>OAMR01001042.1:215360-244678 GCA_900205405.1 Echinochloa crus-galli | reverse complement strand
AAAGCAGCGGAAAACAAACGAAGTCTACTCGACGATAAAGTGACATCACGAGGAAGCCTCCCATGATATCAATCACCACGATCCTCGCCCTTCGAGGACGGGTCCCACTCAACAGACCAGCCTGGAGGGAGCTGAGTCGGCCAAGTCAAACTAGCAACCATTTCCTCTAAAGCACCTGAAAACAAAGCCACAAGCAAGGCTGAGTATACTAATACTCAGCAAGGCTTACCCGACAGTGAAAAGACTTCTAGACATGCAAGGCTTTTTGGCTGTGGGGTTTGTTTTGCCAAAAGCGCTTAACAAGTGAGTCCTTACTTTCAAGTTTTATTTTCCATATTCTAGTAGAATCACCATTCTAAATGAGCACCTATTCTAAGCAAACATGTTGTACAAGCAATTTTAAGCAACAACATATATCCAATATCCAGCTCTTGTTCAACTTTTTACTCAGTGCAGCATAGTGATCAAGCAGTCTCAGTTTACTGCGAGAGACAGACGATTCGAATCGATTTGTTAACCTTGCAAGGGAAAACCTAAACACACGAAGTGTAAGACCTCGACGGATCTTCACACCTCAACCGTTCCCATCAATCCCCGGATTGTGTACAGAGCCCGCATCGCTTGGATACAATGCCCCAACGGTCCCCGGAACGACGCCGTGCCGTGGCCGCACTTGTATCCACATGATGCACCAAGGGAATCCAATTGCAGGGGTAGCGGGGTAAAGCCACGCCCCGGTTCAATCAGGTACATAGGCTTACCGATTACCATTAAATCTCTCGGCATGTGCTTAGTACGTTCAAAAACTTGACCACGAACACCGACACATTTCGACCTTAGCAAAATTCTTACTAGACAAGCGGGGCACCAATAAACCTCCAAAAATAACTTTTCCATCCCCGCCCATCATCCTTATGATTCCATCATAAGTAAAGCAAGAAACTCCTATAACTCGCGAGTGACAGGAAATCACTCGACTTCTACCGAGTCCTAGTTAAGCATGGCAACTACTACGACCCTTTACTAGTAAGCAAACTTGGGATACTATAGATAATGCATCTAAGGTTCCAAAACAACTCCTATACTTAAATGCACAAACTTAAGTACATAAAAATATTGCATAAATTTTTAGAGAAAATCGGGTTATGCTCTGGGGCTTGCCTTCTTGCTCAAGACTGGCCTTGGGCCCTTCCGAACTTTGGTTCGGGTCCTGATTAGCCTCAATCACATTCAGCTCGCCTCCTTGAACTTCAGCTTCCGGCACGAGCGCATAAATCCCGTCAGCGAGGTTAGTGTCTACACGGATGCATATGCATAAGATTTCATTTATTTGATTGACTGAAATAAAACTTTATGCAAGCTGAACCCATAGTAAGGAGGTTTATTTGTGACCATATTCACCTAGATAAAAACATCTATGTTTTCTTTCTTTACAAAAGTATGGTTTATGTTGGTGGTGAGTTTCTTTATTTTCTTTTGATGGTGATTGTGTACATATATAAAAGAGTTACATAACAGCATCACATAAAGAAAACAGAAACATAAACACAACACAAAGGTTGATTGATTTGCTTAAGCTCATATGTTTATATGATTAAACAAGTTGCCCCTTTAGCAATTTATTCTGCTATTTAACTTCAGGTAGCAGGACAGATTGAATTTAGCTATATTATTTATTGAGCACTTCTAACATCATTACTGACCTACCATAAAAAGTTGAGCATATTTTACTGAGTAAATAATTTACTAAAATCTTTTACTACAGCAAAGCTAGAAACTAAAATAAAAGGAAAACAGTAGCTAAAGGTCATATCTTTAGGTTCTGTTTGTACAGTGATCTAGGCATGCCATGAGTAACAACATATCCAAAATTCAGTTCCAAAGCTTCTGTCTAGCTCGAGTTATGCATAAAAGATGTAAAACACTGTTTTATTTTTATCGTAAAAACTGCACAGAAAAAGTATATACGTTATTTGCAAAAGTTGTAGAACTAGTCACACAGAACCCAATAAAATTTAGTTTGTATTTTTCCGATTTGTCTACGATTTTTAATCGATTTATGAAGTTCACTGTTTTTAACTCAAAAACTTAACTTAACTTTTACGAACAGGTCCCTGGATATTAACGTTCAGGCCCCTTCAAGTTTTAATCGTTTTGCAATTGGGTCCACGATGGCCGGCGGCGACGGTGAGCCAAAATCCGGCGAAGTGGGCCCCCAAAGCTCGACTTTATCTACCCTATGACGTTCAGGGACTCACCACGAGTCGAATGGTGTACGGCTGGGGGTTGGAGACGGGCGGTGGAAGGCTACCGGCGGCGAGGCGGATCTGGTGGCGGCGGTGAGTGAGCTCCGGCGAGGTGGATGGCCGGGGGACTCGAACGAGTGGTCGGTGAGCTTCGCGTGGTTATGTGGAGCACATTGGTGGTGTTCGTGTGGTCTGTGGGAGCTCGGAGCTAGCTGCCCACGTCGGGGTGCTCGGCGGCGGCGCTAATGGCGGCGGTGTCGCGTGGGGAAGGCAGTGGGGTGCCGGGGAAGAGCTTGGCGTGGGTCGGTGAGATGTTCTAGGCCAGGACGAAGGTGCTGGTGTGGTTTTCTCAGGTTGGGACGGCTCGGAGCTCGCTGCCCACGACGAGGTGCTCCGCGGCGGCGTTAATGGCGCGGCGAGCTCGGGCGCGGCTCTGAGTAGAATGGGGAGCTCGAGGTCCGTTTTATAGGCGGCAGGAGGGTGCATGAAGCCTTCGAGGAGAAGCATTGGACGCCAGCTGGACCACGGCGCTGCGGACAGCACACTGGCGCCGGCATGGGCGCTCTGGACGCGGCGTCCGCGTGGCGGCGATGGGCTGGCAGGTAGGAGTGCTCGCGGACGCGGGGGAGTGGGCAAGGCTTGCTGCACGCTGTTCGTCTTGGTGCATCGCACGAGGTTCACCGGCCGCGTGGCGGATCGGGGCTGCGGCGCTTGGCCGGCTCGGGTGCGCGCGTGGGCGCTCCAGAGCGCCGGGAACACAGCGAAGCACCCAAAGTGCCATGTTCAACTGCCTGTATCTCGAAAGTTTTGAACCAAACTCAGAAATCTTCCAACACCAAAGTTGTAGCTGGTACATCAGGCTACAACTTTTGTAAAGGTTGACCTATGAAATTATTTTGGTTTGGCCGGGAACGCGCTCCAAAATTGGCACAAAACTCGGCCCGCAGAATTTGTGCAGCTGAGCGTTAACTGAGTTTTTGAAGCTTTTCCATTTCGAATTTCAAAATCCTCAAAACTACAAAGTTGTGTTCCCGGAATTAACCAACAACTTTCATATTGGTAGATTTTTAAGTTGTTATATAAAAAGTGGAATTGTTTTGATGCCAACCTAAGGAGGTATAACAGCTCCCTAGAGCTTAAGGGTTAAATAGAGTTTGACCTCATTTGACCAGAGGTTTCCAAATGTTTTCATATTGAAACTTCAGAAACTTCCAAAACAAAAGTTGTGCACAAATTTATTACCTACAACTTTCATGTTTGGTGATTTTTCATTTGAGCCTTATTTTACATAGAAAAAGTATTATCTTTAAAACTTATTCAAATTAGCTTTGAATTTGAAATTAAATTGAATTGAAACCTGTGGTTCTAATTATGGTATATATTTTCTATGATGATATTCATGCTCATGTCCAAGCTTACTTTCCGGACCTTAGGTTCGAAGTTTTGTTTTTGGGTCAAACACGTGGTTAAAGTCAAAATTGCTCCCAATTATTTTAATTTAATTGTTTAATTTCCTGGCTATCACACCAGGAGTCCTCTATCTCTTCTCGTTGTCCTCCCAGCTATCTATTCGTTCTCTCCCTTACCTGAGTATCCCTTGAGCTCTGTGTCCGGTATATCCACTCCTATCCAATACTATTATCCCTTGTCTTGTTTAGTCGTGTACCCTTCTCTGATAGTCTCGAATATCTGTTCACTAGTATTGATGAGGACATCACCTACAACACGAGTACATCTACACCAGCAGCACCTTCTCCTACACTCCAGACGCCACACCCTGGGCCAATCAAGAGGGCCCGTGCAAGAGAATTTAACTTCGTCATACTACTGAAGAATGAAGGCCTAAAAGATCTCAAGTTCGAATCCAGTTCGGAGTCCAAGAGCAGCACGCATTAAAAACGACGCCCCGGCCACATACCGAGTCTGTTTTGGATGTTCTTTATATGGATGGAAAGCTAATTTCAAGGAGTTTCCAATGGCACAAGTCTCATGCCCAAATTCACCCGGAGTCAACGGGAATCGTCGAAACAAGTTGACGTCCAGAATCTGCCAAAGTGTTGCGTCGACAATTTTGTTGGGCCTTAAGCCCAAGTTGGGGGCGCCCCACCTCTGGTCGCCCCAACCATAGGACGCCCCTCTTTATGGGCTTCATTGTTGTTGACGTAAAATCTGCAGTTCACGCCAAGCACACAGCAAGCCGAATTAGCTAGCTTCACACGTGAACGTTTGAATCCAAAGCGTGCCAGTCAATTTTCCCTGAAACTGACAAAGGAAGAAAATATTTAGAATAAAACCTCGAACGTGCCGGATGATACCAGACAGTTCCACATCTACGGCTTTGCAAAGCCAATTAATTTTGATTGACATATAGCTATGAACAAGCTATCTGTCGGCAATTGATACATTCATTATATAATCGGCAAACAGCATGTAAAGAGTGCACTGCCGACCGCATGACGTCACCATGATGAAAGATCGGTTTTTTCTAAAAAGGAATACAATAACCATCCAAACAATAACATTTGAATTGCGGTCATTTCAATACCATGGCTGAATTGGTATTAAACCCAATTCAATGCCAAGTCTTTCAATATTTACATCCAAACGCACCCTAAAAGGAAACTTGAGATTTCTCTTTCCTATAATCTAATCCACATCCACCAATGCTGCCTCACGTTCCCGTACAGGCTAGGGCGATTGGGGACAGCCACGCCGCATCCAGCCACGCCGCGGGTAATCCTCTGCCATGAATCTCCGTTGTATCGCCCCGCCACGCCCTGGCCGTGCCGTCATTGTCGTGCCGTCGTCTCGCCCCACCTTGGCCGTTGTCGTCATCGCGGTGCTGCCATCCCGTCCCGGCCGCCGTCGTCGCGCCGCCGCCCCGAAATTTTCTGAATGCTCGTGGATCGGTGGCACCAATTTATGTACATACATGCTACAACTGTGCAGTCCGTGTGGCTACAGGAGGCGGGGGTACCAATAAAAGGCTCCTCCTGCGGCGCGGCCAGATCCTATCGGAGGTGAGTGGCGCAACAACCTCTCGAATGTCGTCGCTCCATGAGCTGTACCAGAAGTAGTTCACCACAGTGCAGCCTCATCTTCCCTAATGACCTGCAGGATGGTCTAGATCAAGCGGTAGCGGAGCCACGCGTCCCTTTGAGAGACATCGCAACTCAGGGACAGCGGCATGGATGCATCTCCTTCAGGTTTGCAGATCCGTACCCAAATGTGTTTGCGTGCCCCGGAGCCCCAATCTCAAATTAATCTGCTTGATTTTAATATTTTTTGACGCAGGCAATGACACAGACCGGCAACGAAAGCCAGTGATTCCATCCGTGGCAGGAGGTAGCATACCAATCCATGCATGTCGGCAGGATTTAGTATTAAAAAATTGGTAGATATAGTTCACTCAATGAGATTACAGTTGTATTCTTTCATTTCGGAATATGTAGATCTTTCCTATCAATTTGACATGCTCATTTCTAGATCTTCACACGCCGACGATCTTTGATCTTGATCATAAAATAATTAGCCATATGCACAAAGATGTACCCTTGTTAGTGGGAGTAATTAGCCATATGTGTAATGAATAATCGTTCATGTCATAAGGAGTAATTGTTTTAGAACATAAAATAATTTTCGTAATTATGTCTACAAAGATAAAAAGAGTAAATAACCATAAACATTAGGAATAATCTTTAACACCAAAGGAGTAAAATTTTGAAACAAGGGATAAATTCCCACCACTGTGTTTGCAAAAGTAAATGGAGCAATTTGCCACATACAAAAAAAGTAATTTGCTATATGCACAAAGAGTTATCTTTAGATATGAGAGGAGTAATAAAACAACATGCATACCTAGCACGTGTGTACCAGGACTTGGCACAAACCAAGGAGGTAATGTTGACTGGGTTCGTTACAAGAACCTTCGATCCTTATCTAAACGTATAATTTGCTGGAGTAGGTGGCCAGAGATCCGGCCAAAAAAAGCTCCACCGACACGAAAATGCACAACAGAAGCTACCGTCAAACTTCCAAAAAAATCCTGAGTCTCTTGTGAGGAAAGTGCGACCCCGTGTTGTACCGCCTCAGAAGCAACTAACTCCGACGAACCCAGTCCTTCCCGTCGTGACTCCAGCTTCATCGAGGATGGCCAGCAATACGATCTGCGAGTTCTCCGCTCCATCAAGCGAGAACGTGCGTACCGGACCAACTCCGCCAGTCGGAGATGGTAGTTTCGAGCTGAAGCCAGCCCTCATCAACATGGTGCAGGCTAGTCCATTCTGCGGCAAGCCACACGAAGATGCCAATGCTCATCTCCAGCATTTCCTGGAGATTTGCAACACCTTCACCATTCGCGGAATAAGTATCAGTGCCATTCGCCTTCGTTTATTTCCATTCTCATTACTAGGCAACTCAAAACAATGGTTTTATGCTAACCTCGAAGCTATAGACACTTGAGATAAATGCATTAGCGCTTTCTTGCTAAAATTCTTTCCGGTCGGGAAGACCAACGCCCTCCAGAATAAAATTGCTAGTTTCCAAGCAGTTAAAAGATGTGTCGGTGCCGAGATTGGCCGCCCAACCTCAGCGCCTAACAGAATGCGTTGTGTCCCATCCCTCACCGGTCGATGCAGGAGCTAGCACAATGACACAAGGGGTTTATCCTGGTTCCGGCCACGGGGCCGTACGTCCAGCAAGGTGTGCTCTTGGCACTGTACTATCTTGCACCGGGGTGCTTGCAGTGGGGAGCTACAAGCTTGGCGGGAGAGGAGGAGAGGCCTCCGAGTCCCTGAACAAGTGAGTGATTGAGGCCTGGTGCCAATATCGTGAGCGTCGGTGTGTATGAGTGTTTGTCTGTTGTTCATTGTCCGCCCCCCTTGGCCGGCGCCTTCTTCCCCCTTTTATAGCTCGAGGAGGAAGGAGAGCGGCCTGAGGGGGTACAAGTACAAGCATAGTACGTGCTACAGGGGGGTGTACTAGGAGAGCGTGGCGCCGGGCGTGCTGTCGTCCTTGGTTCTGAGCGGCGATTCATGGCGAGCTCCGGCTTCTTCGGGTGTTGTGGCCGTCCTTGATCTTGTCCCGGAGCGGCTTCGAGGGGTGGCAGGCCTTCTAGCTGGGACCTGTCCGTTGCCCGTACGCCCGATCGATGGTCTCCCATGCTCACCCGGTCAGGGGAGGACGGGAGTTGGCGGCATAGTGACGGAATGATGGCCTCTGCTGGCCACAGTGCGCGGCGTGCTCGCCCCGTCGGGGGAATGGCAGGGAGTTGGTGGATTTGACCCCGCATACGTCGTGGCAGAGCCGCGTCTGGCCGGAGTCAGCGCTTCCTTATTGGCTCGTACTCCCGCTCGAGGGCCTCCTCCGCCCGTTCGAGGGTCGGGTCGTACGGGGGAGGACGAGAGTAGGCGGAATAGTGGTGGTGAATGACAGTCGTACGTCCGCACAGGGCTCGCCCCTGGTAGCTGTCCGTACGGCATTCGAGGGTGCCTGCCTGCCCGTTTCGAGGGCTTCGCAGTGGGAAAAGGACAGGAGCAGTTGGCACAGGGCGACGGAGTGACCCGTGCCTGCCCGCCTAGCGGGAATACGTCAGCACAGCACGGGGGCAGGTAGTACAGTGGACCTAACCGTGTCAGCGACGTGGAGCAGGGCGGAGTCCCATCCCGACCCTTTGACTTGGGCGTTCGGTAGGTCGCGGCATTAAATGCGGTTGCCGGGCGGAGTGATCCACCTGCTCGAGGAGGCGCGCGGACCTCGAGCGAGGCGGAAGCGGGGTCGCACCCGCTCGAGGGGGTTGAAGGACCCCGAGCGAGGCGGAGATGCGGCCATGCCTGCCCGAGGGGGTCGAGGGACCTCACGCGAGGCGGAGATGGCGTTCGCTCTTTGGGCCTTGGGGCGAATCAAGCCGGGATGGTCGTTCGGGCCGTGGTGAGCGTCATCGGGCCGTGCTGCCCCGGGTGATTTTATGGGCCACCAGTGGTTAAATGTTTTTTGAGGGTGATTATTCCCGGTGGTTAGGGGACCCCCTTGGGATGTCCCCGACAAGATAAACAGTCCCGGAGGCATGGGATCATCTCCAGGACTATATTTCTACTTGTCCTCACCATGGTATGCAGAGTTGGTTCATAATGCAAACATTTTATCACGGGCTGAGAAGCTCTACCCGTGAGTACCTACATGCTGCTGCTGGAGGCTCGTTCTTCTCTCTTGAGGAGAGTCGTGCGAAGGCCCTCATAGAGAACATGGTCGAGAACCAAGGTTGGTCCGACGACCGGACTCAACCGAAGATCCGAGGAGTTCACCAAGTCGAAGCTCTGGACATGCTCGCTGCCAAGATGGACCTCCTGATGAAGAAACTGGAGGCCCCTGCTCAAGAAACGGTGCAAGCCATGGACGCTCGCATGACCTGCGAAGTCTGTGGTAACATTGGCCATTCGGGAAATGACTGCCCCGAAACGCGAGAAGATGCCCACTACGTCAATAACTCCAACAACAACGGGTACCGACCGAACAACTACGGCAATCAAGGCTGGAATTCGCGCCCAAACCTCCCATTTGAGAGGCCTCAACAAGGTAATATTTACAATTCCAGCAATTTCAGTAATCAGCCGTCTCTTAGAGATCTTGTGTCTGGCCAGATGAAAATAACTGAAAACATCAATAAAAAGATTGCTGCTAATGATAAAACTCTGGAAAACATAGACTCTAGGATGGAATCATTTTCTTCTGCTATGAAAATCAACTGAGCTTTAATAAAATGATAGAAACTCAAGTCGCTCAGTTGGCTGCTGCTATTCCTGTCACTAAATCGGGGAAGATTCCGGGGCAACCCGAGCCTTCCATCGAAACAGTAAATGCTACCACTACAAGGCATGGTAAGATGTCTCGTAGTGTGTTCCATACTAAACATGCAGGGAAGGTCGCACGCATCCAAGTGCTGACGCCAAGATGGACTTACCTGCCGAGAGCTGCAAAAAGGGCGATTATCAAGACCTCTCCGGACAGGAAGGAGGATCCTGGAGTACCCATCATTCAGAGCACGATCTGGAATCGTCGCATTGATGATGCACTCTGTGATTTGGGGCAAGCGTCAACATCATCTCCAAGGTACTATTTAAGAAATGACGCTACCCTACTTTGCCACCTACTACTGCCCAGGTACAGCTTGCGGGCTCAACCATTCGCTACCCCGAGGGGGTGATCGAGAATGTACCGGTCCGAATCTGGGGACGATATGTCCCTGTGGATTTCGTTGTCCTCGACACGGGGAACGAGTACTTGTTTCCCCTTGTGTTGGGCTGACCATTCTTGAACACCGCCTGGGTTAGGATCGATATGGATGTGAGAGAAATCTCGTTCCGTATCGACGGAAGGTTGACTTACTTCACGTTCCAACCTCGGGAAGAGAGGAAGGGAGAGCCACTCACACCGGAGCAGAGGAGCGCTGAGTGTTTCCTTAAAGCTCTCATCAATGGAGAACTGGAAATACTCGGTGGTGAGCAGCACAAGTGGAACGAGCCAACAAAACCGACAAGTGTAGAAGAAATGAAGTTCCTCGTAAAGAAATACGAGGAAGAGCAAGCCCTCTGGAATGCTCCAGAGACGCCGATCCCACCGCCACCGACACCGAAGAAGAAGAACAAGAAGATGTGGCGGAAGAAAGTTGCATCATCCGAGTCATCCACTCCGGGACCGGACGATGACAAGAGCAATTGAAGACAGGAGAAGTCCCGCTCGCGGTCTTAAAAGCTGAGCTCTCGCCGGGAGGAAAACCGGTATGTATCTCATATTTCCCTTCCAATTTTTAATTTCCCAATTGCATTTGCATGTTTCCCTTTCCAAAATAAATGAACCACTTGAGTAATTAATCTAAGAGAGAGTAGAAAATTTTGCAAGCTTGGTTAAAAATATTTGGACACATGCTGAAATTTAATTAGAGAGGGTGTAATTTGTAACTTTCTTCATTTTCATCCCTTCTAGAACATCTCCAAGTATTTACCATCACCACCAACCTGCAACAATCATGTCCACCCCACTAAAAATGGCTGCACGGTCACCAATTATCACAAACATGGCAGCATGAGGGTGACTCCACTAAACTCCACTTTGGTCATGTCAATTTTGCATCTCACCTACCAAAATCCACCAAAAACCCCATGGCCTAGTGTTGGACCTATGGCAAAACTTTGTGATGGTGGGAGGCAAGAGGTGGTTGCAGCACATGGGGCACTCAGGCACCCAGGCCTGGTTCGGCCGAACCAGTCAATTCGGCCGAACTGGCCCAGCTGCCCCCTCGGCCTATAAAAGCTGGCCATTGCTTGCTTGCTTCCTTGCACCATTCCCTCACTTGCTCACTGAAAAATTCTGCTAGGAAGCCCTCTCTCTCTCTCTCTCTCTCATTCTTGTGCTCAAGTTCTTCTCAAAGTTCTTGTTCAAATTTTTGGTTCCCTTGCATCACTAGAAAATTCCAAAGATATTTTGCCTTTGTTGTGATCATTTGTGCTGAAATTCTGGACGATTTTGTGGTGGTCACCGACATCCACAAGAACGACTAACCTTTTGTGGTAGTTTTTCAGCCCCGCAAGAATGACTAACTATCTCGGACGACTGACTTGAATTTTTCTGTGCTAACCTCATATATTCAGTCCCTTGGGTAGTTGTTGTTGCACTAACATTTTGCAGGGACCATGTCGAACTTCATCGCCGCACTCCATCGCTCCATCCAGCTTAGTCGCCGCACAGACGATGCTGGGAGCTCCCCAGCCCCGTCTCGTGGCTCGAGCCGGATGGATGAAGATGAACAAGGAGCAGCCGGCTCGGGATGGGGCCATGCCACGCACCCGGCCAGGCAGCTCCTGAGCGTGAACGACATCAACATCAGGACAGAGCGGGAGCAGAACACCTTCAACGAGCTTTGGCTGAAGGAGTTCGAGCACACCCGTGTTTTTGAGCAAGACTTGCTCAGGAAGACGGGTATGGACGAGGAGTTCCCGGAGATTTTCCAGGCCATTGGCTGGGAAAATTTCTGGCACATCAACGAGCAAGGTTCGTACCTCCTCACCCTCGAATTTCTTTCGACTTTGGTTCAAGAAAATGGGGGGATTCACTCTCGATTTTTCAACCAAGAGTTCTTTTGCTCTTGGAGGGATTTCAGTTCGGGTCTCGGATTTTCAAGTCGCTGTTCTTTACACCCGAACAAAGCGCTTAAAAGATTTGATCGGCTGCGTTTTGGAAAAAGATTTCGGGGAATACCAACTGTCATGCACCTCGCACGAACAGTATTCATAACCTCACTTTGCGTTTCATGCATCGATGGGTGTCTATGACGGTGCTTCCCCGGGCAGATGTGCGCCCTGTTAACACAAATGAGTTGCGGGTTCTCTTTGGTATGGTCAAGCAAGTTCCTTATTCGCATGTGAAGGATATGGTTAATCACTGGTTGTCTCACATTTCTCGTGTGGGTAGCATGGCGATGACTTCTTTAGTCACTCGTCTCGCTAACCATCTAGGCGTTCTTCAGGGCGCCCGGCTCACGTACATTGAGACAACGCGTTCTGTCGTGGATGCTGAGCACTTCGTGCAAGCCCACATGATACGGCGGACGCCTGACGCAACGCTGGTTATGATTTACCATGGCTACACAACTGAAGTGCCTCTTCCTTGTGCAGCACTTAGGTAGTATACCACTCCTAAACTAACTCTTAAATTGAGGACCGAGGCGGACGATTCTCCACCTTGGAGAGAGCCCGCTCGGCACAGCGTTGCAGGTGATGGACCAGTCACGAGGGGACGAGCTAGGCATGACGTCGGGCTCGCCACCTCACAAGAGCCAGAAGATGCACCACAGATGCCGCACCGGCACACTTCCGCATTCGAGGCCGCCTACGACGCGTACACCGGTGCTGGGACGTCCGGAGCAGGAGGCTCTGGACAACACCAGGAACCGAACTACTTCGCCTCGGGACACTGGGACTACGGCCAGAGCACGGACTCTGAGTGGTCTCGGAGTTGGTATGCAGGGGGTACGACAATGCCTCCCAGCCATACACTCCTGGATACTCACAGTCCGCGTGCTTCGACTACGGTCGGGAGCTGTCCTACATCTCCGACCGAGTCGATGTTATAGACGACCGTACCCGAGATATCCAAGACACGCTAGCCCGCCATTCTCAGTACCACCAAGAGAATAGAGGGATGATAGCGTCCATCCAGCACGACGTCCACGAGCAAGCGGACCAGTTGAGCCAGTACCTTTCAAGGTTCAATCCCTACCAGTGAAGAATCCAAGCTTGGGGAGGACCCCCATTCAGGTACGTCCACACTTACCCAGCACTTTGATCATTCAATTGCATTTTCCTTTCCCTTCATGCTTTAGTTTGCATTTAAAAAAATGATGAAAACACCAAAAATATTTCCCTTGAATAAAAATAACTCCCAACTATGCATGGAATGAATCATATGCCTCTCACTTTGGAGATGATGAATAGTTGCTCTGTCATTAATTTTGCAAGTACTTTGTTGCAACTAGTTGTTTGATAATACTTGAGTTATTTGGCATGAGTAATAATGAACCTGAAAACCTTGTGGGAGCACATGCTTTATTCCAAGTCCAAGTTGTTGTGGGGATTGATATAGTGAGACTTTGGTTGAGTTCTATTTTTTGCTCTTAGTACGGGGAAAATTTCGGATGTTTATGCTTTCAAAATGAAACAAGTTCCTCATTGGTCAAAATACCTACCAGAACCATATGACAAGCTTAGTTGAAAATTTCTACTCATATGCTGCTTGTTATCTTAGTGAGCTTAGTCAAATTGTTGTGACCTTTGAGTGAAACTTTCATACTCTTAGAAATCGAGATTCGCGTACACACCACCTCTCACTTGCAATTCCTACACTGGGAGTTAGCAACCATTTTCCATCATCCATCCACAAAAATAAATGCTCCATGTTTTATGATCCCCTCTCCAAATATTCTTGATAGAGACATGGGCTATGCAAAAGAAAAGTATGCCAAAAAGAGCATGGTAAAAAGAAAGAGAAAAAGAAAAGGATGCCAAGTGGCATGGCAAAAATATGAGAATAAAAGATAGCCCATGTCCTCGAAAATAAATCAAGGAGAGGGAGATTCATTCCAAGGAGTTCCACCATATTCCATTATATTCCATTCCTTTCCACCACATTCCACTCCATATATCCCACACACTTGCATTTCTCAATCTTAAGATGTGATTTGATTCCTCAAAGATCCGGTTTTTGACTTAGCAAAATATAAGATGAATGCATGCCTTCATCCTTTGTCCCTGAGCCACACAAAAAGCCATATTAGATGTTAGGATGAAAAAGAAGGCACAAGCCTTTGGTGAGGATTCAAATACACTTGAGCGATTGAGTGTGCCACGACAAATACGCGCTATTGGGGCCGAAAATGACCGAATCGGCCGAACGACTCCGTTCCGCCAGTTACCCCCCCTTAGTCATACACGCTACCGGGAGTCGTCCACGTCGACGATGATCAAGCGGACACAATGTACGACACGTGGACGACAGCTAACACATCCCGGAGCACCAACACGTCATCCTGGGCCGAATGAACTCAAACCCAAGCAGCAGAGGCTGGCCCAGAAGCACCCAAGACCAAAGGCGGTGCTGGGGGGGCCTGCCACGGGCCAGGGCTGGTTCGGCCGAACCGCCCCCAGCATGCAACCGCCTCCAGGGAGCTGCCCAGAGCCACAGGATGCAGAGGCGGTGGGATGGACGGTTCGGCCGAACCGGCGTCCTTCGCCCGAAACGCCAGCGGGTACCCCCTAGTCCCTTGGCGGTTACTCCACCCTCAACCGACCCGTGGAGCTATAAATAGGACAGCACACTTCACTTGTAAACACACACCAAGCCAAGGAGCTCATTTCCATTTTCATTCTAGTAGATTTAGGATAGTTTAGTTGGGAGTTAGAGTTGAGTCGAGCTGTGCCTCGAAGGTTCTAGAGTCGTCTTTAGAAGCTCTGGTAATAGCTCTTGTATCTTTTACTTTTCCTTTTGTAAGACTTTGAGTTATCAATATATTTATCTCTATCACTTTGCCTTTGTCATTTATATCTTGCTTCTACTTTATTCTAGTTGCAACTATATCTTGTTTAGACTACAGTCAGTTATAGTTCTAGTGCTTGTAGTCTTGTTTAAGTCTTTGTCTTGGCTGGTTCTTCGATCTTGCTTGATACTGGAGGTGAATTGTCACCAAGATTATTGACAAGGTTGCTTGCTCTTGCTAGCAGAGTAAATAGTTGTTGACTAGTGTAGGAGTGGTTCCTAGACTAGCCAGTGGCCTTAGTTTATTCCCGTCGCAACGGAGGTAGTAGCCGTGAGGTGGTGACAGCCCTTTCGGTCTTCGCAGCCCATCACGTTAGTTTCAGTCCGTAGGATTCCTCAGTTGGGAAATAGTGGCACCCCTTCTCATCCCTTTCCGTGTGTAACCGGTTCCCTTGTCCTGAAGCTAAGACAATAGAGTTATCCCAGATCTCCTAGTGCTGGCTCTGTAGCCGCTGTATCTCTAAGCTAGAGTGACATAGGTAGATAAAGTATCCAGGAGTCCTCTATCTCTTATCGTTGTCCTCCCAGCTATCTATTCCTTCTCTCCTTTACCTGAGTATCCCTTGAGATGTGTGTCTGGTATATCCACTTCTATCCAATACCGTTATCCCCTATCTTGTTTAGTCGTGTACCCTTCTCTGATAGTCTCGAATATCTGTTCACTAGTAATCTTGCCAAAGCTTCCCTGCGGAAATATAAATTACGATACCTCGGAATACTCCCAGGTGAAGTGCTACAGCGGTGATTCTGTGCGCTTGCAGAATATTTCTATATTTTACTAAGCCATAAGGAAAACCACTGAAACACTCCTTACCCCAGTACCAGGATTCTCAATTCTGATATTGGATCGTAAGAAGAAGCTTTGCCAAAATTTTTATATCTATATATGTGTGAAAGTTGAAATGCAAAATTTATGCACACATGTAGGGGGGAGCTATTCTCTTTTATTAAAATTTGAAGCCATGTACTCAATCTTAAAATTGTGAATTTATTGACATGAGTAAGTGACTTCAAGTTTCACCATCTACTTTATCACTCCTTCAACATGGTTGTCATCAATTACCAAAAAGGGGAGATTGAATGCATCTAGGCCCCTAGTTGAGTTTTGGTAATTAAAGACAACATTTGTGGACTAACAATTCATTTGAGAATATTAGAATAGGTTAGTCGTCCGGAGAGTTGGAATGAGATTCAAAAGATGATATGTTGATGGCATGTGTGCTATGGATTATGGTAAGCTCAAGACAAAGGTATAAGATAGGGCTTTTTGCGTTGACAGGTCATAAGGTGATTAGAGGATGAATAATGACCGGATTGATAGGCTAGATAGCCGTTCTTCCCTCATGGGGATCAACTTCATTAGTTTGACGTGTCTGTAGTGCCACTTTGATCATTGACTTGTGTAACACCCTAAAAATGCCTATTTAAAATTTTTAGTAATTAATAAGCTTTTTATTAAAGTGCTCATAATTAATATAGGGAAAATAAATTATTTTTAAGGAAATTAAAATCAAATATAAGGTTAGAAACATTTTTGTTGCATTGATGATGGCTGCATTGAGTTTTGTTTGTGTGCAGTTCAATTGGAATTTAAATTCGAATTTGAATTGCATCGTTTGGAGCTTTAGAAAAGTTGTTGCAGCCCTGGTCCACTTTTGCTCCTCAAACTCATTTCCCCGGGTCACTTCTCCCCCTCCTTCTTTTCTTCCGCCGCGGCCCAACTCTTCTTTTTCAGCTTTTGGCCCAGCTCGTGGCCCAGCGTCACCCCGCCCCAGCCCACATCGTTTTCCCCCTCTCCCGCGGCCCACTCTCTCTCCGGTACGGGCCAGGCTCAACAGGCACGCGGCCTATGAAGCCGACGCCGCCGCGGCTCCGCAACCGACAGGCGCCGCCGCCGCCGGCCAACTCTTCCGCGGCGGGCCGAATTCCAGCCGTCTTGGTGGCTGGCGGGCCAAGCCGACCTCACCAGGACCATCCCCAGGCCGAGGTGCTCATGCCCCGCCGGTCGCCGTCGCCGCCTCGTCACCGGAGTGCCGTTCCCGCGCGAGCACCTCGCCGCCGGCCACTGTCTCCACCGCCGGCCAAAATTCCGGCCACCTCCGCACATCCCCGCCACTGGTGAGCACCCTCGCGTAATCCCCTCTCGCTCCTCTCTCGTTTCCGCCCCTCGCCGGAGTTCCCCATCGGCCCAATCGCCGGGAGCTCCACGCCAGTAGCCCCCCTGCCGGTGTGTCGAGAGGAAGATGGCAGCTTTACACTTAGGTCCCTGCAGAATCCTGTAATAATTAGTTCAATTCTTGTGTCATGGCCATCTTCCGGAAAACCCCCTGCGATTTTTCCCTTTCCACACATAAATCTAACCCAAGCACTTTTATAGATCTAAGCCCAACCTTTGCTGAATTTGCGGGCACTATTCTCTGTGTCTCGCAAATCTTACCAGCTAGCCCCTGAAGTCTACGGTTAATTACGACTAGGTCCCTGGAAGCATGTTTTTGCCATAGTTTTCACGTTTTAACTCCAATTTAATCCGTTTTCGTTGCGTTAGATTCATGACAACTTAAACTACACGTTAGCACTGTCATTTAACATGTAACTTATTTCTGAATTTTATTTAATATTAAGTTGGTTAAATGCTATCTAAATTTCTTTTCTTAATTAAAATCTAATTAAGGATATATGATTTTTCATATTAATGTTAACCTAAATAATATTTATTTAATTAGTTTTTTTGAATATAAAATACAATTAAGTTCCATCTTGGTTCTTGTAAAGTAATATTAATTTGATTAATGTTTATTTAACTAGCTCTTATAATTAAAAGCAATTTAGAGTTAAACTCCGGTCTTTCATAAATAAATGTTAACATTGATTAATATTAACATAAATATATTTTTGATTATAATATCGATTTAAGCAACATGGTTCGTAATGTTAATCGATCATAAGTTAAGCGACTATATGCTCTCACATATTTTATTCCAAATTAATATTTGGTGTAATTTAAACATAAATAATTATAAATAAAATGTGATTAAGTTTTACCTCGGTTTTAAAAATTAAAATATAATTATTGAAATAATCTCTACTTATGATTTTCTTTAATTAAAATCCATCAAGCATATAGTTGTCATTTAATAATTCATTCCTCCGATAGTTGTATCTTTTCAACCGTAGCTCCGTTTTCAGCGTTTCTTGCGCTCGCGTGACCATAGAACCAAGCCCGATCATTTAGTGCGTTCTTGTAAAGCCTTATCTATTGATTGGTGTATTGTTCTTAGTTGTTCGTGATTGTTTGTTTGTTTAGCTGCTTGTTGTGCTCAGTGATTGCTGCGAGTAGAGAAACGTCGTCAAGAGATTTCAAGAAGAGGAACACAGTTCGAGTGATCTGAAGATTAAAAAGAGCAAGAGTGAAGACTCTAAGTAGCGGTATCTCTGTTGGATAAAGGCAAGTATAGCATGAACAATCCTTGCTACCTAAACACACCTTTTACATTATTTACAGCATACGCATGTGTCTAAATTGTTACCCCTTTAAGGTTGTACCTAGTTTTGTTTATCCTATACCTTGATTACCTTGGGTTATTGCATATGGGTAGAACTTTGCTAGGCACAGCTACTGTCACCTTTGCTTAACTATTAATCTTGACTTAATGGTTCACTTCAATGTTAATGGTAAAACTTGTTTTTTAGCAACATGGACCAGGGAGCTATGGGCGTACGCTTTGTGCTTGGCCCTTGTGTCTCTACATAAGGACTGGTTCTTAAAGCGGCAACCCAGGAGCCTGTCGCCACCACTGGAACTATAATGGCTCTGGTCTTGGAATAGTAACTTGTACTTCTCTAGCTTGTCAATGGTTATCGATGGGGCCGACGGTGCTATGGGAACAAGGCGCTAGGCATGGTTTGGATCCACCGAGGACGGTAGACCCGTTGGCTATGTCTCGTTAGACACTGTCCCGTGTTGGGAGCCCCAGGCGGGAGCTCCACACGTTGCGCTTTTCTTGGCATGCGTGCCCGTGCTCCGGACGCCATTGACCCCCTTATGTTGCGACATTAGCGTCAGTCAATCTCGGTGCCTCGGAACTGATGCACCCTTGTTACCATAGTGGCTACTGACTTGTTAGGGTGTCTTGTGAAAAGCCTCGTAGCGTCCCTATGCAGTCACACCACGGTAGTGTTGACGTGCGTGGTTGGGTTTAAAGCTCCATGAGCTTTTACGCGACCGGTGGGTAAAGGGTGAAACCTCTGCAGAGTGTACAATCTATCATGATAGCCTTGCTCAGGGTCACGAGCGGCCTGGATCCTTTTTGATTAGAAGATGATATTTATTTATGTTTAATGTTACTTCTACTTTATAAATTGGGTTACAACTGGGATTCATTTATTTGTAGTAACTTGGTCAATGATAAAATGAATCAATAAAAGTGCTAATGCAGTTCAGCCGTGTCAAGCCTTTCTTTTAAGCCTTCATATACCAGTGTTATACTTGCTAAGTAAGACATTTACTTACGCTTGCCATTATTCAACAAAATCCCGGACGGGTAACAGAGGGAATGAATGAGACTGCTGCCACTGAATTCCCTGAAGATCTGCCTTAATACTAAGTTGTGGTCAACCAGTCGGTGTCCCTGTGGACTGAGGCTCCGCTAGTTGAGAGATAATAATAGACTTCCGCTGTGTTTTATTTAGGTAAACTCTGATGTAAAACTATTTTATTCGAGCATATGTACTCTGATTTCCATATTTGTAAGCTGTATGTGTTCTGTGGACTTCCTGGGCACACATATGGCAGCATTCGGGTTTCTGTGTAAATCCGGGTGTGACAACTTGCATGTTGTGCATTTAGATAAGTCGTAACTAACTTGAGAATGAGCGTTGTTCAAAATCTTGTGGAAAATCCAGTGCTGTCGTGGTAGTTCAGACAGTCCGAGGTTATGTCTCGGTGTCACACCCGACCCAGTTTGTATGGCCCAGTAATGGACCATGAGTGCGGGATGCACGTGTTTAATGCCACATTTCTAGTTTAGCAAGGGTGGAGGCAACTTATAAGCCCTTACCTTCCAGCCATAGCACCTTCGGGTTAACCCTTTTACACGAAGCGAGGACCAAAGTGTAAGCAGGGTGCTATGTGTACGCGTGCGCGCCCCTCGGAAGGGTTGTGTGGGGTGGCTCATGGAAGGCGGGGTGTTACACTCGGAGACAGTCCGAGAAATGTGAATTAAAATTTGTTTAGAAAATCTTCAAGAAATCCTTTTGGACCTTGTCCGAACGTCCGTCGGACAGTCCGAGGGTATTGGTCTATAACACCCTAAAAATGCCTATTTAAAACTTTAGTAATTAAATTGCTTTTATTTAATTAATGTTCATAATTACCTAGGGGAAAATAAATTATTTTTGAAAAATAAAATCAAATATAAGGTTAGAAACACTTTTGTTGCATTCATGCTGGCTGCATTGTGTTTTGTTTGTGTGTAGTTCAATTGGAATTTAAACCTAGTTTAAATTCGAATTTGAATTACTTTGTTTCGAGATGTAGAAAAGTTGTTTCAGTCCTGGTTCGCTTTTGCCCCCTAAACTCTTTCCCCGGCCGAGCTTGCACCTTTTTCTTTCTATCCCGCGCAGCCCAGCTCTCCCCGCGCCCCAGCTGGCCCAGCGCGCGCTTCGCCCTGCACCGCTAGCCTTTCGGCCCAGCTCGGCCCATCAGGCCGGCCCGCAGCGCGCCCCACCTTCAGCCGCTGACACGCAGGGCCCACGTGTCAGGGTCGTCCCCAACCTCCCCGCCGAGCCGGACTCGGGCTCGGGTCCGTCCGGGGCACGGGCACGCACACCGAGGACCCCCGGGACGATACGCGCTGCCCTATAAAAGGAGCCGACCCCCGCCACCTCAATCCCCCAACAACTGTGCCGCCAACCCTAACCCTAGCCGCCTGCACTCGAGATCGCGCGGCCGCCGCCGAGCTTCCTGCCGCGTCGTCGATCTCACTGCTCGACGCTGCTCCGGCCGTCCCAACTGCACCAGGAGGTTCGCGTCGACGTGAGGATCCTTCCGTGCCCCTTCTTTCTTGTTCTCGTGCCCCGTAGATCGCTGCCGATGTCGCGTCGCCATTGCCGGAGCTCCGCCGCCGCCATTGCTCGTCGTCCGCCGCCTCCGCTGCGTTGCCGCCGTCGGGAACCCCTCTGGTGGTTTCGCCGTGTCGCCCCACGCCCGTAGAGCCAGGCCGTGCTCTAAACCTTGCCTTATAGTGCGTGTTCGCCTTCCGCCGGCGAAGCGCCGCCGCAGCCACCCTAGCGCCGCCGCTCACCGCGCCGCCGCCGGCCACCCCCTCGCCTTGATCTAATCTGGACCGTCAGATCCAAAACCTAAGGCCCAGATCGAGTCAGCGCCGGGTCAAAATCCCTCCCTTACCGGTCAACTCGGTCAGCCAAGCCAGTTTTTGCAAAAGAGCCCCTGACCTTTTAACAAATTAACCCGTCGTCCAAGTCTATTCAAAACTAATTAGATTTAGATCCTGGTTTTTACAGAAAACCCCCTGATTTAGATTAATGTTTACTTTAACTAGTTTCTTTCTAATTAAAAGCAAATTAGATTTTACGCCGAGTTTTCATAATGAAATATTAATCTGAATAATATCAAAATTAATATATTCTAAAAATAATATAGGCTAGTTAAACACGAATATCTTATTATCCAATTAGTTGCTCTCGCATGTTTTATTTCAATTTAACGTTTAATTTGGTATAATTTAAACCTAAGTAATTATAAATAAAATATGATTAAGTTTTATCTCGATTTTATAAATTCAAATAGAATTATTTTAAATAACCTTTATATATCATTTTGTTTAATTAAAACCAATCAACCATATAGTTGTATTGTTTTATAACCAAAATCCTTCGGATAGCTTTATCTTCTCAACCCAACCCTAGCTCTGTTTTCAGCGATTCTTGTGCTCACATGACCAGCGAACCGAGCCCTATCCTTTAGCGCATTTTTTAAAGCCTTTCATTTTGATTGGTGTATTGTTCTTAGTTGTACTTGTTTGATTGCTTGTGTAGTTGAATGCTTGTGCTCTTGCTTGCTTCGAGTAGAAGGAACGAGGTTCGAGAGCAGGAAGATTAAGAGCAAGAGCAAGAGTTGAAGAATTCTGAGTAGCAGTATCTTTGTTGGATAAAGGCAAGTATAGCACGGACAATCCGCTACTGTCACGCCCGGTTTTATGGACAAACCGAACACGTACCATATGCATGCCCAGGATCGAGATTTCATGCATATGGCGACATCATCAGTGAATAACAGAACATATATCATTACAAGCGTGTAATAGATTACAAAATGACCAGAGGGTCTATAACAAAAGATTACACATTTAAACTATCGTAGCGAAGGACTCCATCTTCCACAGGCAGTCGATGTAGCTCCTTTTTACTTCTATCTGAGCAGCAGCGATGTAGACATAGCAGGGGTTGAAAAGGAAAACGGTGAGTACACCTGGAGGCGTGTACTCCGCAAGTGGAGGGAATAATATGACATGCAAGGCTTGAACAAGGAGGCTATATTTAGTGGACTGCAAAGCTCATATTTTAGTTGGTCATATTTTAATTAAGAACCTAAAAATATTATTATTGAAGAAGATTTCTAATTCCAATGCTAAGGACACCGAAACAGCAGGTATTGAAGACATCCAATGCCAATTCCGAATTCCATGCTTCAATATGGACATCCAAACGGGCACTAAGCGATTTACTATCGAGGGGCTAAATTGTAAAATCTAATTTTGGGAAATATTAAATTACTGGAAAAAGGAAATACAACATTAGTGGGGTGATATATGACGGCAGCACCACTTTTATTGAGAAGGCAAAATATATATTGTGAAAATTTTGGTACATCAGGAAGGTAGCAAGTAAACAAAAATCACAAGGCACATGGAATGGTGGATTTATTTCAATGATTACAGGGGTCAGAATTATAAAATTTGCTGGTGGATTTGTTCATGTTGGATCAGTGTTGGATTTGGGCTCTTGATCATTATATGGAGGCTGATGTTTAATGATCCAAGGGGTACAATCCCTTGCTAAATTGGGACACATGTACTGCAGCCTCTGTTCGTTGCCTTTGTCGTCAGGAACAGAGCAGGGGCGGCGGCGCTTTACCATGCAGCAGCGACTCGCTGGAGTGGTGCCACGTTGGGGCTGCGGTGCACATAGTTCAATGCGAAACGGCGGAACGGAGAGAGAGGATGACATGGCGAGCTTACCCATGGGATCAATTTTGGCAGGGAGGTGGCGGTGTAGGTGTGCCATGGAGATGGATTAACAGTTCCTGGGCGCATGGTGCAGGCGAGGTACCGGTCTCAGGTTCGCGTCGCCAGGCATCGGGATGGCCTTGTGACCCTGTGAGTCAAGGAAGAGAGAGGGACTGTGAGAGGAGCCATGGAGACGGCAAATCGTCTCAGCGGAGCTGCTCACCGGGTTGTCAAAGATGGCCAAAACACCGGCCAATGGAGCACTGGAGATGTTAGCGTGGAGTGGCAAAAAGGATTAGTAGAGATTGCTGCTGTGCACTTTGAAGAAGAGAAAGGAGCTCCCGATGGAGGAATTTGTGGAGTTGTTCTCGTGGCTGTAATGGCCTAAATGGCAATTAGTGCCATTTGCTTCTATTAATTGCAGGGGAAACTGAGAAGGGGAGATCGGAAGAGAAATAGAAGGGAGTGAGAAGCAGATGACTGGTGGACGATGCATGCAAGTGGGAGAGGAGAAGGCCTACAGGGGCTGGGGCGCCAGCCTCTGCTGCTTCTGGTTTCGTTGGTTTTGGCTCAGTTTTTTTTTTTGGTCTGGTTGGTACAGGGGAGAGGGAGAGTGAGGTATAGGTAGAGGCAGGATTTAGGCGTGAATCAAATCGGTTTCGGTTCAAATTTGTTCAAGGATCTTTCTAGCATTTTAATATTTCCAGAGAATGCCTAATCGAATTTTTGTAAAACAAAATATTTTCAAACAAAAACACTATGCAATTCGGCATGAATGCAACCAAGCATGTATATTTGATTTCATTTAGAAAATAATATTTCTTTTCAAATAATTTGCAAACAAATGGTGTACACTTCCAAATTCCTTCTAGCAAATTTTACTAAATTTTACAAAACTTTTAAAAACCTATAAATATTGAAACCAGGTGTTACAGTTACCTAAACACAGTTTTTACATTATTTACTGCATACGCATGTGTCTAATTTGTTCCCCATTAAGGATGTACCTAGCTTTGTTTATCCTATAACTTGATCACCTGGGTTTATACATATGGGTAGATATTTGCTAGACGTAGCTACTGTCACCTTTGCTTAACTGTTAATCTTGACTTAATGCTTCATTTCAATGTTAATGGTAAAAATTGCTTTTTAGCAACATGGATCAGGGAGCTAGGGCGTATGCTTCGTGCTTGGCCCTAGTGTCTCTCCGTAAGGACTGGTTCTTAAAGCGGCAACCCAGGAGCCTGTCGCCACCGTTGGAACTATAATGGCTCTAGTCTTGGAATAGTAACTTGTACGGCTCTAGCTTGTCAGCGGTTACCGATGGGGCCGACGGCGCTATGGGAACAAGGCGCTAGGCATGGTTTTTGATCCACCGAGGACGGTAGCCCCGTCGGCTATGTCTCGTTAGACACAGTCCCGTGTTGGGAGCCCCGGTCTCGTTAGACACAGTTGCTTGGCATGCGTGCCCATGCTCCGGACGCCATTGAACCCCTTATGTTGCGACATGAGCGTCAGTCAATCTCGGTGCCTCTGAACTAATGCACCCTTGTTACCATAGTGGATACTGACTTGTTAGGGTGTCTCGTGAAAAGCCTCGTAGCGTCCCTATGCAGTCACACCTCGAAAGTGTTGACGTGCGTGGTTGGGTGCAAAGCTACATGAGCTTTTACGTGACTGGTGGGTCTGCAGAGTGTACAATCTATCATGATATCCTTGCTTAGGGTCACGAGCGGCCTGGATCCTTCTTTATTAGAAGTTGATGATATTTATTACTGTTTAATGTTCACTTCTACTTTATTAAGTGGGTTACAACTGGGATTCATATTATTGTAGTAATTTGGTTTATGCTAAAATGAAACAACTAAAATTGCTAATGCAGTTCAACCAAGTCTAGCCTTATTTCTGAGCCTTCATACTCCGTGTTATACTTGCTAAGTAAGACAATTACTTACGCTTGCCATTATTCAACAAAATCCCGGATGGGTAACAGATGGATCAGTGTTGGAGTCAGCAACTGTGTTTTCCGAGAATCTTCCGTACTTCTGAGCTACGGTCAACCAGTCGGCGTCCCTGTGGACTTGAGGCTCTACCTGTCAAGATAATTAATAGACTTCCGCTGTGTCAGTTACGTGTTGCGTTAAACTCTAATGTAAAACTGTTTTATTCGGGCATTGTGTACTCTGATTTCCATATTTGTAACCTATATGTGTACTGTGGACATCCTGGGCACACATATGGCAGCATTCGGGTTTCTGTGTAAATCCGGGTGTGACATGGTCGGACTATTCGAAGACTGAGTTGTCTGTCGGCCCATGTGCGTTAACTTGGTGAGCTGTGCGATCTTTGTCGGACTGTTCGTGATTGGGGTCGGACAGTCCGTATAAAAGTGCTCGAATCTAATAGAGATGTTTCCCGGCGTTCCAGGGGCCGGACCGTCTGTCTTGGAAGGTCGGACTGCCCGCAGGAGCGCTGCGGACTGTCCGCCCCAACAGCTAACTCTGATACACGTTTGACTTCGCTATTTTACCGTTGGATTTAAACACGGACAGTTTGAGGGTGTAGGTCGGTCAGTCCGAGAATGCCGTTTTTCTCGCGTTTTGAATGTAACGCCTAGTTCTGAGGAGAGGGCTTATAAATACTTCACCCCGCGGGTGTGTGAGGTCTCTTGGCATTTTGAAAAGCTTACTTGACATTCTAGAGCCCTTTTTCTCCTCTCTCTCTCTCTCTCACTCGCTTTGAGGTTGCATTCTTTGTGAGATTGAGAGCTTCTAGTGCTTTGCATCAAGGATTTGATCATTGTGGCACTAGGGATTAATCAAGCGAGTGGGTTGATTTGTTACTCTTGGAGGTTGTCGCCTCGTAGACGGCTTGGAGCTCGTGATTCCATTGAGCACTTCAAGTAGATTGTGAAGTTGCCTTGGAAGATAGGTGTGAGAGCTTCTTGTGCTCACATCGCCCGAGGGATGAAGAGCAACTTTAGTAGAATCGATATTTGAAGCGGTTCATTGGTTCTAACCGGCTTAGATATGAAGAGGAGTCTTGATAGAGAAGCGGTTGAATATTGAATCCATCTCAACGTCGTAGGGGTGACTGGCAAGTCGTCGATACCATGGGATAACTTCTTGTCTCTTGTTTCTGAGTTGTCCATTGTTGTTTACTTTGAGCAATTTAATTTGAGCGAGTTATCTATCCAGAAATTGAATTGTATCTTGTCATCCTAGATTGCAAGCCCCTCAACATAGGCTAAGAATAGTTAGAGATTCAATTCCTTGCGTGATTCTAATTAAATTTCTCTAGTATTGTGATTGAAGTTTAAAACCGTCTATTCTCCCCCTCTAGTCGGTAATTCTAGATCCTACATCACCGCCCCTCCCCCTTTCTGCCCATCGTCGCCCCTACTTCTTCCCGCCCCCGCGTAGGCGATGAGACGCGGAAGCGTGGCAGGGGCCGCCCAATGGGCGGTGCAAGGCGGCGTGTGGGGCGAGCGCAGCAGGCGGCGCGTGCTCCGTCGTCGCCAACCTCCTTCGCTCCTTCTCGCCGCCATTCTCCTTCTCGCCGCCATTCTCCACGCGCGCGTGCGCGGCGGGCGGCGCTTGTGGTGGGCGAGTGCGGCAGGCAGTAGTGGCCGCCTCCTCCTCTCTCTTGGTCAGCGTCACCCCTCCCTCCCCTCCACGTCTCCCCATTTTCCAGCTCCTAGCCGCGCCGCCACTACTCCTCGCCATGTCTGCCGCTGCTGCGGCCCCGAGTGGCCAGATCCGGGCGACGGTGTGCGGCGGAGCGGGCGCGGCGGTGAGCGGGCGGGCGGTGCGCTGCGGCAAGTGAACGAGCGGGCGGGCGGAGCGCGGCGGCGAGCAGCGGGCATAACGAGGCGGCAATAAGGTGGGTGGCGCGTGGCGGGAGTGGTCCCGCGCTGATGTGGCTTTTACCACGCGCGACATGCTCCCTCTCGATTTTGTTATGCCGATGTGGGCTATCGTGTAGAGATTATTTTACAGGAGCCGCTGCAGCCCGATGCCGGTAAAGGGGTCCGATGTGGGCACCCTTACCATCTTGAATCCCAGCCCTTGTTTAGTTCTAAATTTGGGGGTGTCAAATTTGGCATTCCACTATAAATGCGCCAGCATTTCGTTTGGATTTGTGAATAATTGTCTCAACATTGATTAATTAGGCTTAAAATGTTGGTCTCGCAAAGTACAACAAAACTGTGCAATTAGTTTTTGATTTCATTTAGTACTCCAATCATGTGCCGACATTTTAATGTGATGAAAATGGGCTTGGTTTAAATCCCAAATTTCACGCCCGAAGTTCACTATGCAAAAGGAAGATTCCCATCACGTTAAAATATCGGCACATGAATGAAGTACTAATGTTAACACCAAAAATTGGCACCTGAAAGAGGCTGACGAGTGGGCCAGGAAGGCCTTCAAAGCATTCGGCAGAAGATGCTCTGCGGTCGGGAATCCGTCATCGTTCGGCAAAGGAACTGTTCCACAGTTGGAAACGGAAGCATTCGGGAAAGCGTGATGACGTGGATTGAATATAAGGAAGAAGCCGATTTGATGAAGAATATGAGATGAATATGGTGCTTTGACGTATTTCTTTGGAAATAAACATTTGTAATCGTAATCGACTAGGAATTGTGTTAAAACCAGGGTATAAATATAGACCCATGGTGATTGTAATAGGGATCGAACAATCATACAACAAACCGACCTTGCGCCAACTTTCGAGCCTTTAGTCGTGTCGTCGAGTTCTTCGAGGGGAATCATCGATCCGTCGACCTCCGTAAGTATCGACAACCTTGTATCATGCTTAGTATCATGCGGTGGATTTAAGCTTGATTCAAGAAGGCTTTCTTGTTAGATCATGAGCCACGCGGCAGGCTAAGGTTTAGCTTGAAGTAAGTTATCGGCTCTATTAGATTTTGGCAAAGATCTAATAGATTCATTAAGTTACCTTGTGTTGTTCAGGTTTTATTTTATGTTTAATTCATATAACACTCTTTTATATTGATTAAAGTTCGCTTTTGATCCTTTGCATGACGAAATCACGTTTCTCTACGTAGCCGAATTCAAGTCAATCTAGATTGCCACGTGTCGCGGGTTCAAACTTGTTGATTTTGTATGGATCTTGACAGAGCCGGGTATCATGCGGTAGGTGCAGGTTTTTGGGTCATTTTAGATCTAATCATCCGGTGGATTAGAGCTCGAATTCGATCTGATAGGTCCATCATCATTGACAAAGTTCGTTCCTTCTTCTCAGGAGCTGCCTGGCTTGGGGTACAGCAGAGCCCCCACCTAAGCCAGCTGCTCCAGCTTCATCCTCGTCCATCCGACTCGAGCCATGGGACGGGGCTGGGGAACTCCTAGCATCGTCCGAGCGGCGGTTAAGCCGGTTGGAACGACGGAGGGTGGTGTGATTTTCAAACAAGTTGTATCATGCGGTGGATTAACTTGTTTGTTTATTATACCTGACGGGTTCGAAAGTACTTAGACATGCGGTAGACTAGTGCTTTTGAACCTATGCATTCTTGTTTATTAGAGATTTATGATCATGCTTTTCATATTTATTATGCCTCATTCTCGTTAATCGTTTGTAATTAAGTACTGCAGCGATTATTTAATTAAATACCGATCTTTCATCATAGTGACGTCATGCGGTCGGCAGTGTACTTCTTACATGCTTTGCCGATTATGTAATGAATTCTTCAATTGCTGACAGATAGCTTGTTCGTAGCTATATGTCATTCAAATTTTGCTTTGTAAAGCCGTAGATATGGAACTGTCTGGTATCATCCGGCACGTTCCAGGTTTTTATCTAAACATTTTCTTCCTTTGTCAGTTTCAGGGAAAATTGACTGGCACGCTTTGTATTCAAACGTTCACGTGTGAAGCTAGCTAATTCGGCTTGCTGTGTGCTTGGCGTGAACTGCAGATTTTACGTCAACAACTAAATATTGATGAAATCAAAAACTAATCATACAGTTTTGTTGTACTTTGCAAGACGAATATTTTGAGCCAAATTAATCAATTTTTGGACATTTTTTCAAATACAAACGAAATGCTACAGTGACGCATTTATGGCGAAGTTCCTAAATTTGGGAGTAACTTTGGCTTTTTAGGATGCATGCGCACTGTAGCATTTGGTTTGTATATGTAAAAAATTATCTAAAAATTGATTATTTAGCTCAAAATGTTGGGGTGTAGAGTACAACAAAACTGTATTCTCTACGATGTCATCATCCTCTTCAGACAATCTGACTTCAGATACCTCACAGGCTTGCATTAGACTCCGCCGCCTCGCCGGCGATGGCTGCGGCCACCGCCACCGCCATCTTCTTACCGTCTCTCCCATCCCTTCTCAGCACCCGCCGCACCTGCGGCCACCGAGCTGCAACCGCCACGACGGTAGCTTTCTCCTCCCGCCGCTTCCGCGATGTAAACCCTAGCCACAAACGCTCCCGAGGCAAGGCCGCTCCGCCCCCCGCAACGGACGAGGGCTTCGGCGTCCTCGAGGCGGAGCTCTGGCGCCTCCGCCGGCGCGTGGAGCTGCGGCTCCAACGTCTGGCAGTCGAGGCAGACGAAGCCTACCGCGACCTTCGCTACTCGGCGCGCGACGTCGGCGGTGACCGCGTGGTCTTCACCTTCCGTCGCTCGTCGCTGCGCTTCGCCGTTGGTGGGCTCCTCTGGTCGCTCGCCTTCGCCGTCGGGGCACGAGCACTGCTGGGGATGGTCTTGTG
>OAMR01001042.1:165726-189689 GCA_900205405.1 Echinochloa crus-galli | reverse complement strand
GGCGCACAAAAAAAGGAGATGTGTATAAGAGACAGGAAGGAGTGTGGCCGCAAGCTCCGTGTGCTGCGCACGGACAACGGCGGCGAGTTCACGGCGGCCGAGTTTGCCGCGTACTGCGCCGACGACGGCATCCAGCGCCACTACCCCGCGCCGTACAGCCCGCAGCAGAACGGCGTCGTTGAGCGGCGCAACCAGACGGTTGTGGGGATGGCTAGGGCCCTCCTCAAGCAGAGGGGGATGCCGGTTGTCTTCTGGGGAGAGGCCGTGGTGACGGCTGTCTACATCCTCAACCGCTCTCCGACCAAGGCGCTCGACGGCAGGACGCCGTACGAGGCTTGGCATGAGCGCAAGCCGGCGGTCTCCCACTTGCGGGTCTTCGGCTGCCTCTCCTTCGCCAAGGAGCTTGGCCACGTCGGCAAGCTCGACGATAGGAGCACTCCGGGAGTGTTCATCGGCTACGCGGAGGGCTCGAAGGCCTACCGCATTCTCGACCCGATGACACAGCGTGTGCGCACCTCGCGCAACGTTGTGTTCGACGAGGGCCGGGGATGGGCGTGGGACAAGGTGGTGGACGACGGCTCGACTCCGACGTACGACGACTTCATCGTCGAGTACGTCCATTTCGAGGGAGCTGGGGGAGTAGGCAGCTCTCCTTCGCCGAGCGTGCCTACCCCAGTCCCCGGACCGACTCCGACAGCACCACGCTTCTCGGCCATGACTCCAGTTGCGGCGAGTTCCTCGCCGCCTTCACCGACTCCGACTTCTGCCACCCCGGCAGCACCGTGTTCCCCAGCCTCGACTCCGGCAGCGGCGAGCCCTTCGCCGGCTTCGCCACAGCCGGCGACACCGCGCACTCCAGCTTCGACAGCCACCCCGCCGGGCACGTCTGCATCAGCATCAGCTCATCTCGAGCACAGCCCGGTGGAGTTTGCTACGCTGCTCTCTCACGACGAGGAGCGCATCGACGCGTACTACGACGGCGAGCCGTTGCGGTACCGTACGCTGGAGGACATTCTCAGTGACCAGCCGGTGCCGGGATTGGTGTCTCATGACTTGGAGGCGCAGTTGCACCTTGCGTGCGATGATGGCGAGCCTCGGTCTTTCGCAGAGGCCAAGGGACAGGCGGCATGGCGTGCCGCGATGCAGTCGGAGATGGACGCGGTTGAGAAGAACCACACTTGGGAGCTTGCTGATCTCCCTCGTGGCCACCGCGCGATCACTCTTAAGTGGGTGTTCAAGCTGAAGAGGGATGAAGCCGGCGTCATCGTCAAGCACAAGGCTCGCTTGGTAGCACGTGGGTTCTTGCAGCAGGAGGGGGTCGACTTCGACGACGCCTTCGCCCCCGTGGCACGGATGGAGTCCGTGCGACTCCTCCTTGCGCTGGCTGCCCAGGAGGGCTGGTGTGTCCATCACATGGACGTCAAGTCGGCGTTCCTTAACGGCGACTTGAAGGAGGAGGTCTACGTGCACCAGCCGCCGGGGTTTGTGATCCCCGGCAAGGAAGGCAAGGTGCTTCGTCTGCGCAAGGCCCTCTATGGCTTGCGGCATGCGCCGAGGGCGTGGAATGCCAAGTTGGATTCCACGCTCAAGAAGATGGGCTTCGAGCAAAGCCCGCACGAGGCAGCCGTCTACCGGCGAGGCAGTGGAGGACATGCCTTGCTGGTGGGCGTCTACGTCGACGACTTGGTGATCACCGGCAGGGTTCCTTGAGCTCTGCTCCAGGATCGGGATGGTTCAACCCTCCCACAAGACGACGCACAAATCTTAGGGGGAGAATGTTGGATAAGCCTTGCACTGTTTGGTCTTTGTGGGGCTGGTCCTTTTGTGGGGTTACTGCGGTCTATTGGTTAGGACAGCAGGTAGGCAGGCAGTTAGTCCTTCAGTCCTTGGTCTTTGCTGGTCCTGCTGGTAGGACAGCAGTTAGGATTTGATTCTTGTACTACTAGTCACTGTTAGGCAGCAGCACATGGTCATGACGGCACGGCGGAGGAGGTGGACGCTACACAGTACCGGTGTCTTGTGGGGAGCCTTCGCTACCTCGCCCACACACGTCCGGACTTGGCGTTCTCCGTTGGCTACGTTAGTCGGTTCATGCAGCGACCGACGACGGAGCACCAGCAGGCTGTGAAGAGGATCGTCCGCTATGTTGCGGGGACCCTCGATCACGGTCTCTTCTACCCGAGGTGCTTGCACCTGGCAGAGCTCAAGCTCATTGTTCCGGTACAAGATCAAATTTTGTGTTTGCTGTCTGCCTAGCTGAAGACGCCACCGCATGGCAACGGATCTCACCCAGCTTCAGAAGTGTGCGCGCGCATCTATCTAGGTTGAAAGCTAAGGGAGCAAGGAGCATGTGGATGTGGACATGCCAAAGGTTGCTTAGCCTAGCGGTTAAGACACTCGAGCGGCACTCCACAGGTCCTGAGTTCGAATCCCCGTGGGAGCGAATTTCAGGCTGTGGTTAAAAAAATCCCCTCATCAGTCCCGTGTGCCAAAGCACTAGTAATCCCCTTGCCAGTCCCGTGTGCAAAAGCACTAGTTAAGAACCGGCCCAGGTCGGCCTGAGGACCGTGTATGGCCCAGGTAATTCCCAGGGGTTACGGATCCTAGTGTCAGGGCGGGGCCGGGGTTTGCGGATTTTCTCGGTCGGGGAAGCCGAGGCTTCTTCTTAAGATAATACCGGTGGGGCGGTCTTTCCCCACCCAGCCGAGTTCTTTTTTGTGGACATGTGGTAAACAACGAGAAAGGTTGCCAGTTGCCCAACGCTGTTAGTTATCTGCTTGTGAGAACTGATAGAAGGGATGAGGAGAACGGAGGTAGAATATGATGGTATTCCTGGCATTATCTAGAAGAAGTTAACGACGTTGACCGTAGCAAATAAGGTTAAGACTTACAATATCGATGGCATATCTTTGGATTAGACTTTTCGTGATGACAGTTCTCCATTTCGGTAACTATGTTTTCCAGCTCTTTGTAAATTTCTGCTGTGTACCATTTTTTAATCGTATCCGTTCTCCATACTTGATATTTGTGCTTAATAAAGAGCAGCACAAGATGTCGGAGCAGCACAAATTAAAGGTGAGAATCCAAGGGATTTTGTTGCTGGTCTTGCTACCAATATTGGATTGGACAAATCTCGTGCTGCCACTCTTGTATGTGCTTCAGTTGCTTCTCGCACACGTACATGTTTTTTACAATGCTGGGTATGGACGGATTTACCCTTACTCTTATAGATACCTGTATAGCACTTATTTGGGGGTCATTTTGATTCCATATTTTTATGGTCCCCAGGCCCTAGAGATTCAAGGGAAACGGCCAGAAGCAGTGGATGAGCTTTTGAAGATTTGTAGAGTTCATAACACGTTTCCTCCGGAAGATAATTCTGTATGCATTATGCTTATTGGACTTGAAAGCTCGTCTTTTTGCATTACTTTTCTTTTCTGCATTAATTCTATTTTCAACCCATATCCCTTGTCGTGTGAGTCTTGAACTTTGATTCTCTGGTCAACCGTTTGGGTTAAGTATAAAGAAAAAACTGTTTGGGTTAAGTATAAAGAAAAAACCGTTTGGGTTCCAAATTGTGGTTGTGAGGCTTACATAGTTTAGTTCTATAATGTCAGTTTATTCATGTTTAACAAGACAAGCTCAACAAATCCAACTGTAACTCTTCAACAATGTTAAATCTATCTTGCTTAAAGCTAAAGAAGAAAGCCCCAGCAAGTTGCTGGGCATGGGTTGTCCTGCTTGAGCCTGGAATAGGACATTACATGTTTAGACCCTGGAGTAGTACATGGTCAGCGCCATCCCCTTACTGTTCACATCTCTCGTACAAAGCTTGGTTTACTTAGGATGAATATTTTTGACATGCCTCTATTTAAATACCTTAGTTTCAGCTTGAGCATATTTTGGTAACTTGACCTTAAGAAATGCTGCTTATTGACATTCATTTTTTAAGTATATAACGGATCTATGTATTCTCTGAAGAAGCACATCCTGTATTCCTGTATGCACATACAAATTGTGTAAGCATATTAGCACTGTTATGGCTTGTCACTGCATGGTTATCCTCTTGCTAAAATACATAATCACAGCTTTTTTTTCCCTTTATGTCTCGTCCAGCCAGAGATGGAAATGGTGGCTGCTGGACTCGAAAAGAATTTGCAGGTTGCTGAGAGAGTTCACCTTCTAACTTTATACCAGAGCGCTTGTACTACTAGTAACATTAAAACAGCTGCAGAGGCTCTTGGCCTGGTAAGTATTTCTAGGACCATGACTTCACATTGAGTAGGAACTATCACCTAAATACTTATTTTTATTGGACTGTTCACAACATTGGACCTTGTAAATTGTGTGTATTTAGTAAATTGACAACAACACGAAGTAAAAACACTTCTTTTGCTGTGGTGTGCCTTTTCTTTATTCCTTGAGCATATATGCTCACCAATTATAGGATGGAATTAACCATTTTATGATGAGAGGAAGTTGAACAAATTGATTTCATTGAATTACTAAGAGCATAAAAATAAATTAGCAACTATGACAATGATTTACTTTTTTACTGCACATAGTCCTGTCTATTGCTCCTAAAAAAAGCATTCTCCTTTGTTATCTGTGACACAATCTTGGAAGAAAAAAAATAACATGTTTTATTGTTTTTATCTCTTTATCTTCTTGTGAATCAGAGTTTGCCAGATGAATGAGGATGCAGCAGAAGGATTTTTTCCCAAAAGTTTCTAGTTCCAACTGCCAACTGACATACATCGACCGCAGATGAAGGCTTAAGCCCTCAACACAATTTATGGTTGAAGCTTTAGTTATCCTCAGTTTGCGAACATGCAGTATGCTGTTAACACAAGAACCAAGCATACGCAGGATTCCTTCTTATCATGTTTAGGCAATGTCACACACGGTTTAGAAAAGAAAACACCATGTGTGCAGGATTAAGTTTCACACTAAACCAGTGTAAAAAAATATATAAATGATTTATGAGTCTACACAAATGATTAACGAGTCTGCATAGCTTATTTGGACACGAAGGCTCCGAATTTCACAGCAATCGACGGGGTGTTGCGTACTTGTAGAACTTAGTACCATATTTATTAACTTCACACCTTCTGAGCAGTAGTTAGTAGGTGTGAGTACCAACAAACCAGGAACTAATGAGGACATCAGCAGTATATAATGACAAGTGTTGAATGACATCATGTAGTTTTATCAACTCAAAAAATCTGTGTATCACTTATCATGATTAGTAGAAAATAAGAAACATAAAATAACTAGAAAGTTGGCGCGCCGTTGGCGCGCACATATGACCCCGTGTGGCTATGAGATTATGACAAAATGTTTTTTATAGGCAGATTGTGGATCATGCAGAGTATATACTGCAATTAATTGTTAGATTTTTCATTTCTATAGTCTGAAGTCATGGCAACTCGACTATTTTGTACAGTAGTTTTTTTTTTGTGTCTGATAGGAAGGAGCAGAGACAATTGAATCTCTGATTGAACCAGTACGTGGCGCTCTCACTCTCGCTCGCTCTCTACTCGGCTAAAAGCACAACAGCATGAACGACGCAGAGAGACTGCTTGCAACTTGCCTCGATTTGTATTGTCATCGACAGCACATGGTAAACTGAAGCTAAATGCTTTGTTTTATGCATCATTTCAAAATTTGTTGCAAAACTCAACTGCATTACATAGTAGTAGCAATACTAACAATTATATACGCTGAGCCATTACAGAAGTGTTATGTGCCACTTTGCAAAAGATGTACTGCAGAGTCAGTAATCAATTGTTTTTACGGTAGCAACAGAAGTTGTGCTAAATCTGTTATATCTAAGTGGTCACTACTGAAACTGTCGAAATAATGTGTGGCCTGCTTTAAAATTACATATATTGACGACCTCAAGAACCTGACAAGTTTAATTAAGTTTGCAGCTCCTTTGATTTAGCTTGATTGGAGAATAAAGGCAAGTGGCCTGGAATGGAAATCACAATATTTGGCCGGCAGCTTACAGCTCCTTTCCTGTACCTCTGTTATCTCTGTTTCTGCATGCTGAGCGAGTGTGCCGGCTGATATTGCCGCACCAGGCGAGCTCGATGTTCAGTCCGTCTTGGAATGATCCATGCATTCGCTAGCTCTCATTTGACTACAATGTAGCACCAAATCGGTAGAGGAGTCATTTGGAGTTCCTGTTGCCATTATCATTGCCCGCTTAGTTCGTCACCTCTGACCAAAATTTGCATCTCATCTCTGGCCAAACTAAAACCGCCATTCGTAGTCAGGCCAGTATGTTTTGTGGAATAAGCTAGTTGGTAATGTACCATCCTGGACTGTCAGCGCTTCGATGAGAAGAAAAATGATACAATATATGATCAACGTAAGATTTTCACATGTTTTTACATGTTGACAAAATATAATACTACAAATGCAGGAGGCATATCGAGGAGCAAGAATTCAAGCATTACCTTGGTGGCTTTGATAATATCTACCTGCTTGTAAATACTCAACATCTGTTAGTCAAAACCTAAGAAAGTAGCAGTGCAGTGACCGAATGGTATCTCAATGATGCACAGATGTTTGCTAAATGAAACTAATAATTTCTTGCGAATGATACTGAATCAAATTCGGTGTTCAGAAATTTCAATTTCATACCTACAAAATAAAGAGCGCAGGTTGCTAAGCAAATATGATAACAGTCAGTGTGCATCTATAAGAATTTCAGAACAACTGAGCTTGCAATCGACCATATCTAAGGTAACTATGAAGCATTCCGACCAAACAAAAATTTAATCTGTATGCTTAGCTGTGGCAAAGTAGATCTTAATATTGTTGTATTCGGCTCCAACTCCTGAAAACACCAACGGTTCAGTGAGCACTTCTCCTTAGAGGCATTTTCTCGAGCAGTTGCTGGGCATCGGTGCGGCTGCAGAGGCTGCCGCCATGCCTGGTGCTCGACCGGCGCAAGGACGCTGGTGGACGTGCTGCAGAAGGCCGGGGTTGCTGTTGTGCGCGATGGCGACCCGGCGACCTGGCCGAAGCGGTAGCCAGCCAGGAACGGCTGCACGTTCCGCAGCGACACGGCGGCGCCGGCTGTGGAGTAGCGCACGTGCCCGATGGCGGCGGGGCCCGGGAAGGAGGCGAGCCTGGAAGGGTCGCCGAACGCGTCGACCACGAGTCCCAGACCCGTCACGGACTTGAGCTTGCTGTCCTCGCCCACGGCGACGATGTCGGCGCCCTCCTCCCCGCGGTGCTGCAGCTTCTGCAGGCCCAAGTAGCACAGCGACGACGCGCCCGGGTCCCCGACGACCCCCACCAGGCCGCACTCCTCGCGCGGGTGGTCATCCGCGTCGTCGTCCGCGCTGTAGGAGAACGTGGTGACGCGGTCGGGCAGGAGCGCCCCGGCCGCAGCCTTCCGCCGGGCGGGGCCGCAGCGCAGCGAGAGAGGGTACTGGGTCTCTTGTACAGAAAAACCGGACCGTTCACCGGTTGAACCGAAAAACCGTGAACCGGTGACCGGACTGGTCCAGCTCACTTAAAAGATCGGTCATGCAATTGAACCGGTGTGAACCGGCCGGTTTTGTGTCGAACCAGTGAACGGGTTTTTCATAAACCATTTGTCAATTTGTTGTTTAGATATTGGTTTCCAATTTTTTTTGAAAAGGAACTGTGGGGGAGTTCCCCACAGTGATGAATTAAATAAAAGAGAATAGTAACAACTTACAGATTATATATACAAAGAGAAGGAAAACCAAAACAACTAACAGCTAGGGAAGGGGGAAGCAGAAAAAAAACTAGGACAAGGACTGAAGCCAGTTCAAGATGATTGTTTCCAATTTTAAACAATAGACTATTATGATACAATTATGTTATATCATGGTATTTTGTTATATGTGATATCTTTTGATAATAGAACTTGCATATTATTTATATAAATAATGTGAAATAAATATTATATTAATAAATAATGAACCGATCAGGCTACTGGTTCACTGGTTCACCGGTCCAACCAGTGGTTCACTGGTCGAACGAGTGGTTCATCATTTATTAATATAATATTTATTTCACATTATTTATATAAATAATATGCAAGTTCTATTATCAAAAGATATCACATATAACAAAATACCATGATATAACATAATTGTATCATAATAGTCTATTGTTTAAAATTGGAAACAATCATCTTGAACTGGCTTCAGTCCTTGTCCTAGTTTTTTTTCTGCTTCCCCTTCCCTAGCTGTTAGTTTTTTGGTTTTCCTTCTCTTTGTATATATAATCTGTAAGTTGTTACTATTCTCTTTTATTTAATTCATCACTGTGGGGAACTCCCCCACAGTTCCTTTTCAAAAAAAATTGGAAACCAATATCTAAACAACAAATTGACAAATGGTTTATGAAAAACCCGTTCACTGGTTCGACACAAAACCGGCCGGTTCACACCGGTTCAATTGCATGACCGATCTTTTAAGTGAGCTGGACCAGTCCGGTCACCGGTTCACGGTTTTTCGGTTCAACCGGTGAACGGTCCGGTTTTTCTGTACAAGAGACCCAGTACCCTCTCTCGCTGCGCTGCGGCCCCGCCGGCGGAAGGCTGCGGCCGGGGCGCTCCTGCCCGACCGCGTCACCACGTTCTCCTACAGCGCGGACGACGACGCGGATGACCACCCGCGCGAGGAGTGCGGCTGGTGGGGGTCGTCGGGGACCCGGGCGCGTCGTCGCTGTGCTACTTGGGCCTGCAGAAGCTGCAGCACCGCGGGGAGGAGGGCGCCGACATCGTCGCCGTGGGCGAGGACAGCAAGCTCAAGTCCGTGACGGGTCTGGGACTCGTGGTCGACGCGTTCGGCGACCCTTCCAGGCTCGCCTCCTTCCCGGGCCCGCCGCCATCGGGCACGTGCGCTACTCCACAGCCGGCGCCGCCGTGTCGCTGCGGAACGTGCAGCCGTTCCTGGCTGGCTACCGCTTCGGCCAGGTCGCCGGGTCGGCCATCGCGCACAACAGCAACCCCGGCCTTCTGCAGCACGTCCACCAGCGTCCTTGCGCCGGTCGAGCACCAGGCATGGCGGCAGCCTCTGCAGCCGCACCGATGCCCAGCAACTGCTCGAGAAAATGCCTCTAAGGAGAAGTGCTCACTGAACCGTTGGTGTTTTCAGGAGTTGGAGCCGAATACAACAATATTAAGATCTACTTTGCCACAGCTAAGCATACAGATTAAATTTTTGTTTGGTCGGAATGCTTCATAGTTACCTTAGATATGGTCGATTGCAAGCTCAGTTGTTCTGAAATTCTTATAGATGCACACTGACTGTTATCATATTTGCTTAGCAACCTGTGCTCTTTATTTTGTAGGTATGAAATTGAAATTTCTGAACACCGAATTTGATTCAGTATCATTCGCAAGAAATTATTAGTTTCATTTAGCAAACATCTGTGCATCATTGAGATACCATTCGGTCACTGCACTGCTACTTTCTTAAGTGTTCTGGCGTTGATAGAGGAGCAGAAGGGGCGGACACCACCACACCAAGAGGCCACTGCCGTGCAGGACCCAACGCCGTCGTGTTGCTGCACCCAAACCGACCGCCCGACGACATGAAAGCACTCATTTCTGAAAGTCTCTTGCTGCATTTCCTGGCTTGCATGCATCCTCCTAACAGAGAGTACCTCATGATCCATGCATATGTCCATGCAACTTGACGATTCTGAAACCCCCATTACAAAAAACCGAACCGGTTCACTGGTTCGACCGGAAAAAACCGTGAACCGGTGACCTGACCGGTTCGGTTCGATCAAAAGATCGGTTATGTAGTTGAACCAGTGTGAACTGGTGCGAACCGGTCGAACCGGCCGGTTTTGTGTCGAACCGGTGAACCAGTGAACCGGTTTTTTCATGAACCATTTGTCATTCGATCTTTAGATATTGGTTTTCAATTTTAAACAATAGACTATTATGATACAATTATGTTATACCATGGTATTTTGTTATATGTGATATCTTTTGATAATAGAACTTGCATATTATTTATATAAATAATGTGAAATAAATATTATATTAATAAATGATGAACCACTCGTTCGACCAGTGAACCACTGGTTGGACCGGTGAACCAGTGAACCAGTAGCCTGATCGGTTCGATCTCCGGTCCGGCTTTTCGTACTTGGGTCAGGGGTACTTGAGCTGGTGCTGGTGGCGACGGTCGGATCCAGCGGCAGCGTGGTGGTGGAGGAGGATGCGAGACGTGGACGCCGCGGCGGCGGCGGTGATGCGCAGTGCTGCTGTCTCTATCCTTTGTCGCACAGAAGACTGGCGGATGAGGAAGAGGATGCGACTGGGCAGAGTTCCACTCGTGCCTCGACGGCCAGGACCAGGAGGCGAGTTCGGCGGCGGCAGTGACGACGGCGAGTCTTCTGGGGAAGACTGGCGGATGAGGAAGAGGACGGGGATACTGGACTAACGGGTTCCGGACGATTCGCGAGAATCCGAAGACGATGTGGTGGATGTCCGAACTGATCCGCATCCAACGGTTCATATCACGAGCTGAGCTAATCTAACGGCTAATGAGTTATCAGGCGACGTGGACTAACAGGCGAGCGGCAAATGCACCGCTCTAGATTAGAAAGATATGTATTCTCGTATCAACTAATAAGATGTGTCAATTGTAATTCTCTCAAACTCAACTTCAAAAAAAGCACTTATAGTCTCCACCAAACTAAACAGGAGGTGATGGCTACCAACAAGTGTGCAACCTTCTAAATGAAGTGTATGGGTATTCTAGTATTGTAGACAAATATATGGAGTTGTAGGTGGGCTGAAGCTAAGAAGTACTAGCATCATGTTAGTCACAAGTATGCTGAGTAAATGTTTAATGGTGGTATTGTGCTGGTTCTAGACTAAACCATGCTATAAATATGAACTTAGGCACAAAGGCAGTCATTGAAGAAGACACATCTAATACAACACAAAGAAAATAATAGATTCACCCACTTCTTTCTTCTCCTTCTCTTAGTATTTTTCTTTTCTTCCTTTTCTTTCTTTCTTTCTTTATTTTCTTCCTTTTCTTTTTTTCTTTTCTTTTTAGGGGCCTTGAAAGGACCGTGATGTCACCTAAGGGGGGGGGGGTGAATAGGTGATTCTGTAAATTTCCAACACTTAAATAAATTGTCAGTTCAACTCCGGATACTCCGAGGGTATGCCGCATACTCCGGGGTTAAGACCGGAGACTCCGCAACACCTCTGGATACTCCGGATCAACTTTTGCTGGAAATATGACTAAGTCAGAACCAAAACCGGTCAAACCGGTTTCTGACTGAGAACCACAACAAAGATAGTAAACCCCCTATACGAGTTCTAGCACAAACAAAACTTGGTGAGCTTCTTCTGTAGATGGTTTCTAGCAGGTCCAACTAGTCCCTGCACACAAGAGAAGCACAACCAAGTAGATCGAAGCGGAAGCAAATATATGTGCTAAAAGGAAATCGTGAGGCAAACCAAATTGGAGACGTAGCGAGTTGTTTTCCGAAGTTCGGATTTGTTGTTTGCCCAAAGGCTGCCCAAAAGCACAGCAAATACTACGTCTCCGTTGAGGAAGCCCCTAGTGACCCAAAGGTCCAACTAGCAAGTCCAACTAGTCCCTGCACACAAGACAAGCACAACCAAGTAGATCGAAGCGGAAGCAAATATATGTGCTAGAAAGGAAATCGTGAGGCAAACCAAATTGAAGACGTAGCGAGTTGTTTTCCGAAGTTTGGATTCGCTGTTTGCCCAAAGGCTGCCCAAAAGCACAGCGAATCCTACATCTCCGTTGAGTAAGCCCCTAGTGACCCAAAGGTCGAGCTATCTCCCCGATTCCACTAACTTGATCTTTTTCCCGAAGGAGGCAAGACCACACCTGCACAAATGATCCGTGGCACACCACAACCTTAGTGGCTCACCGGCGATGCCTAGCCGTCAAGGAGGCTTCACCTCCAAGAGTAACAAATGCTTCAACGAGTTGCTAGACCTCAACCTCGAGTGCTCAAGCTATGGATTCACTCCTCACTGAGTTAGCTAGCTCACTAGCTCTCTATTGCTCACACACAATCCCTCTCTCAACCCAATCCAAAGATATGAACAATATCAACCAACTCTCACAAAGAGAGGCTTGGGGAGAGCTTGCTGGTGCTTGAAGTGCTTCTGGACGCTCAAGGGACCCAATGGAACCAGCAGCCTTCAAAGGAGAAAGCCAAGGCGTATAAATACGCCACACACAAAAACTAGTCGTTACACCCGAGGAAAACCGGTCACACCGGTTTCCAAAACCGGTCACACCTGTTTTTGAATAAAACTAGCCGTTACCCTCTTAAATAGTAAAACTGGTCAGACCTCTTTCCAAAACCGGTCAGACCGGATTTGGACCACCCAGCACACTAAGCCCCAAAACGCTCCTCTCAAAGGCTATCTCACATTGGTTGACCTATGAGCACTTTTTGGTGTGTAGTCAAACAACTAATGTTGCATCCCTCTTGATAGTACGACATTCCTATACTCAAGATTGCAAATAATAAATAAAACCTCTACGTAATAAATAAAACGTCCACTTGAGCTTTTTGAAAGTGAATCTAGGCACTTCATCAATTTTGGTGATTAATGATAATGAAAATTTGGATATAATTCTTTGTATGAGTGTGCAGGAATAAAATGAAAAGAAAAGATAAGAAATGCGAAAGGAAGGTCCCTAATTCTTATTTGTATGGTGGAGGATTCGATTGAAGATTTAAATTTGGTTTTCGGTTTGAAATTGAGTATAGGACCACCATACTATCAAGGGGGACGTATTCGATAAATCTTGGCTGTCAAAAGTGCTATGCTTGAGATGAAAATCACATGAGAGACCCAAAAATTGCCTAGTTTAACTTTTATTGGTGGGCCGGAACTTAGGCCGGAAGATCCGGCTAGAAGTTCCTACGGCTCGGTTTCGAGTTTTTTCTCGATCGGAAGATCCAGCAGTAGCATCGGAAGATCCATGACTTAGCCAGATTTCAGCCTTTTGGAGTGTTCTATGGAAGTTCCGGACCTTGGGCCGGAAGATCCGGCTAGAAGATCCGGCCGGCTCTGTTTTGGCTTATTCCGGACCGGAAGTTCTGGGGTCCCCCCGAAGATCCGACCCTATGTCGGAAGATCCGGCTCCTGGAAATTTCTCTGGGGTTTTCTAACGCTGTTCTGTCACTTGCCGGAAGATCCGACCATGTGTCGGAAGATCCGATACCCCTTCGCAGAGCACATAACGGTCATATTTTGGGGGTTGGTATAAATACCCCTCACCCCCTCATTCATTTGCTGCTGACTTACTCGATCCAACACACCTCTTGAGCTTTCAATCCATCCATCTACTCCTTCCCAAAGCTCGATTCTTGCAAGGATTCACCTAGGGTTTGAGTGTGGGAGAAGATTTGAGGAGTGAAACAAAAGCATTTCGTGAGCTTCCACTTGTTCATCTCTTGAAGCACTTGAAGCAACTTTGATTCGTCGATTCACGTTTGTTACTCTTGGAGCCTTGCTCCTATACGGTTAGGCGTCGCCGGTAGCTCCCATTCCTTTGTGGTTTGAGCACCGGAACGTTTGTATCACCCCTCTCTTTGTGAGAGCCAAATAGTAAGTAACTCCATCCTCCTTTGTGGTTGATTGAGGGAGACTTGGGGCTAGTGTGACAGCCCGGCTCTTTGTGAGCTTCTCAACGGAGACGTAGCTCCTTTGTGGAGTGAACTTCGGAAGTAAATCCATTGTCTCTGTGTGCTCACTTGTTCTTATTGTTATTTTCATTTGATTTGACTCGATCTACTTATTTGTTGTTATACTCTGATATTGATCATATTTAGAAGGTTCCTTACATCATTTGTGAACTTTGTATTCAAGTAGAATCATCAAAAGGTCAGTAGAATTCAAATCACGAGGTAGGTTTTTCAACCCGTCGGAAGATCCAACACAGTGTCGGATCTTCTAGGGTCCGGAAGATCCGAGATTGCGTCGGATCATCCGAGAACTGACAGATTCTTGGAGAAAATTTGCAGAATTTTATTGCAGGCCTATTCACCCCCCCCTCTAGGCCTAGTGTTGATCCTTTCACTTTTGTATCTTCATTGATGCCAAACTTGATCAATTATCAACTTGAGGGCTTCAACATCCTTTTCTTGCTTGAGCAAATCCAACTTGAGCTAGTGACTTAGAATTTCCAAGTGTATGAGCACTAATCCATACCAATTCATAAGCCACTTCTTCATATGATTCAACTTGATTAGATGCATTGCATTGCTTCACTAGATGAGTCTAGATTAATGCCTAGGGATCAAACCACAACACTAGCTTCTTCACCCTAGCAAAATTCCTCGGCCACAAGTCTACCTTGTCCTTCACTTCGCTTAGTACCTCGTCGCTAGCCATCTAGTTTGATTCCTTTCATCCTATCTTGCCACTTTAAGTTAAGCTCTGCTCTTGCACCCACATGAAATCCTCATTGAAATCCATGTCTTCAAGATATGTCCAATATCATCACATAAATTGTCCCAATATTATTTGACAAGTTTCTTCCAAATGAGACCTATCCATATGCATAACCTCTTGTCTCATTTGTCATTTTCATTTACTTGTCATGTATGCCTTAGTCACATGGGAACACATCCACTTGTTTGCTTTCACAATATTACACAAGTAGAGCGCATATTCTTATCAATGATTACATCACATGAATATCCATAAGAATAAACCCCTGCTCATATACTTAAGCAAACAAGTTAGATTACAAATAACCAAAACACTTAAGTGCCTAGATGTACTTTCAGGCCTAAAACGGTTCTGTTTGGAACTTCTACAACCAAAACAAAACAAAAGCTTGAAAGCCCTTTAATAATCTATACTAAAAGGATCCTAGAGAATTGAAAACACTTTTTACAAAAAGACCATCTCCACCCTCTCACAAAGGACCCACGTGCCACGTTTGAGAAGGAGGGAAAAACAAAAAAAATAGAAAAAATTGCATGTTCGAGGCACTTTTTTAGTTGTTGGTCCACTTGTTTTTTTCACCGGCGTTTTGTTTACCCGCCCGCGTGTACCCACCTCGAATCCCGCCCGTTTATCTTGCTCCACCATACCGCGATCCCCCGTCAGCACCACGCCTTCCCCGATCCCCCATTCTTGCTGTTGTGCCCTGCCGCTGCCCTTCTCCATCCTCCACCCGATTATGATGGCGGCGGCCAAGCCTCGTGATGGAGCACCGGCACCGACTCCTCATCCCACAAGCCTTGTTGCCGCCCCGTGCATTGCGCGGCACTCCCCTCTGGTTCCGCGGGGAACACCGGCTGATCAGCTCCCGGCGCCGGCAGCACCCCCGTTGAGCGTGGAGGGGTGGAGCGGGCCCATGACGTGCGCGCGCGCCGAGGACGCCGTCTCGCCCGCCGCCGTCGCCGCCGACGTTGCGGCCGCCCCGGCGTGAGTTGGATTCGGTCCCCCCATGTGCCTGTTGGTTTATTCCTTATGCTGAATCTTTCTTGGATTGTGCGAATCACTAGCCATCTAGTTTGATTCCTTTCATCCTATCTTGCCGCTTTAAGTTAAGCTCTGCTCTTGCACCCACATGAAATCCTCATTGAAATCCATGTCTTCAAGATATGTCCAATATCATCACATAAATTGTCCCAATATTATTTGACAAGCTTCTTCCAAATGAGACATATCCATATGCATAACCTCTTGTCTCATTTGTCATTTTCATTTACTTGTTATGTACGCCCTAGTCACATGGGAACACATCCACTTGTTTGCTTTCACAATATTACACAAATAGAGCGCATATTCTTATCAATGATTACATCACATGAATATCCATAAGAATAAACCCCTGCTTATATACTTAAGTAAACAAGTTAGATTACAGATCATGTTGTCATACAAATCATGAAAACACTTAAGTGCCTAGATGTACATTCAGGCCTAAAACGGTTCTGTTTGGAACTACTACAACCAAAACAAAACGAAAGCTTGAAAGCCCTTTAATAATCTATACTAAAAGGATCCTAGAGAATTGAAAACACTTTTTCAAAAAGACCATCTCCACCCTCTCACAAAGGACCCACGTGCCACATTTGAGGAGGGAAAAACAAAAAACATTAGAAAAAAATTGCATGTTCCAGGCACTTTTTTAGTTGTTGGTCCACTTGCTTTTTTCACCGGCGTTTTGTTTACCCGCCCGCGTGTACCCACCTCCAATCCCGCCCATTAATCTCGCTCCACCATACCGCAATCCCCCGTCAGCGCCACGCCTTCCCCGATCCCCCATTCTTGCTGTTGTGCCCTGCCGCCTGCCCTTCTCCATCCTCCACCCGATTGTGATGGCGGCGGCCAAGCTTCGTGATGGAGCACCGGCACCGACTCCTCATCCCACAAGCCTTGTTGTCGCGTGTTGGCGGTCGTTACAGACCGATTTCCGACCTCCAACCAAGTATAAAATGAACACAACAGAGACACACACCATAGCTATAGGGCTTATCACTAACTATTTCCACAAGTTTTGGTAAGTGTCCTCTATGCAGGTACAAAATGGAGAAACATAGGCTATAGGGGTCGGAAATGACCGATTCGGCCGAATAACACGATTCGGCCGGTTACCCCCCTTAGCCGTACGAGTCGGTGGCAGCCGTCCACGTCATCCAATGACGAACGATGCAAGCCACGCAGGACGACCACCAACTCATCTCGGGCTCCCGCCACATCACCCTGGGCCCGAGCTCAACCCGACAAGGACCTACAAGTCCACCAGAGGCCCTCTAACTCAGCCCAGGCCAAATGCCGACCTGCCAACCGACCCCAAGAGCAGTCCAGCACGTGTGGGAAGGAAAGGCGGTGCAGCACTGGGCCTAGCCCAGTTCGGCCGAAGGGCCCTGTTCGGCCGAAGGCAGGAACCGACCCAGGGGAGGAATCCTGGCCGTAGGGAGTCAAGGCGGTGCACGTGGCAGTTCGGCCGAACTGGCCGGTTCGGCCGAACCGCCTTGTTCGGCCGAACAGCCCGGCACCGCCCTTGAACAGCCGTGGCAGCGACTCCACCTCCACCGTCCTTCTTCGGCTATAAATAGAGCCCCCCTGCACCTGCAGCAAACACACAACACAAGAGGAGAAGAAGAGTAGGCGTCGCTAGGTTCCGCCACTCATATCTGTAGAAATAGGGAGAGAGGAGAGGTGAGCGTCCCGGAGAGGAGCCGGAGTGTCGGCCCCTCTTCCCGCTGTACCTCTACGGATGCGGCTCTTCTTCGAGTAACATCCGGGTCATGTCTGGTACTCCTTGTATCTCTCTCTGATTAATTGAGCATTCAGTTCTTAATTTACTTGCATCGTTCTTCGTTCAATGCTTAGTGGTATAGTATAATTGTATGCTAGCTACTTAGCTTGAGTGCTTATCTGTCTGCAGTAGATAAGTACTAGTCAACTCGTTTAGGCGTGGTGCCTGTACTTGAGACTAGCTTAGAATCCACCCGTCGCAACGGAGGTGGTAGCCATAAGGTGGTGACAGCCCTTACGGTCTTTGTAGCTCATCACGTTAGTTCCGGTGACTTAGGACCCAAGGTTCAGGGTAGTCGGCGCCCCTTCTCATCCCTTTCTGCGTGTCGGATGCCCTGTAGTCCCGAAGCAAGTATCTGTTCGTATCCTCTGAACTGCTCAGTAGTCGGTAGAATACCCTTACCAGACCTGTACCCTCTCTACCATCCTATCTCTTCTCTCTTCCTTGTTGTCGTCAACCCCTTCATCCATTCCATTTCATCTACTCCATCTACCTAAGGACAACTCGGTTTAGGATTAGTGTACTTCTCGTTCTCCGTGGAAACCGATACCTGGAATACTCCCAGGTGAAAGCTACATCGGTATCCGTCCGCTTGCGGATTTATCTGTAGGCTGTAAGGAGTGCCAACAAGCTTTCTGGAGCCGTTGCCGGGGATCCCACCACCATCCACCATCCATATGGATCCCATTCTTACCTTACGCCAACACTCGGCTCCAAAGGGCGCTTGTTTGGTGCCACCACCATCATCACATCCCATATCCACACCTAGCTATGAGCTATGCCCCGGCTTCATAGCCATGGTTCGTGAGCAATCGTTCTCAGGAACGAAGGCCGAGAGTCCATACGCGCATTTGCGCGAGTTTGAGCAACTCTGTTCGTGTCTCGTCATTGCGAGCATGACACAAGAGACACTCAAATGGAAGCTATTCCCGTTCTCATTGACGGGAGGAGCGAAGAAATGGTACTCTCTGGACGTCAGTACTATGGACGGGAGCTGGGAAGTTCTCAAGGAAAAATTCTCCCTAAACTTCTTCCCAGTTTCCAAGGTAGCTAGTCTCCGAATCGAAATTCTTACCTTTAAGCAATTAAAGGGAGAATCGTTAGGAACTGCTTGGGCTCGTTTCAAGCAAATACTGGCCTCAGGACCAGACCTAAGCCTACCAGAACCTGTTGTTTTACAACACTTCAGCCTTGGCCTCTGTCCCGCAGCCACGACTTTCTTGGACTCTGCTTCAGGAGGGTCGTTCTTTCATCTGGTTCCCAGTGAAGCGAGAATAGTCCTAGAGCGCATCTTGGACAACACTCCCTACACTGGAATCTATGACGAACTCCCCAATGAAGAAGAGAAAGAAGAGAAACAGCCTGAACCTGAACCCGAAGAGCCAGTACAAATCCAATCCAAATCCATCAGCTCTTCTGTTCCGTCCATACCCGAAGCTCACTACGAACCATAACCGTCCCCTAGCCTAGCCTACTTTGATTCACTCTACAACACGCCCTATGACTTCGATGATGACCTCTTCGATGACATCGGGAGTGTAACGAGTTTCCCACGGGAACGTCGTGTAGAGCCCATAAAACAAGCTCCCGACAAAGAAGAACTGGAATACCAGAGAGAATATCTTGGACGTCTCTCTGCTATCATGAGTCGGGAGTGGCTAGAAGAGGCCGAAGCCTCGACTGAGGTTGTCAAAATGCCCAGAAAGATGGAAAGGATATTTTGTGAGGTCCTGGATGATGACACAGAAATCGGGTACGACCCGAGCCTCGGGATCAACATAATCTCTAGCTCGTTGGTGCATAAGAAACTCCCTGATATACCTTGGTCATTTTCTCAGAAAAGACTGAAGGTCACTTCAGGGAAATCCTGGATTGTTTGGGCATTCTGCGGGTCACACCCGTTAAGATTAACGATCCTGAACTCTTCATGGATTTCCATATCTTCGATCTACCCAGTAATACCACCCATTCCATCTTCATAGGTAGACTGATCCAGAAGATTTTAGAGAAGGCAACAACAAATCAGCTAGTAGAGCTCAGGATCGGTAAAGAACTCGTCCCTGTCTCTTACTCTCAATCCTTGAACACTCCATCAGAGGCAAACCCCGATTCTGGCCCGTTAGAGGAAGTTAGGTCAGCTCACCTATTAGACCTAGAGCAGCCTATCCTGGAAGAAGACCTTCCGTTCTTCTCGGAAGAAGAGGAAACACACCCTCCGATTGAGCTCGATACAAACGAAACTCCAAAACCTTCCCCAATCGAGCTCAAACCGCTTCCACCTGGAATTAGGTATGCTTTCCTCTTTGGGGATAAGCAAACTCCAGTAATCAGATAAGCTCTCCGAACTAGAAACCCAACAACTCATCACTGTCCTGGAGAAGAATCGATCGGTCTTATGATATTCTCTCCAAGACCTAAAAGGGATTAGCCCAAATCTCTGTACCCATCACATCCCGATCGATTCAGAAGCTATGCCGTCTCGGGAACCTCAAAGGCGGCTAAACAATGCCATGAGAGAGGTTGTGAAAAAGGAAGTGCTCAAACTCCTTCACGCTGGGATTATCTACCCAGTTCCCAATAGCGAGTGGGTTAGCCCCGTCCAAGTCGTTCCAAAGAAGGGAGGAATGACGGTAGTGCGCAATGACAAGAATGAGCTCATTCCCCAGCGCACTGTTACCGGGTGGCGTATGTGCATAGACTATCGTAAACTCAACAAAGCCACCAAGAAAGACCATTTCCCTCTTCCGTTCATAGACGAGATGCTTGAACGGCTAGCCAAACACTCCTTCTTCTGTTTCCTTGATGGCTGCAGTAGATAAGTATTAGTCGACTAGTTTAGGCGTGGTGCCTGTACTTGAGACTAGCTCAGAATCCGCCCGTCGCAACGGAGGTGGTAGCCGTAAGGTGGTGACAGCCCTTACGGTCGTTGTAGTCCATCACGTATTATGGAAGGACCTTCACCGAGTGTCTGAAAAATCTGGACAAGGTCCTCCAGAGGTGTGAAGAGAAGCACCTCGTTTTGAACTGGGAAAAGTGCCATTTCATGGTGCGAGAGGGTATCGTCTTAGGACATCGGGTGTCTGAACGTGGAATCGAGATAGACAGGGCAAAAATCGAAGTAATTGAGCAACTTCCAGCTCCCACAAACGTTAAGGGGATCCAAAGCTTCCTTGGTCATGCCGGATTCTATAGGCGCTTCATTAAAAACTTCTCCCAAATATCTCGGCCTTTGACCAATCTTTTAGCCAAAGATGCCCCCTTCGTTTTCGATGAGGAGTGTTACGTCGGTTTTCACACCCTCAAGAAGGCACTCATTTCCGCTCCCATCATCCAGCCTCCCGACTGGAGCATCCCATTTGAAATCATGTGTGATGCGAGCGACTATGCTGTAGGAGCTGTGTTGGGCCAAAACTAAGGACAAGAAGCATTATGCTATCTCCTACGCTAGCAAAACGCCCACTGGCCCACAGCTCAACTACGCGACCATGGAAAAGGAACTCTTAGCGGTCGTATTTGCTATAGACAAATTCTGGTCCTACCTTGTTGGGGCCAAGGTCATAGTCTATTTAGATCACGCTGCTCTGAAGTACCTTCTGACCAAAAAGGATGCAAAACCGAGGCTCATCCGCTGGGTTCTTCTACTCCAAGAATTTGACATCGAGATAAGAGATAAGAAAGGAGTAGAGAACTCAGTGGCTGACCACCTGTCCCGCATGCAAGTCCCGTCCGATCTCCCAATCGACGACTACTTAGGCTGACCACCTGTCCCGCATGGAAGTACCGTCTGACCTTCTGATCAACGACTACCTACGGGATGACACCCTCCTTAAGGTCACCACTGGCGATCCGTGGTACGCCAACATAGTGAATTACATGGTGTCAGGGTACGTTCCGCCTAGAGAAAACATAAAGAGGTTAGCTTGTGAGAGCAGACTCCACCTCTGGGACGACCCGTATTTATTCAGGATATGCAGTGACGGACTCCTCAGATGTTGCATTCTTGCACATGAGGCATTCAAGATCCTGGAAAGATGCCATGCAGCCCCCTATGGTGGCCACTATGGTGCATTTAGGATGAATTCTAAAGTCTGGCAATGCGGGTTTTATTGGCCCAGCATGTACGAAGATGCACGAGCATTCATCATGCGGTGCCCTTGCTGCCAGAAACACGGAAACATTGACACTAGAGACGCGATGCCGCTCACTAGCAACCTCCAAGTAGAAATTTTCAATGTTTGGGGAGTGGACTTCATGGGTCCCTTGATGAGGACATCTTCCTCCACTATTACCCGTTGGCAAAGATGCAACAAAATGGGCCAGGCCCAGTTGTAGTCGGGCGGCGACCGTGTGAGCCTCTGAATAATCCCACCTTGCTTAGCTAGGGAGGAGGAAGCCACCTTAAAAGGGAGAGCCACCCTTCCCCTATCAGACTAGTCTTTTGGGGCGATTGGACCTTCCTATAAGTGGGTGTGCTTAAGAACTGTTGGGGTCCGGGCAACCTTAATTTCCGTGCAGGGCCAACCCCTCGAGTAATTAAACAAACTTCCAGAGGACGCTCCAGATGAGTCGGACGCTGCCTCACCCGCGTAGATTGCCGATGCTGGCTGAAATACTGATGAGGACATCTTCCTCCACTATTACCCGTTGGCAAAGACGCAACAAAATGGGCCAGGCCCAGTTGTAGTCGGGCGGCGACCGTGTGAGCCTCTGAATAATCCCACCTTGCTTAGCTAGGGAGGAGGAAGCCACCTTAAAAGGGAGAGCCACCTTTCCCCTATCAGACTAGTCTTTTGGGGCGATTGGGCCTTTCCTCGAGGGGTGCGTCGGAGGGCGGTGCTAAGATTGCTAAGGCGCAACAGGAGGCCCTAGTGGCGTTGTAGTCGGATCGGTGCGTCGTATCCTCGGCTGCCGGTGCTAAGACTGCCGAGGCGCAACAAGAGGCCCTAGTGGCGTTGCAGCCGGGTCGGTGTGTCGGGCTTTTCATCCTATCCTGCCTGGGCCGGACTCATCATCCCTTCCCAATTTCCGAGGGTTGCCAGTTCATCCTAGTGGCAGTAGACTATGTCTCTAAGTGGGTGGAGGCCCTACCTTGTGCAGCCGCCGATTCTAGGAACGCGAGATGGATGTTTCATGAGTACATCTTTCCATGTTTCGGCGTTCCTAGGATAGTCATTAGTGATGGCGGATCCCATTTCATCGATTCAGCCTTCCGTAAGTATCTCTCAAGTCCGGGTGCAGCATAATGTCGCTACACCCTATCACCCTCAGACTAGCGGTCAAGCAGAAACATCAAACAAACAAATAAAAAATATTCTACAGAAGACCGTAAATGAGATGGGTAGGCAATGGAAGGATAAACTACCGGATGAATTCTGGGCATATCGTACGGCCTATAAGACGCCCATAGGTATGACCCCATATCAACTAGTTTATGGCAAGACCTGCCACTTACCAGTAGAGATGGAGTTTAAAGCTCACTGGGCTATTAGGAAGTGGGGTATGAACCATCCAGCTGCCAGTCTCAAGCGGAAGATCAAGTTGGCCGAATTGGATGAAATGAGGGAGAGAGCTTACCACAGCTCCCGGCTATATAAAGAACGGACCAAGAGATGGCATGATAAGAGAATCAAGGTCAAAACGTTCAAGCCGGGAGACAAAGTCCTCGTTTTAACTCCCGTGTCAAACTTTTCGGGCACGGGAAGCTAAGAAGCAAGTGGGACGGCCCATTCACAGTAATCAATGCTGCATCTCATGCGGCCGTCACTTTACAAAGCGAGGACGGAAACACCTTCAAGGTTAACGGACAGCGGTTGAAGATTTTCCTAGAACCAGAACCTCCGACACTCGACGAATTAGACGTCATCGAGTTCATAGAACTCTGAACCCCGTCCGTGGAACCCCGGCCCAAATCCGTCATTTTCAAATCCTTCTGGGCCAAAACCTCCTGAACCTTGAAAACCTCCTCGACCAGAACCTCCCATGACCAAAACCTCGAACCACGACACGGGCCACGCACCTGGGGGCCCAGGGACCAGTTCGGCCGAACCAGCTGGTTCGGGCGAATTGGCCTCCCAGGCCCCAGGGACAGATATGCTCGCCCAGATACATCTACAGTTAAAGATATCCCGAGAGTCGCGAGGGAATCGTCGGGAAACTCCGTTTTTCCGATCTGAAATCCCCAATAAAAACAGAGACTCTCTGTCGACGTTTCCCATCTCATCTAAGCCAACTCCATCCCATAGAATACAGCCACCATGGCCTCCTTTTCCTCCAAGGGCACATCATCGGCTCAGGGCTCGAGCAGCAGTAGCCGGAACGGCAACTCCTCCCGGCAGGAGCACGCCTTCCGCATCTCCGACGTCGACGCAGCGGGAGACGTGCACCGGGGGAGGACGCCGGGACGTAGCCCGGTGAGGCGCGGAAACTCCCCTCACCGCTCAGCACTCAACGAGCTCCTCGCCCCACTAAAAGGGATCAAGAAACCGCCTCGTTCGCCATCACCAAGGCCGAACGAAGGGCAGCTACGCCCGAGATCAATATCCTCCTCGAGGGTGTCGGATCTGGCATTGTTGCTGCCCAAGGAAAGGGTCGGGGAGGAGCCAGACTACACGCCGGAAAGCCCACCGCAGGTATAAAACAGAGAAACACGTGCTATAGGGGACG
>OAMR01001042.1:94357-161353 GCA_900205405.1 Echinochloa crus-galli | reverse complement strand
ATAATGTTGCTACACCTTATCACCCTCAGACTAGCGGTCAAGCAGAAACATCAAACAAACAAATCAAAAATATTCTGCAGAAGACCGTAAATGAGATGGGTAGGCAATGGAAGGATAAACTCCCGGAGGCACTCTGGGCATATCGTACGGCCTATAAGACACCCATAGGGATGACCCCATATCAGCTAGTCTATGGCAAGACCTGCCATTTACCAGTAGAGATGGAGTTCAAAGCTCACTGGGCCATTAGGAAGTGGGGTATGAACCTTCCAGCTGCCGGTCTCAAGCGGAAGATCCAACTGGCCGAGTTAGATGAAATGAGAGAGCGAGCCTACCACAGCTCCCGGCTATATAAAGAACGGACCAAGAGATGGCATGATAAAAGGATCAAGGTCAAAACGTTCAAGCCGGGAGACAAGGTTCTCGCCTTCAACTCCCGTGTCAAGCTTTTTGGTCACGGGAAGTTGCGTAGCAAGTGGGACGGCCCGTTTACAGTAATCCATGCTGCATCTCACGGGGCCGTCATGTTGCAAAGCGAGGACAGAAATACCTTTAAGGTCAACGGACAGCGGTTGAAGATTTTCTTAGAACCCGAGCCACCGCCACTTGACGACATAGACGTTGTCGAGTTCATAGAGCTCTGAGCCCTGTCCGTAGAAATCCGGCCCGAATCCTTCATCTTCAAATCCTTCTGGGCCAAAACCTCCCAAAAATCCAAAAGCCACCCTGACCCCAGTCATCCCACGAGTAAATCTTCGAACCAAAGATAGGGCCGCGCACCTGGGGACCCTGGGACCTGTTCGGGCGAACAGGCCCAGTTCGGCTGAACCCTTTGGTTCGGGCGAATTGGCTCCCCTGGCCCCAGGGACGGATAGGCACCTCTGAATCCATCTGCAGTTGGAGCCATCCCGATCCGTGTGAGGAAAACGTCGGGAGAACCATTTTTCGATCGGGAAAATCCTCGATAAAAACAGAGACTTTCTGTCGACTTTCCCATCTCATCTAAAGCCAACTCCTTCCCATAGAACACAGCCACCATGGCCTCTTCTTCATCCAAGGGCATCTCCTCAGCCCAAGGCTCGAGCTACGTCAGCCGGAACGGCGATTCCGCTCACGAGCAAGCCTTCCGGATCTCGGACGTCAACATGACAGAAGAGAAGCGCGGGGCATGACACTGTCGCGCACCTCATCATAGCGCCGCGACTCTCCGCTGCGTGCCATGGTTAGCGATCTCCTCGCCCCGACCAAAGGGATCAAGAAGCCTCCTCGTTCGACTTCGCCAAGGCCTACCATGGGCGAACTGCGCCCGAGGTCGGCATCCTCCTCAAGGGTGCCGGACTTGGGGCTATGTTTGCTCAAGGGAAAGGCCGAAGCAATCCCGGAGGACGAACCAGAGAAGCCGCTGCGGTTCGTCATCAAAGGGGAACGCAAGCCGGGGGGCGGATACGGCAAGGTTCTTGTCCCGCCGCTTAAGCGGGACGAGATAGAGCTGGGGGACTCGACCCAGTCCTCTCCTCCACGGCGCCACGCAAGGGTGCGGTGCCACCGACAGCCCCTGGCACTACAAGGTTTTGTATCAAAATCGACACCGAAAATGTGTTGCAATAGGCCCAAAAATGGTAGTAATAGTACTTTTGCTACCAGTTTTTTTTGGTTAAAAGTCGTTGCACTTGTAACCGTAGCAATAGCATAAAGCAACAGTTTACGTTTTAGTAGCGACACACAACCCCTATATTGCAACACTTTCGACTCTTTGGCAACGATTAGTGAGCGTTGTAACATATGACATTGCAACCACTATGAGTGTTGCAACCACTATGAGTGTTGCAATGGTACCAATTGCAACGAACGAGACATTGCTAGTGACACGTATTGCCACACGTTGGTCGTGTAGCAACACAATGGAGTCGCATCGGAAAATAGCTGTTGCGGTAGCTGTTATTGCTACGCGAAGAAATCATTGCAATAGAGCTTGTCTATTACCACATCATCTAAATGGTTGCTATAGGTGGATTAGGTTATTGCAGCGTTTTTGGAGGTTCGTTGCTACAGAGAGGTCCTCTATTGCCACATTTGCGAATGGTTGCTACAGGTATACTCCTCTATTGCAACTATCATATTTTTTATAGTTGCAATAGATAGTTTTTCTATTGCCACGATTATCGCACCTATTGCCACGACTAAATGTGGTTGTTATTTGTGTAATTGTTGCAACCCAATTTGATTTAATTTCCATCATATATTGGAACATCAAATTAATATATTAATAATTCATGTTACGACGCTTTATTTGGTAGCTTAAATCAATAATCGCAAAATAATAAATACATAATGAATGAAGCATCAACATCCATTAAAATGAAATATAATTTGTTCGTACAAATCTTTAATGAAATACACCCAATGTCAAACTAAACTTGGACACCACCATTGGTATAACACATAATGTATCCATCCCCAGTAAGAACTCGTCTGAATTATATGACCTATGTCTACTGCATCAGCAAAGGTTGCCTTCATGTTCACCATCATCGCCCACCATGCGCATGGCTCCTCCTCAAACTGAAGCTTCCTCCTGAAATGACATGCTTTATTAGATGCCAAGATTTGTACTGAACATCTCAAGATTTGATGTCACATGGAGGCCCATGACTCATGACAAGATAGGGATTCTCATCCTGCTATATATATAATGTTTACATGGTGTCACTGACCAAATCACTGGTCGCAAAAATAGCTAGGTAGACAGAAACACCAATCAGTAACAGATCCACTATTCATAACAAATAAGAGACCATTTACATGGTGGAGCATACAGATAATGTAGTGCAGATACTGCTCCAATATCGGCAATAGCAGATGACTGTCACAAGTCATATCCTCCTGAGGAGTCGTTATTTTGTCCCCCACCACACTGTACACCTGCACAATGTTAACAGGTATAGAACATCAATATGACATAGTTCCAAAATTACTGTGCAAAATGCAGTTGAGATGTTATTGTACCTATGAAAACTTACAAGCTACAGATTTAATCCACAAGAGCAGGTACTGTCAAAGTCAAACTATAGCTAAACGGCCACTCAGCACAATGCGATCATAAGAAAAGCAATTAACTTGCTACTGGCTAGCACAAGCATCCAGGAAGTACACTAATCAAAATTTGTAAATGCTCAAAGCAACAAGTACCTCATCATTTATCCCTGTAGCATGAAAGCGACAACAGAACTGCATGCTCAAGAACTCCTACCAGATGCACCAAACCAACAGGGCATGAATATTTCTTTTAACTGCAGGGAGGAAATAAGCAATCAGCTAGTATAGTGAAACTGGCCATATACCTAGCACTTGCTCAAGCTTGATGTAAAAACACAGAGAGAAGAACATGCTCATAGATGTCACAATTTCCTTCAGTTCAATATGTCTATACTAAACTCAGAGAGAGAAGCACATGCTCAAGCTTTTTTCTCCTTGCAGGTTTTTAGATGTTTCAGTTAAATGATTGGTTGCCTACCATTTTCCCGATCGTCAAGGATAAGCCAAATAGAATCTGAGTGAACCAACTCAAAATTCATCATCTCGTAATATGGTAAAGGCTATGTGCTTTATCACACAGGATAAGTTTGTTTGATTGAGTTCCATGACATTTAGCAAAGTAACTTCCACGACATTTAATCAAACAGCTAAAAGGAAAGAAGACTCTCGTTAATGCCATCATCTAGCAAAATTCATCACCTTCACGACATTTAATCAAACAGGATATGTGCATGCATATTATACAGCTAAAAGGAAAGAAGACTTTCGTCAAACATGATATGTGATTAGGCTGTTTCAATGTTGTGGTACTTGTCTGATTGAGTTCAACGGTGCTGGCAATGAACAAAGGTGCGTACAACATCTTCTGGCAATGGACAAAGGTCACAGATCGGGTGCATACCATGTAGTCTGAGTTGAACAAAGGAGTTGTTGACGGGACGAGCTCGACATCCTTGTCTGGAGGGCGACCATGGCCATGAGCCTGCTGGTCCTTCCGAAACCTGAGCCAAATCACAAACAAAGATGCACGGAAAAACCACACAAATCACTCAAAATCCAACCACAATAGATCCGACCCTAGCCAATCAGTAACCCTAACCCTAGGTTAGGCTACTCACCTTGACGGCCCTATCCAATCAGTAACCCTAGGTCGCGCTCGCCGCCGGCGTGAGCCCTGTCGTTGCCGTGGCCGCCCGCCGCCACCACACGTGAGCTGCGCCGAGCTCCATTACCGCGCCTCGGTGGAGGCCCTCGGCAGAGCCGCACGCGACTTGCTTGCAGATGGGGGCGCCTCGTCCCCGGCGGCGGCCCACGAAGATCTCCACAAGAACTCGATTGCACGAACCTGCAGGAAGGGTCACCGCCTTCTTCTAGGCCTCCCTGAGGTCCGGCGCGCCGGCCTCCCGCGCGTCCTTGAGTGGCCTGATGTCGACGAGCTGCGCGCCGGGCTCCTCGAGCAGCCTCTGGTACGCCGCCCGCGCGGGCACGACGGCGTAGGGCTTGGATCCCCGCTGCCGCCGCCCAACAACTGCCCGAGGAGAGGCGGCGAGTCCCTGGGCCAAAGCTCCGCCTCCCCCACCACAACGGCGGTGAGCGATGCCCGCGAATCGGCCATGAGCGTGCGCTCCGCCGCGGTCGGGGCCAGCCCTCCCCGCGCCTCTCGGCGGCCGCCAGCACCATCACGATCTCCGCGACCCGATCGAGCTCCCCGCCGCCGCGCCGCAGCTACTGCCCGATCCCCATCGCGCGCGCATGGGGTGAAGGCTGAGGCAAAGGCCGCAGCGACGCCGACGCTCGAGGAGAGGCGCGGTGCGAATGGAGGGGAGGGGAGAGGCGAGAAGAGCGGCGGCGGAGAGGGGGAGGAAGATGGCGAGCAGCTAGGGTAAATGGACAGCCGAGCTGTTTTATGTATGTCAGAGTCAATTCCAGTCGTTGGATATTAGATCAATGGTTAGGAGCAGCCGGGCCTTATAAGCAAACAGCCCAGGCCAGGTTTCTCGGCCCATTTAACAAAATTATTTTCTGATTAAATACAAAAAGGGACCATATAAAAGAACATGTAAAAGTATTTACTTTATACACCATAGCACCTTTTGTACATGTGGTAGATTGCTTATGTGTTACTTTGTATGAGATTCAAATTTTTTGTAACTTATTTACTATTTTTCATATGTTAAATGAATTTCTAGATGGTTATCAAAACTAATTCCAAATTGAACTACATGTGAACCTAAAAAGATAAATAAATTACAAAAAATATATTTGGGCTCATTAGTTACATTATATACCATGTTCTAGAGATAGATGAAAAATTCAATTATTTTCTTGAAACAATTCAAACTTCTATCTCTAAACGATTGCATAATAATTATAATAATATTTGAATTTGGTCAAAAAATTCTACAAATTAGTATGATATCATATTTTTCGTTCATAAAATTGTTATAAAAAATTTAGATGGTTTTGGTAAATTAAGCACACTATATTGTTCATAATAGGATACATCTCTTCCATAGTTTCTTATAACTCAACTCAATCTTTGAGATTTCAATACCTCATTACATTTTTGAATTCGTATACACCTTAAATTTGGACACAATCTTGTGTTGATCATAATACTATCAAATATGAACTTAGATTACCAATTCTCAAACAAAAATATGCTTTTTTTCTATTCTTTACTCGGTAGATAAAAACAAGTCATATATAAAAGGCCCAAGAAATAGTAATTAACATACAACAAACACCATTATATGAAAGATCATGATTTTAGAAAAATTCAGGAAAAAAACCATCAAATTTGAAGTTCAAATGAGGGAGAAATACCAACTACGAAATTTAACTCCGGATTAAAAAGAAAGATGAACATGTGGCCGCAAGGAGGAAGCGCCACGTGGTGTTATAATCATCGGCGCTATGAAATTACGGCATGGCCAAACTGTTCAACCAATAGCTGTTTATTCCAATGAAAAAGTTTCAGAACCATATATGCTAGCTAACACAAACATTGTAATGGTGTAGTATTGAGGTCCTTGGTTCAATTCCAAAGAGTGGTGTTTTTTTTATTTTTTTTTCTATTCTGTCACTAATGATAGATTGTTTTCCTACCAATTCAAACTTCTTTCTTAAAATTAATAGTTGCAATAAAATCTAAATTAAAAAGTAGCCAAGTTCTATTTTTGAGTATGAATTGTATTTTTTTATGTAATAGACTACACACAAAACAAGAGATAAATTAAAAATAACGAAAGGACTAAACAAGACATGTTTCGTAGCCCAGTGGTAAGACTTGCGGGATGTAACTTGGAGGTCTTAGATATGATTCCTCCTCATGTCGCTATATTTTTGTGCTGATTTTTCGGCACTGTTGACTAGACTGTAAGTGGGGCCGTGCTGACTGGACTATTTTTTGTATATTAAATGAATTTCTGCGTGGTTTATTGAAATAATTTAATATTGAACTACGTGTGCATCTAATAATATACGAAAAAATTGCAAAAGTTTATATTTAGGATCATATGTCGAGTATAGCTCATATCCTGAAAATAGATGAAAAATTATATATTTTATAAGAATAATTCAAACTTCTACTCGCAAAGTCATTATAAAATAATGATAATAATACCTAGAATTTATCCAGAAAATGTGAAAATTCCTATACATTCATTTCATTGATGTACAAGGCCGGCATAAAAATTTTGTAAGATTTTACGTAAATTATACTATACATTGTTCACAAATGATATATATCTCTCGCATAGTTTCACACAATGTTGCTTGAACATTGAAGTTTTTCATACTTTACAACATATTTGAACTCATATGCATTTCAAGTTTGAACATAACTTTGTGTTCACTTTAATATTATGAAATATAATGTTTCATTAGTAATGGTTATGGAAGAAAAATATAGTTTCTATATTTTACTTAGAAGGTATAGGATAAAGCATATAAATAAGATCCCTAGCATAGAAATCTATACTAAATAATGTCAGTAATGAAAATATTCTGATTTTAGAAAAAATAGAAAAAAACCATCAAATTTGGACTACTTATGATGGAGAAAAACTAGATAGAAAATTTGATTGCAGATTAAAAGGAGAAATATGAACCATTCACGTGTTCTTCGTTCCAATAGATCCGAGCACAAAATAATGTATATATAAAAAGAACTCCTTAATTCCAAACACAGTTTATCTTGGAACTCAGTGGTAACTCACCTTTTTGTTAATCTCCAAGCCCCGGGTTCGAATCCCAGTCGGCCACATTTTTTTGTCAATTAAATTCCTGGCATTGTGTCTATTGTAACCATTTTATCTCTATTGCAATAATTTTTCAGTGTTGCGTTAGACAAAAAACAAAAAAATTACATCTCATTCATATCTTTTTTAAATTTTTGAAATTCAAAATTTGAATTGCTCAAAATCTGTCAAATGCAAAAATGATCATAATACAAAGTGTAGATCTTGATGAGTTCTATAACTTTTATGTTTATGACTTTTCCATATGAAATCATTTACTGTTTCAAATGTTGTTAAGTACATTACCTGTTAAAGTGCAACAAATATTGCAAAAGGTGTTGTAGCTCAATGGTAAGGTAAATCGGTACAATGTTGTTGGTCCATAGTTCAAACCCATTACGAAGCGTGTTTTTTTTGCATTTTTGCAGGATAATTGATAACTCACTAATACCATGTCCAATGACTAGCAGACGCGGCACGTGCGCACGCACGTGTGTATATAAAGCTTTAGCTATTCTCAAATTTAGAGACACATTATTTTTTGAGTTAGTTGGTCTTTATTTATATGGAGAAGAACTCTTCAATCTTTTGTCTATTAGCAGTACGGGATAATTGTGTGCACGTGGGGAGTTAGAGGCCCACCTGGCCGGAGGTGGGTACGCGCGGGACGTTGGTTGAAAAAAGTTTTGCGGAGAATGAACTAAAAGCGCCCGGAACATGCAAAAATTTTGATGCTTTCTAGTTTTTCCCTCCCACCAAAGCCCGACAGGTGGGTCCTCTGTGAGAGGGTATGGGTGGGATTTTTGGTAGAAAGTGTTTTCAATTCTCTAGGATCCTTTTAGTATAGATTATGAAATTTTTATCACAAACCCTACATGCCAAAAGTAAGCCAAATACAAATTTCATAATTTTTGGAGCATAGAAACTAATATAATTAATTATAATAAACTCTAGTTTAACAATGGTGTTATAATCATCGGCGCTATGAAATTACGGCATGGCCAAACTGTTCAACCAATAGCTGTTTATTCCAATGAAAAAGTTTCAGAACCATATATGCTAGCTAACACAAACATTGTAATGGTGTAGTATTGAGGTCCTTGGTTCAATAATTTTAGAAAACTTTACTTTGTTTTTGAAATAACTAACTAATAGAACCCATTAAAGTAACTATTCTATTTTAATATCTATAAGGTTACTATAAGCTGACCACATAGAAACATGAAAAATACTTGAACTATGCTAGCTAACATAAAGGATTGGATCTTGTAGTGGTAAGTCATATACAAGTGTAGTATTGAGGTCCTTGGTTCAATTCCATAGAATGGTGCTTTTTTATTTTTTTTCTATTCTCTCACTAATGACAAGATTGTTTTCCTACTAATTCAAACTTCTTTCTTAAAATTAATAGTTAGAATAAAATCTAAATTCAAAATTAGCCAAGTTCTATTTTGGCCCAATCCAAATCAGCCTCGGCTCCTAGTTCTCGTTGCAACACTCAACGTATATATCGCAACAAAAGTTAGGCGTTGCACTTGAACACAATTTTTGCTTCGAAGCCAAAGATCTTGTTCTAATAAAATTTAGCATTTACAACAATATCAAAGTATATTGCAACTATCAATAAAGGTTGCAATTGAACCTCACTTTTGCTTCGCCTCCAAGAGTTCTAGTTGCATTAAGCATCAATAATTTGCAACGCTTGTGAAATTTTATGCAACACCAAACAAGCGTAGCAATAGTCACAACTAAATGCAACTAATGCAAATGTGGTTGCAGTACTACCACACAATTGCAACCACAATCAATTCTACTGCAACCATTTTACACCATTGCAATATCATCCACCAAATGCAACAAAGCTTTGCAACACCTTCAAAACCGTTGTATTAAAAACACGTACCGCTACGATTTTTCACAATGGTTGCAATACAACCATCTATACCAACCAAATTTTCGGTGTTGCAATACAGAGGCGTTGAATTTGATACGAAACCTTGTAGTGTGGCCATCAAAGGGCTGCCCGGGGACATGGAGTTCTCCGATGAGGAAGACAATGAAGAAGAGGAGAAGCCACCCACCGTGGAGAGCCTGAAGGAGGAGCTGGCGCTAGCGAAGAAAAGGAACAATCACCTGGATGAGAAGGTGGCGGAGGGCGAGCTCGCGCGCATGGAGTGGGAGGACAAGATGGAACTCCTCCGCAAGGCCCTGTGTGCGAAGCTCAAGAGGCTTTTCAAGGCCACGGGACACGAGGATCTCTATGGACCGCCATCAGAGTAGTGTCCCGCGGTCGTTCGTTGTTAGATAGAGCACCACTAGTTTAGTTAGTTTTGTTTGCTAGTTGTTTGATTTATTTATTTATTTAGATTCATGTGTTAGGGTGCTCTGAAGTTCATTTCCCTTCCCAATATTTGTTTCAATGGATAGGTTTGATGAATAAATATAGTTAGAATTGGTTGCAAGAAATAAAAAAAATTCACACTCCGGCTGGTGCATTTGAGCCACCCGAAGTATGCCTTGATTAACAGAAGATTGCACAAGTACAGGACAACACAGGAACACATGGCACGAACGACAGAGCCCCGGAGGCCAGTTCGGCCGAACCAGCCAGGCTGCCTCCCTTCGCGCACCTGCACGCTGGTTTGCAACTTCTCCCCCATGTTTACTTCCCTGTGTTGTCATGTTTCGAGAATTTTGAAAATATATGCATCATTTAAACAAAATGAACTTGGTAATCTTTCATCTCATGATCTTGCCTATTGTTTATTTCAAACCTAGTATCTAGTGCCTGTGAAAAAAATCATCATTTTAGGACCCCCCTGATCTAAGTTGTTGATAATTGAGATATGAATCGATAAAACGAACCACTTGTTCATTCTTACATTCGGGAGAATTTAATTTTGAAAATATAAAAATCAAACTCTATCCCTTCATCCTGTCCACAAATACCACATTACATATATGTTTGAGAGTTTACTCCTGAACCCTGTCATGCCTAGTATGATGTCTTGTCGAATTTTGAGTCCCTAGAGTGATCACATTGCCTCAGTCCGGTTGCAAGCAAATCTATCATCGGAGTATAGTGGAAGTCTTCATGCCTCGGTGATACCCTGAAAAAAAAAGAATAGTGAGAAAAAGCAAATAAAGGACTCATGAAAGTCCCAATGAAAAAAAAATCCCAAGAGGGAGAAGAGAAAAAGAAAGGGGTCACGAGGCTGAAGACCGATATGAACTCCTCATCTTCAACTTGCAATCCGATCGAGGGCAATGGTGAGAAACTCCGAGAACCAATCTTCGGCTCGACAGAAATACATGACTTCACATGGCCACCACTTGAGAGACACAGAAATATACAAAAGAGAGTGAGTGAAAGGGAGAAGCTCCAGAGAGCTGAGTGTTAAGGATGAAGGGACAAGAGTTATTTGTTTGTAAAAAAATGAGAAAACCCCGAGTGTAGGATGAGTAAGAGGATTTTGTTGTAAGAGTTGTTCCAGCTGTCAACCGCCCAAGATCCAGAGGATAGCCACTACAAATTCACAGGTATGAGAGAAAAGTTTGAAATATTCAATATGCAAGTATTAATGTTATAAAAGAACCCTTACTTTGGTCTTGCTCTTGTTTTAATTTCTTTACTCGGGACGAGCAAAGATCTAAGTCTGGGGGAGCTTGTTGGCGGTCGTTACAGACCGATTTTCGACCTCCAACCAAGTATAAAATGAACACAACAGAGACACACACCATAGCTATAGGGCTTATCACTAACATAGGCTATTGGGTGAGTGTCCTCTATGCAGGTACAAAATGGAGAAACATAGGCTATTGGGTTCAGAAATGACCGATTCGGCCGAACAACACGATTCGGCCGGTTACCCCCCTTAGCCGTACGAGTCGGCGGGAGCCGTCCACGTCATCCAATGACGATGCAAGCCACGCAGGACGACCGCCAACTCATCTCGGGCTCCCGCCACATCACCCTGGGCCCGAGCTCAACCCGACAAGGACCTACAAGTCCACCGGAGGCCCTCTAACTCTGCCCAGGCCAAATGCCGACCTGCCAACCGACCCCAAGAGCAGTCCAGCATGTGTGGGAAGGAAAGGCGGTGCAGCACTGGGCCTAGCCCAGTTCGGCCGAAGGGCCCTGTTCGGCCGAAGGCAGGAACCAACCCAGGGGAGGAATCCTGGCCATAGGGAGTCAAGGCGGTGCACGTGGCAGTTTGGCCGAACTGGCCGGTTCGGCCGAACCGCCTTGTTCGGCCGAACAGCCCGGCACCGCCCTTGAGCAGCCATGGCAGCCACTCCACCTCCACCGTCCTTATCCGGCTATAAATAGAGCCCCCCTGCACCTGCAGCAAACACACAACACAAGAGGAGAAGAAGAGTAGGCGTCGCTAGGTTCCGCCACTCATATCTGTAGAAATAGGGAGAGAGGAGAGGTGAGCGTCCTGGACAGTAGCTGGAGTGTCGGCCCCTCTTCTAGCTGTACCTCTACGGATGCGACTGCACTTCGAGTAACATCCGGTTCATGTCTGGTACTCCTTATATCTCTCTCTGATTAATTGAGCATTCAGTTCTTACTTTCATTACTTGCATCGTTCTCCGTTCAATGCTTAGTAGTATAGTATAATTGTATGCTAGCTGCTTAGCTTGAGTGCTTATCTGTCTGCAGTAGATAAGTACTAGTCAACTCGTTTAGGCGTGGTGCCTGTACTTGAGACTAGCTTAGAATCCTCCCGTCGCAACGGAGGTGGTAGCCGTAAGGTGGTGACAGCCCTTACGGTCTTTGTAGCCCATCACGTTAGTTCCGGTGACTTAGGACCCAAGGTTCAGGGTAGTTGGCGCCCCTTCTCATCCCTTTCTGCGTGTCGGATGCCCTGTAGTCCCGAAGCAAGTATCTGTTTGTATCCTCTGAACTGCTCAGTAGTCGGTAGAATAATCTTACCAGACCTGTACCCTCTCTACCCTCCTATCTCTTCTCTCTTCCTTGTTGTCATCAACCCCTTCATCCATTCCATTTCATCTACTCCATCTACCTAAGGACAACTCGGTTTAGGATTAGTGTACTTCTCGTTCTCTGTGGAAATCGATACCTGTAATACTCCCGGGTGAAAAGCTACATCGGTATCCGTCCGCTTGCGGATTTATCTGTAGGCCGTAAGGAGTGCCAACACCGCCCCGTGCATTGCGCGGCACTCCCCTCCGGTTCCGCGGGGAACCCGGCTGATCAGCTCCCGGCGCCGGCAGCGCCCCCGTTGAGCGTGGAGGGGTGGAGCGGGCCCATGACGTGCGCGGCTGAGGACGCCGTCTCGCCCGCCGCCGCCGCCGACGTTGTAGCTGCTCCGGCATGAGTGGGACTCCGTCAACCCCCCCTCCCCCCCTATGATCACTAATCCATACCAATTCATAAGCCACTTCTTCATATGATTCAACTTGATTAGATGCATTGCATTGCTTCACTAGATAAGGCTAGATATTCTTCCAAATGAGACCTATCCATATGCATAACCTCTTGTCTCATTTGTCATTTTCATTTACTTGTCATGTACGCCTTAGTCACATGGGAACACATCCACTTGTTTGCTTTCACAATATTACACAAATAGAGCGCATATTCTTATCAATGATTACATCAGATGAATATCCATAAGAATAAACCCCTGCTCATATACTTAAGCAAACAAGTTAGATTACAAATCACCAAAACACTTAAGTGCCTAGATGTACTTTCAGGCCTAAAACGGTTCTGTTTGGAACTGCTACAACCAAAACAAAATGAAAGCTTGAAAGCCCTTTAATAATCTATACTAAAAGGATCCTAGAGAATTGAAAACACTTTTTACAAAAAGACCATCTCCACCGTCTCACAAAGGACCCACGTGCCACGTTTGAGAAGGAGGGAAAAACAAAAAACATTAGAAAAAATTGCATGTTCCAGGCACTTTTTTAGTTGTTGGTCCACTTGTTTTTTTCACCGGCGTTTTGTTTACCCGCCCGCGTGTATCCACCTAAATCCCGCCCATTAATCTTGCTCCACCATACCGCGATCCCCCGTCATCACCACGCCTTCCCCGATCCCCCATTCTTGTTGTTGTGCCCTGCCGCTGCCCTTCTCCATCCTCCACCCGATTATGATGGCGGCGGCCAAGCCTCATGATGGAGCACCGGCACCGACTCCTCATCCCACAAGCCTTGTTGCCGCCCCGTGCATTGAGCGGCACTCCCCTCTGGTTCCGCGGGGAACACCGGCTGATCAGCTCCCGGCGCCGGCAGCACCCCCGTTGAGCGTGGAGGGGTGGAGCGGGCCCATGACGTGCGCGCGCGCCGAGGACGCCGTCTCGCCACCGCCGCCGCCGACGTTGCAGCCGCCCCGGCGTGAGTGGGACCCTGTCATATTCCATGTCACCTAGGCAAGAACCCTTTCTTGGACTGTTCCATGCTGAACCGATTCAGCACCTTGTCAATATAAGTATCTTGACTTAATCCTGTAAGCCTCCTTGATCTATCCCTATAGATCCTTATGCCCAGAATATATGCAGCTTCTCCTAAGTCCTTCATAGAAAAACTATTTTTCAGCGAAGTCTTAACGGATTCTAGCATAGGAATATCATTCCCACTTGCACTAGAGACAATCTCATAAGCAAGTTTTCAGTGTTCCAAACCTCTTAAGTGTGTGACCCTATGGGTTCACGTACACATAGACATGGTTCGAGTACTCCTACTCGGTCCAATAGTTGATAGTGGCCTCTAGCAAGACGTGTCAACTCCCATGAATCCGTAAAGATCATATCAGACGAACCACCACAACATCACGTACAAGCTATTCCCTTTGCCTCACGATATTTGGTCTAACTCCAAGTCAGACCTCTCTTTCTCGAATCTATGAATCGGATCCTTCAAGAGGTTAGCACTTAACTCAGCATGGCCATGCATTTCTTGATCTGATCACTCAAGGGGCCCAGAGATATCTCTCTGTAACACCCTAAAAATGCCTATTTAAGATTTTAGTAATTAATTTAATTTTATTATTTGTGCTCATAATTAATATAGGTTAAATAAATATTTTTTTGGTAAATTAAAATCAAATATAAGGAGTAGAAACATTTTTGATGCATTCATGCTGGTTGCATAGAGTTTTGTTTGTGCGTGGTTCAAATAAGAATTTAAATAAAATTTAAATTCGAGTTTGAACTACGTTTGTTTGAGCTGTAGAAAAGTTGTTACGGTCCGAGATCAGTTTTGCCCCCTGGACTCTGCCCTAGGATTGTTTCTGCCCCCCCTTCTTTCCTCTCCAAGCCAGCCCAGCTCCCTTCTTCCCCCTGCCTGGGCCGACACCGCCGATCCGGCCTAGCCCGGTAGCACCGCAGCACAGCGTCCAGTGTGCGCCGCCCCAGCCCAACTGCAGCCTGGCCCAATCACAAACGGACCCAACACCGGCCCGAACTCGCTGCCCCTCTCCCTCTCCACTCTCGCTGCCACGTCGGCCCCGCGCGCACAGTAGCTTCTTCAACCTCCAGCCGAGCCGCAGCCCGAGCAGAGCTCGACCCCGGCCGCGCCTTGGCCCACGGCCTGGGCCCGCCTCCTGCGCTGCTCATCCCTAGGAAGCTTCCGAGCGCCTTCCTCCTCTCCTCCTTCCTTTCTTTCCCGCGCTCCCCCGAAGGAAGGCGCCCCATCTTTGGAAGGTAATCGCCGGCCGCCGCAAGCCATGGCGTGGCTCGCACGCCGCAGCCCCCACCCCTCTGGGCTATAAAACCCAGCAACCAGGACCCCCTAATCCCTCACCCGATCCTCGCTTGAACCCCGAGCCCCCAGCGCCTCACCCCCGACTCGCAGCGCCGCCGCTGGAGCTCCGAGCTCCGCCGCCGCCATTGCTGGCCGTCTCATCGCCTCAGTCGACGCCAGACGAAGTGGACTCCGCGACGAGCTCCGCGAAGCCAAGCCGCACCTCCTCCGCCCTCCCTCCTCGCTGTTCGGCGGCCGAGGGATCCCCGTGTGATCGCATCGCTGCCGACCGAGCTCGTGCCGCCGTCGAACTCACCTCTCCAGCACCGCTCCGCCCCGCCCAGCTGCGCACGAAGCATCGCGTTGAGGTAACCAACCCCCGAGCCCATCCCTTTCCGTTCTAGCATCCCGTAGCTCGTCTCCCCATTGCTCGCCGGAGCTCCGCCCGCTGCCCGCCGTCGTTGGCCGCCTCCGCCATGTTTTCCCCAACCACAACCCGCTAGTTAGATTCGCCGTCGTGTCCTGAAGCGGTAGGTGCCAACCTCACTTAAAACCGAGCCCCGGAACCCAAGATCGACGCTGCTCCGACGAGTCCCCGCCACGTTTGTGGGCGGCGCCGCCGAGCCCACTCCCCGCCGGCGACCCCAAACTCCCCCCTTTAGCCCCAGCCCTCAGATCCGAAATCCACGGCCAGATCTAACCCGAGCCCAGGTCAAAACAACCCATACCGGTCAGCGCTGGTTCCTTTTGCTAAAGAGACCCTGGGTTTTTCCGAAAACAACCCGCGGTCCAATGTAGTTCAAAAATAATCACAAGTAGGTCCCTGGTTTTATGAATAACCCCCTGCGCTTTTGAAAAATAGATCCCGCAGTCCAGCCCTGCTGTTTTTGCGCATTAGCCCTCGGGTTTTTATACGTAATTACGTATAGGTCCCCGGCTTTTCACAAATAAGCCCCTGGAAACTTTTAAAACTTGCAAGCAGGTCCCTAAACCTTAGAAAAGCCATAACTTCTCCGTTTTAGCTCCGATTTAGGTGATTCTTGCGCTCACGTGTTCGTAGCGAAGCGTAGAATAGTTTCGTAGCCTCCTTTTGTTCTGTTTCCTTCTGTTTGGTGTATTATTCTTAGATATTCTTGTATGTTTGCTTGTTTAGCTGCTTGTTCGTGCTGTTGTTTGCTGCGAGTAGAGGAACGCCATCAAGAGGATTCAAGAAGAGGGATTGAAGATCAAGACCGAAGATTAAAGTGTATATACTGGATTTAAGGCAAGTATAGCACGGACAATCCTTGCTACCTACACACCCTTAATACATTATTTAATGCATATGCATGTGTCTAAATTGTTCCCCTTTAAGGTTGTACCTAGCTTTGTTTATCCTGTCCTTTGATTACCTTGGGTTCATGCATATGGGTAGATCTTTGCTATGCGCAGCTACTCTCATTAATTGTTCAATTGTTAATCTTTGATATAATGGTTCACTACAACTTGATGGATAAAACTTGCTTTTTAGCAACATGCTGGATCAGGGAACTAGGGCGTAAGCTTCGTGCCTGGCCCTAGTGTCTCTCCGTAAGGACTGGTTCTTAAAGCGGCCACCCAGGAGCCTGTTGCCACCGCCAGAACTATAATGGCTCTGGTCTTGGTCAAGTAGCTTGTACGGCTCTAGCTTGTCAGTGGTTATCGATGGGGCCAACGGCGCTATGTGAACAAGGCGCTAGGCATGGTTTTTGATCCACCGAGGACGGTAGCCCCGTTGGCTAGGTCCCGTTAGACCAAGTCCCGTGTGGGGGCCTCGGGCACCACACGTTGCGCCAGCCGGCTCGCGTAGCACCGTGCTTCGGACTGCCATTGACCCTCCTATGGTGCGCCCAGGGAGTCAGTCAATCTCGGTGCCTCGGAACTAATGCACCCTTGTTACCATAGTGGCTACTGACTTGTTAGGGTGTCTTGTGAAAAGCCTCGTAGCGTCCCTATACAGTCACACCTCGGAAGTGTTGATGTGCGTGGTTGGGTGCAAAGTTCCTTTGAACTTTTACGCGACTGGTGGGTAAAGGGCGAAACCTCTGCAGAGTGTAAAACCTATCATGATAGCCTTGCTCAGGGTCACGAGCGGCCTGGATCCTTTATGATTAGAATATGGTATTTATTCCTGTTTAATGTCACTTACACTCTTTTATTGATGTTTAATGTTACTTACACTATTTAATTGGGTTTCAACCGGGATTCATTTAATTGTAGTAATTTGGATAATGTTAAAATGAACCAACTAAAAGTGCTAATGCAGTTAAGCCGTGTCAAACCTTTTGATGCCACATCCCCCGTGCTATACTTGCTAAGTAATTCTGTTACTTACACTTGTTATTATTATCATTTTGGGCAAAATCCCGGACGGGTAACAGATATTTATGAAGTTTACAGGGAATTTAGTATAGGAAAAATATTATTCTCTAAAATAATTTTTGAATCAATGTAGGAGAAAATGTTTTTCCCACGATATTTGGTCTAACTCCAAGTAAGACCTCCCTTTCTCGAATCTGTGAGTCGGATCCTTCAAGAGGTTAACACTTAACCTAGCACGGCCATGCATTTCTTGATCCGATCACTCGAGGGGCCCAGAGATATCTCTCTCCTATAGAGAGGGGCAAATCCCATCTTGATTGACCACGCCTCATAGCATGCTTCCTGACAAACCCGAAAACCACCTTTATAACTACCCAGTTACGGAGCAGCGTTTGGTAGTCCCTAAGTAGGTCAATTCACATATTGAGTACATGCGACAATCTCAGGTCTTAGGACAAAGCATACGCGCTGTGAAAAGAGATAAACATACAACAAAATCTCAAGTTGGGTCAGTCCAGCCCCATGTCATACATGTGCCCACATTATTAGTTTGACATCTCCATGTCCATGACTTGTGAAACATAGTCATCAACTAATACATGTGCTAATCAAATTAGGGACAACTTTTTGAATAACCATACAAGTATAGAGTTTCACAAACAATTCACATAATAGAGGTCTCCTGAAAGGAGTACCAGAGAAGACCTGGGAGTGCCGAAGCGTAAGGGACCTTACTCATGCGCTCCCGCTCATCAGTCATCGAAGGACACTGAGTCTTGCTAAGGTGTACGCCATGTGACATAGGCAAGAACCCTTTCTTGGACTGTTCCATGCTGAACCGATTCAGCACCTTGTCAATATAAGTATCTTGACTTAATCCTATAAGCCTCCTTGATCTATCCCTATAGATCCTTATGCCCAGAATGTATGCAGCTTCCCCTAAGTCCTTCATAGAAAAACTATTTTTCAGCGAAGTCTTAACGGATTCTAGCATAGGAATATCATTCCCAATCAGCAGTATGTCATCCACATACAAGATTAGAAATGCAACAGAGCTCCCACTTTCCTTCTTGTAAACACAAGCCTCTTCTTCATTCTGCCGGAAGTCAAACCCTTTGACTACCTCATCAAAACGAAGGTTCCAACTCCGAGATGCTTGCTTTAATCCATAGATTGATTTCTGAAGCTTGCATATTTTTCTAGCATTACTTGGATCGACAAAACCTTCAGGCTGTATCATGTATACATCCTCCCCTAGATTCCGATTTAGGAAAGCTGTTTTGACATTCAGCCGCCATATCTCATAATCGAAATACGCAGCTATTGCTAGAATGATCCGGATAGATTTAAGCATCGCTACTGGAGAGAATGTCTCGTCATAGTCAACTCCTTGAACTTGTCGAAAACCTTTTGCAACAAGTCGTGCTTTGTAGACGTTAACATTACCGTACGCATCCCTCTTTCTCTTAAAGATCCATTTGCACTCGATGGGTCTCACACCATCAGACGGGTCAACCAAATTCCAAACTTGATTTTGCCCCATGGAATCTATCTCGGATCTCATGGCACTTTGCCATTTCTCGGAATCTGGGTCCATCATAGCTTCCGCATAGGTCCTAGGCTCATCGTTGTCCATCAACAATATGTCGCGCTCTCCCGTAACTAGGAGATTCATCTTGTTAGTTGCACGACATGGCCTTGCTGACCTTTGTGGTTCTGGTGGTTCTTCTCTTGCCACAGGTGCCTCAACTCGTTCTGCTACATTAGCATCACTCATAAAGTCTTGCCTCGTAGGCTCATCTCGAACTTCTTCAAGATACACTGTCTGTCCACTTTTCTCGCTTTTGAGAAACTCTTTCTCCAAGAAAACACCGTTCCTAGTGAAAAACACTTTGCCCTCTGATCGGTTGTAGAAATAATATCCAATGGTTTCCTTTGGATATCCCACGAATATGCTCTTGTCCGATTTGGGTGTAAGCTTGTCTGACTGAAGTCGCTTGACATATACCTCACAACCCCAAATTTTTAGAAAAGACAAACTGGGAGTGTTGCCAGTCCAGTCCATATCTCATATGGTGTCTTCTCCACGGACTTACATGGTACCCTATTTAGTGTGAAAGCTGCTGTTTCTAGAGCGTAACCCCAAAACGATAACGGTAGGTCTGACTGGCTCATCATTGATCGCACCATGTCTAACAAGGTTCGATTACGTCTCTCAGACACACCGTTCCTCTGAGGTGTTCCGGGTGGCGTAAGCTGTGGAACAATTCCACAACTCTTTAGATGAGTGCTAAACTCGTGGCTCAAATACTCGCCTCCACGATCTGATCGCAAGGCTTTAATTTTCTTACCACGCTGATTTTCAACTTCATTCTGAAACTCTTTGAACTTTTCAAAAGTCTCTGACTTGTGCTTCATTAAGTAGACATAGCCATATCTACTAAAGTCATCAGAGAAAGTTATGAAGTACTGAAATCCGCCTCGAGCTGTCGTGCTCATTGGTCCACACACATCAGTATGTACGAGTTCCAACAAGTCTTGCGCCCTCTCAGGAAAACCTGTGAAAGGTGCCTTGGTCATCTTGCCTAGCAAACAAGCTTCGCACGTCTCGTATGATTCAAAATCAAACGAAGTTAAAAGTCCATCAGAATGGAGCTTCTTCATGCGCTTCTCACTTATATGACCCAAACGACAATGCCACATATAGGTAGGATTCAAATCATCTAGCCGAGGCCTTTTAGCAATTATATTACATATAGGTGAATCATCAAGATTTAAAATGAACAACCCATTCACAATGGATGCAAGAGCCACAAACATGCCATTCTTTGAGATCACACAACCATTGTCTTTACTCGCGAATGTATAACCATCCTTCATCAAACATGAGGGAGATACAATGTTTCGACTCAAACTAGGAACAAAATAACAATTATTCATCTCCATAATAAATCCTGACGGGAGGTGGAGTTGCATCGTCCCGACAGTCAAAACAGCAACTCTTGCATTATTGCCCACGCGGAAATCAACTTTGCCTCTTCCCACGCTTCTACTTCTTACTAGTCCCTGCATCAAATTGCAGATATGAGCAACCGATCCGGTATCAAATACCCAGGAATTAATAGAAGATTCAGCGAGAAAAATGTCTGTAATATTAATGTCAAGTGTACCTGATGCGGAAGTACTCTTACTACCGCCATTCTTTAGAAAAGCCAGGTACTTCTTGCAATTCCTCTTCCAGTGACCAAGTTCCTTACAATAAAAGCACTCCTCCTTTTCTGCAGCTGGTCCAGACTCAGTCTGGGGCGTTGAGCTTGGCTGAGAGATCATATCTTTAGCCTTGCCCTTCTTTTTCTTCCAAGATTTGCCCTTCTTCTTGAAGTTAGGCCTGTTTTGGATGGCCATCACATGGCTGCTGCTAGCGCTTTTCTTGATGTCAGCCTCTGCTGTCTTGAGCATGCCACACAACTCATTCAATCCCTTCTCCGCCCCATGCATATGGTAGTTCGAAATGAAGTTCCCAAAGCTAGGCGGAAGTGATGCTAGAATAAAATCAGTGGCTAACTCTGGGCCAAGTGGGAAGCCTAGCTTCTCCAACCTCTGTGAGTAACCAACCATCTTGATCACATGTGGCCCTACAGCTGCGCCTTCTGCTAGCTTGGTTTCCACAAAGGCCTTTGAGACATTGAACCTTTCAGTCCTGGCCTGAGTTTGGAACATGTCCTTAAGCGCCTCGATCATATCGTGCGCCTCATGGTTTGTCTCAAACTGCATCTGCAGCTCGGGTTCCATGCAAGCAAGCATAAGGCAGCTCACTTCAAGATTGACATCACATGCCTTCTTGTAAGCATTTTTCTCAGCAAGGGTTGCGTTATCATCAGGCTCAACTGGTAATGGGATGTCTAGAACATCTTCCTTTTTCTCAGCCCTGAGAACAATTCTAAGGTTTCGGATCCAATCCGCATAATTTGTTCCATTCAACTTATCCTTCTCAAGGATCGAACGCAAAGAAAACGGTGTGCTAGGTGCCATTGATCTACAACAGAAAATAATGCAAAAATACTAAGACAATATATCTATGACAGAGCAAAATACATTAAACAATTTAACGGAATTTACTCCCACTAAAATCAATATCCCTCCATTGATACTTAGTGATTCAGGATCCACAACTAACAAGTCGACTAGTGAGCTTTAGCATCACCGCTAGAAGACATGGTAGATCGGTAAGCAACTCTTGCTAATCATATCATATATGACTCCTGTTGTTGGTTGACATCTCTATGTCTCGGCGTCCAACCTTTATGTCCCAAGGTCCTTAACCGTTAAGATGACCTTGTTTAAGTTAACCAACCCTTTATGCGAGTAAGTATCCGATACAAACCCATCTAGTCAAGGAAAACTAGTGGCACCCTAATTTCATAGACCCACCACTAATTGTACAAGACGTGTGATGGTGCAAGATTTAGTTGGGAGGACATTCAAAACTTAAACATTTCTGAGGGATCGTTTTCAAAATTTTAATTTCGCCGGACTGTCCGACGTTCCCTGCGGACCGTCCACCGCTTCCTTGCGGACTGTCCGACCTGTTTTGGCGGACCGTCCGACCCTCTGGAACGCTGGAAAACGCTTCTGTCAAAATTCCGACCGAATTTACGGACCGTCCGCCGCTCTTTCGCGGACCGTCCGCCGTTCTTGCTCCCGGCAATTTACCTAAATTGGCCGTATTGCCTTACCCACGACACGCAGGTCATGATTAATTACATACATGCATCACATACACATAGGGCCATACCGATCACATGATTCTGCAAAACAAGTTAGCCGATTCCGACGTCCAAACTTAAATCACTGAAAACTCCATCTTCATCTTCCGAGCCTTTTTTCGAAAATCTAAATTCAGCCAAACCGCCGTTGGCGGTCGGAATCATGTGTAAAATTTTCTGTAGATAAATTTTCATGTAAAAATCGTCTCAATCCAAGGTTGTATGCAAAAGTTATGGCTGTTTTACGAACAACCTGATTTTCGTGCAAAACCCGGCCCGGTTATGGATCCAATCCACACCGCCGCGCATCGCCATGCGCCCGGCCATTGACCTAAGTTCGATTCGACCAATCCAATTGATCTACATCTCACCATGCCTGGGTTTACGTGTATCCCTTAGCTCCGACGGCGGGATTCTGACCGGTAGGAGCAATTCGTTACACGACCATCATAACAAAGATTACGAACCGATCAGAGACTCATCTACATCAAGCATATCTCCATATGCACACATCCGAACCTATAACGAAACAGCTATGGCTCTGATACCACTGAAGGGAAACGAGGAGGCTACGCTAGCACATACAAAAACTCGTTTACCCGAAAACAGGAACATCAGCAGTTATATATCGCGGATCGTTACCACTAGACGCGCAGTTGCAGCGGAAGCCGTCTCGATGTAGATGAATGCATCGAAGTGGCAGTGTAGTGCAGTTGCTCACGTCCGTCTGGTCCTGCACGTGCGGTCCGTCCTTGTGCTCCAAGCGCAGCACCTCCGAGTTATCCACACGTACGAGGATGGAAACGTCGCGCGCCGGACTGCTAGGTCCGGGAGCACGATGAGGAGAAGGCGTAGGCAGCGCGGCTGTTGCTTGAAAGTCGTATCCTTTTCAGGAGGGGTTTGGTCTGTATTTATTGGGAGAAAATTTCCCACACCATCTTCCATTAGCAATAAGGGATTAATAGATAGTGTACCCCTTCCCTTGGTAATGGGCTTTACAACATTTGTGGCCCATTATGACTTTAACGCCTGAGCCCACTAGTGGATCGAATCCAGTTGGCTCTAGGGCATATTTCCAGCAGGTATAGGCAAGAGCAATGGTAGTGGGAAAAGAGAAGATAGCCACAAGATGCGATAGTATCGGTCACAGCTTGAGCAGGAAGTGAGTGATTCCCTTGAGCTCTGTGATTTGTCTTTTGATATACTGTAGTGGTGTCGTGTGGTGTGATTCGGTAACCCTATGAAAATTGCACAGCTCAAGAAGTTGCAGAGGCAGCTCGAAGAAGAGGTTGATCTGCATGTGGCGTTGGCGGATGCTGTTACGCAAAATGCCGCGCATGTATTGAAGTCCTCTGTGAAGCTTCCACACAAGGTGCACGGTTTGTATAACTCTGATGATTAATCAGATATGTTTTCTTGTGTTCACTGATTGTCATCTCCTAGCCAGTTATACATTCAGTAACTGAGCTTGTTAAACCTCTCATTCTGCAGGCACATGAGCTACTAACTAACATAACCTCCTTGGAGAATAACAGCATCAAAGCTCGAAAAAGAGCTAAATGATCTGAACTATCAACTTTGTCATGAAAGGAATGAAAGGCTACTTGCTGAAAATAATCAAGGATGCTTGCCATCTACATCCTCAGATGACCACCAGTCATTGTCAACTTGCACGTGTACGTGGGAAGAAGTGAGTATCACCTGAGCAAGCATTTCAATGTGTCTTCTTTCTGGTATGGGAATTATTGACAGTTTCTTGATTATCAATCTTAGCACATATCAGCCAAGCATCTTGTTAACTTGGAGTTATTTAGGTGGAATATGAACTCATCTTTGTTTTGGGTGACACACTAAAAAATTAAATGACTTGCAGTTGTCTTTATTCATACCAAGCAGTAGCCTAGAAGAAATTTTGGTTGTCTAAGTATCTATGTCCTTTTAAGCATTACATTATTCTAGAAGGAACTATGCTATCCTTCGCATAATCTGCATACTTGGCAGATGTGGCTCTGCAGTTTCATCTTATGCAAAGAGTTGTTAGTAGATATTTTCAGTTGACTGGAATCATTTATAAGTTTTTTGCTGGATACATAAACATGGTGCTCGTTTGTACATAACAAAGGTGGTTATCATTTTAATAAGAAAAAGAGGAATGATATGAATGCCCATAAGAAAATGGTGCTAAGAATGGAGAAATGAAACTACAGGTGCTACAGAATATTTGCACATGCAGGTCTTTCTTCTGGTATTTGTCTAATTTAACATGCTGCTCATTCGTACATGTCAGAGGCGGTTGTTGCTATAAAAAAGAGGAATGACATGACTACCCATAAGAACTGATGCTCTTTTGCTTTGTTCTATGCTTGTTAATTTGTACAATCAGAGAACTATAGATCATGCGCAGAAGAGCAGAATGAACTGGAGAGGTACGGTAAGTTGAGGTGAATTCTGGAGTATCCGATTCTTGTATTTTGATTTGCGTGCTATTCAATAGAATAGTGTTGGTGTGTTCTATAGGGTAGAATTGGATTTGTAATGAATAAGAATGGAACTTGTGCATAGATGGATGTACGGGTCACGGTGGGTACTCAGATGCCAGCACGGGGTGCCTCTTGGTCCTCCGCCACTGCTGCCACAACCTGCTCACCATCATGGCGTTAAATGTCAGCGGCTGTCTCAGCAAGTTCGGCACCCCACCACCGCAAGGTAAAGCCGTAAAGATTGATTCCTTACACGAATCTTGGATTTCTCTTGTCATTACCGTGGTGTCAAATTCTCAGAGAAATTGAGTGTTCACCTGAATGAGGTGAATGCTTGGGCGGATTACATCTCTTTGTATCCCTTGGGTGATTTTGCCTTTCTCTTGCCATGTATATGAAAACCATCCCTGCTCTTGTGGTAGAAATAGGAAATTATCTAGCTTAATCTGAAAATGTGATGTATATTTGTGCTTTAAAAAAACCTGGAATAGAGGGACCAGTAAATTTGGTGATCTGCTTGGACTCTGAAAGGCTGAAACGCAAATTGTAAGTTACTGAAGTGTAGCTGATGGTTGAAAAATACAATAGAGATATTTGGTAACTACTTGTGAGATCTTGGTTAATGCAAACGCAAATGAGATCTTGGTTAACTTCCACTAAGTACCTGCAGAAAAATATAATTGTTTCATGAATTTTGTTTTAAGTTCTGTTGGACTGTTTTAATCCATCAAAAAACATTCTGTTGGACCAGCAAAGACGCCCTTCCTGTAGGCTGCAGTTCATCCGTGTGCTTCCAGCAGGGAGGTAGGATTATAGATTACCTCAGTGCCTTGATGTTTGCAGTGACCTATCGGTTAATTTTAAGGAGCACTATGAAAATGCACCGATGCTTTTAGTTGCAAATTCTTGAGCATAGCATTTAAAAATAACAGCTTACTTTTAACCATTTAAGTTGTGAGACTGCTTGACCTAGGTTTACATGTTTTAGAGCTTAACTTTGAGTTGCGTGGCTGATTGACAAAATAGAGTATCTGCATTGGTCTGAAATTCATGTTTAGGCATCTTCAGTTGCATACAAATACATACAGTACTAATTTTCGTTTGTGGTGATGTGTACATGTGTTTACCCAGGGAAATGGCTTGCTATCGAATGGGAAAAGATTTATGCAACGGAAGGCAGACAACTTAAGGAGCACCTGCAACATTGTTAAAGATGATTGCAGTGACAATTTGATGAACAGGAATTGGATGGCAACCAATGTCAGATTCATACACAAGAGTACTATCACTATTTTGTTAATTTAACCATGGATTTGTGTTGCTGCGTCAAGAGAGTGTTTGTATGCTTATAGAAAACCAGAGGGAGGGAGAATCTTCTGACAGAGGAGGGCATTAGTATGCACCGTGTTGGTGTTGGAGAATTATGAAGAAAATACATTAGAATTCCCACGTTGTTTGCTACATAGTGAGGTTATTTAAGTGTAGATGGTCTCCTTTGTGATTAGACCAACATGAAATATATGGTGAAAATTTAAAGTTTATAATATGTATTTTAGACGACATTTTGGATGTTCTTTGTTTTTTTGGTTAAAGCTGTATGCTGGTGTAGAATATTAAAAATAAATATATGACATGCTCTAATGAATGGTACAATATAAACAAGTTTGTAATTTGTTATTGAAAAAAATGCATGGGAAAATCAACTGGTAATTATTAAAGATCAGATAGTCATGTTGAAAAATATAGAAAAATAATAAATTGTTCAATTAGTTATTGATTAATTGAGCAGCATTTATTGATGGAGAAAGTGCCAATTCAAATGGAATGGCTCCAAATGTCGAAATTCAAAATCCTTTTTTTCGTCTATTAAAGAGTATTTAAGCACTTGAAGTACTTGGAAGGTTTGTTTCAATATAAGACTAGATGAATATTAAGAGGACTCTTCCAACTAGATAAAAATCTATCATGGTCGCCTAAGAGCCCAAAAATATCTCGAATAGGAATTCTAGGATTCGATTCTTTTACCGCATTGGGATATTTCGAATTCTCGAATTGGTGAGGTTATTTAGATATCAGTCAATTGACTAAATTTTTTTTTTAAATGATGCATGTTTAATACGTCTATATCTTTGTTATAAGTAGAAAATATTTTATTTTTTACAAATGTAAAGTTATCACTGATTACATTTAGTGGAACGTGTGAATATGTCTTTTTTTAATACATCACCTTTTTGTTGTTGTTGTGTCATGGTTCCGTGTTTTTTTAAACATGTGTGTGTCGCACGTGCCAACCAACTAGTGTATATTAACAACTCTAGTTTTATGTAGCAGGTGCACATATTTCTGTGGCTATTCTGAGCGCTCGGAACGATTTTTTCAGCAAGGTTAGATCGACTGAAAAGAGTACGACTTAATCTTTTCAGAATGTATTTAAACTCCTAAATCAAACAATAGATGCAAAACTATGGAAATTTTCATGTGCAGTACAGTGGCCACTCTACTACATCACTCTCCGAGTCCAAGATACACTACTCACAAGTCCAGCAGCTATTTTATGCGGTGTTTACCGTGTAAACTCAACCATTATTTCGGTGTATGACATTATAGCGGTAACCATATTTCCTCTGGGAGAGATCTCGAACAACCCGGAAGCGACTAGACAAGTCTCAAAAATGGAAAGCGGAACTTGGAGTTTACATCAAAAAGAAGATTCCCAAATTCCCAAAAATAAGCGACTAGCCGAATGGCCTTGTTTAGTTCCCCTATTCAAAAAGAAAATTCTCTAAATATCGGCACATGTATGGAGTACTAATATAGATGGAATCAAAAACTAATTGCACAGTTTCATTGTACTTTGTGAGACGAACATTTTGAGCCTAATTAGTCAATATTTGGACAATTATTCACAAATACAAACGAAATGTTATAGTGACACAATGATTACAAAATCCCAACTTTGGCAACTAAACAAGGCCATTGTCAAGTTCGTTCCTTAGACAACCATCAAGTCCCAAGCTCTAGTCGATTTCACCGTCGAGTGGAAACAAATCTAGTTTTATAGGGCAAAACAAGCCGCCTGAAACACTGGGTTATATACTTCAATGGATCATTAAAGCTTGAGGGTGCAAGTGTAGGAGTACATTCAATATCGCCAAGAGGCCAACAACTCATATATGTATGACATATCAAGTTCAAGATCACTAAAAATGATGCCGAGTAGGAGGCATTATTGCACGGGATCTGCCTAGCAGCCTCTCCAGCATCAAGTGACATGTGCTCTATGGCGATTTAGCTGCAGCCATCAATCAAGTCAATAAAGATCGGGACTACACTAAGGAAATTGTAAATGCTTATTGCTCTGGTGCAAACTTGATCACAATTTCTGTGGTTTGGAGTTCCATCATGCTATTAGGGATAACAATGTAGCAATGGACCCTTCCGATGAGGATATCCATCCATTGTATGTACACACTACACCTTCAATAAGTTTACAAGGTCCATTACTAGAGCTCCTAAACGAAGATTGAATCAGTAGGTAATCTCGTTCCTATGTGACAAATAGTTAATTTTGATAATGGTTTGCCACTCAATGATGTTACTATATTTAGGAATAAAGGAGAGGACCAGAGAGAACATGGAGAAGGCATGGACTAGCTAGAGGCAGCCAAGCCAAGTGGAGGCCCAACTAGGGCTGGACAAAATGTTCGAAGCTCGTTAGCTCGCTCGGATCGCAGCCGGCTCGGCTCGACTCGGCTCGGCTCGGTGCATATTCCTAACGAGCCAAGCAAGAGTTTTTGCTCGTTAGTATAACGAGCGAGTTCGAGCCGGCTCGCGAGCAAAACGAGCCAGAAGGTTTAATAGACTAATAAGCAAATTATTAATTAATAATAATATATGTATACTGTATGCGTAGTTATAGATGATGTTATAGTTATATTCTATTATTATAGTATGATAGAGTAGATTTTAAAGATATTAAGATCATAGAAATACTATAATTTTTTATATTATATATATTATTATGACGATTCTAAATTTAACTCTAGCTCGCGAGCTTAACGAACCGGCTCGCGAGCTTAATGAGCCGAGCCGAGCCAGGATTTTTGCTCGTTTCCTAAACGAGCCGAGCCGAGCTGGCTCGTTTGGCTAACGAGCTCGAACGAGCCGAGCCAAAACGAGCCGAGCTGGCTCGACATCCACCCCTAGGCCCAACCAATAAGAAGTTTGAGTCTGCCTCTCGGGAGCAGGCCATACTAAAATCCACACCCGATTCTGTTTTCAATGTTCTACATATGTATGGAAAGCTAAGAAGATATACTTTTCAGTGGCACCGGTCTCACGTCAAGATCTGTTTTGAGTCAATGGGATTCATCAAAATGAGAGAAAATACAAAATCTGTTAGGGTGTTGCGCCACGTTTTGGGTCATTGGTTTGTGTATCGTTTCGTGGACGATTAGGGATGTGTCCATTGGTAGTTGCCCGCCCCTAACTATATTTATTTAGTAGATATCGCACAACTTAGGGTTTGAGTTTGGTTTCTATACAATCTATCATTGACAGTCGCCATTCATCGGTTTGTGAAACTCTAACTTTCTGCGACTAATCTAAGGACCTTTGCAAATTTAGTTGCGTTCTTTCTTGCTATTTCTTGTGTTTTTTTATTCGCTTACAGGAGATGGCCTTCGTGGCGAGGTCGTGCATAGTTGACAAGTTGAGGAGAAGTGGTGGTGTGATTGTGGGGTTCAAATGGAAGCCGGATCGTTTGTGTCTCATCTACACGCAATGGAAAATTGGTCACCCCTAGTTCCTATCAAGTGGTCATCAGAGACATTGGTATTACTGTTGGTGTTCGGATCACAAGTCAACACCAAGCAGTAAACTAGAAAAACTAAGGAGTTGATAGGGTGGTCCTGATTGCGAAAGTCAGGATCTATCAAAGGCTCGTAGAGGAGGGACACACTCGGAATAACTGTCCACGGAGGTCAGGACCTGCTAAAGGTGTCACGAAAGATAAAGCACTCGGTGCGCTTGACCACAGAGGTCCACACCTGCTGGAGGCGTCAACGCCAAAAGCAACAGCTCATGGCATCTTTGCCTCATAACTTCAGGCGATCTCAATTGCAGAAGATGAGATCAAATTGCCTGCTATTAACAAAGGCACTAACGAGAGGTTGGCGAAGCACCTAAGCTGCCTAAACCCATCGCCAAGGGGAAAGGAGGAAGACGAGTCTCTAATGACTTGTTTGCCAAAGGTGGCTTCGGGCATGGTTGTCTTCACCTTTCGACCGAACCCGAACGAAGGCCTTATGAGTCAGGGTAGATGAGATTGCCACTTTAGCGCTTCTAGCCGACTGTTGGCGGTCATTACATCCCATTTTCGACCACCAATTCTCGGGAATAAAATAGGTTACATGTGAAATTCCTTGCATCTAGGTTTATTTCTAATAAAGTTTGTCGACGAATTATGTCGAGCACGTCTAACCGGGGATACCCCGAGGAGTAGATTTGCAAGGGTCTCGCCGAGTTCTAGGAACGATGGTGCACGAACAACACAATTTAGATAGGTTCGGGCTGCGAGTAGCGTAATACCCTACGTCCTGTATGGCTGATTGTATTGCATATGATTGTCTTTGGAGGGGGTCCCTGCCCCGCCTTATATAGTCTGGGGAGCAGAGTTACAAGTCGGTTACAACATCCTAGTCGTATACAACCTGGAGTACTACAACAGAATACTTTGGGGAGTCTCCTACCAGCATACGACTAGTTTATCTAATCAACTACGCCGTCTTGTACCATAGCCAACTAGTTTAAAGTAGTCGGATCAAACATTCCTTATCGAGTAGTTTAATCCTTGGATGAGTGGTCCTAGGGATCCTGGTCCCACAATATCCATGCTCTAAAAACGAGAGGCACCCACGTATATCGCCCACTTGCGGTTGGATCTCGCGAAAGCAGCGTGGCCGCCGGATCCTGCAGATACTGACCGGCCGTCCGGCCCTGTACCTTTTACATGTTTCATATGTGCTGGCGGCCCGAGCCCTTGGGTCTTCAGATAGCCGTACGTGTACAGGAATTTGCCCTTCACGTCGCCAGAGGGGGCAAGGACATGGCGCGGCCGGTATTCACGTGGCCAGCGCGTGCGTCCGTAGCGCGCACGTAGCCCATCCGAACGAATCCTGCTCGAATGGGCGGCGAAGGAAAGGAACCAGTTCTGTTCTAGCTGGGGTTGCCGATTGGCCTGCATGCGATCGAATCAAATGCCCTCGCTCCAAGGCAAAATTTGCCCCAAGACACTGTTAAAACCTGGCATTTGCTGTGAACCACTAAAAAAACATGTTACTGCTGGAGGACACTAATAAACCATGTACATTTGCCACAAGACACTGGAAGCAATATTCAATCCGATTAAATTGGAGGGCAATCCAAAATGACAGATTTACCCCTGCTTCCTTATCTCTTCCTCCCGTCAGCCACCCAAGCCTCCAGAAACAAATTGCACGAGCCTCCCCTCGCGACCTGCAGGCAGCGGCGCCAGTTCCTCCGGGCGTCCGGCCTCCCCGGCGCCGCGCCCGGCAGGGACCACTCCTCGACGGCAGCTACATCCGACAGACCCACGCGAAGGCCCCTCCTCTCCTCTCCTCTCCCGTTGCGTTGGGGAGGCTCGTGCAGCGAACCCCCGCGGCCTCGACGGTAATCCCTGGCGGCCAACTCCGGTGGCCTCAACGGCGACCTCCAGTGGTCTCGGATGCACGATGGAGCCTCCACGATACGTCTTCTCTCACTGTTCCCTAGGGTTAGTACTAACTTCGGGCAAATTAGGCTCGGTTTTGTGCAATTAGGCTCACTATTGCGAAGTAAATCGAACCATGTGTAGATTTTCTGGTGATTTGTGCCATTGTGTGTGTAGGAATTGGATCCCAGTTCATCCTACAGGTTTCTATTGAATAATTCAATGCTATTTGCCAGTATGATAACCAGTTGTGTATGCCTTGAAAACAGCAGGAAACCATTCATCGAGTTGTCCTGAAAAATATGGGTGGTACCCGAGGAACCAAGCGAACTGGAACTCCAGGCCGACTGCTGAAGAAGCTAAAGATGTACCCGCAATGTTGAAGCGGGTACAAATATTGAAAGACAAAGGCCTCACTGGAGTTGGTATTGCTTTCAGTTTCATGAAGAGGAGGATCCAGCCACTCCAAGAACGAGTCAATCTGGGATTTCAATATGAAGGAATGTCAGATCCATCTCGAACAGTTCCTGAGGACATCTCTGATGAGACAGTCCTCATGCGACTGAATCGCATGTTTACTGGTGTTAGTGAAAAACCAGTAATAATTGGAGAACTATCAAAAGAACAACGACCAATGATAGAAGTAAGTAACCATGACACTCCTGTAGTATCTTTTGAATGATCATATTGTTGACTGTGTTTTGCATGATGCAGGACGAGTCACCATCACTTCTTGCTGACAGAGAATGGGCTGATCTTGAAAAAAGTTCATCTGAAAAAACCCTCAGCTTAGCGACAAGATAATGGATGTCAGCGATGATGAGATTGTGGAAGATTCTGACATCAGTGTTCCACCCCCAATCATCACTGCCAGTAAGTGTCTTGATCACTTAACCAGTATAGATTGTGATTCTTGAATTTTCCCACTGATGTAAATATGCCAAAACTTTTCTAGGCTTCCCAACATCCACTCGAAGCAACACTCCACGGTCAGATGATACCGTGCCATCTGGTAGCCCAACGAAGCGTATCAGGTTGTCACGGATGATCACTGCGCCGCAAAGCTCTTCTACTTCGAGTGTTTTACAAAGTACTCAATCTGGGAGTACAACTAGTTCAAAACGGACAAAGCCAATCTTCAAGTTCCAGTTTCAGCCGCTAAAAGCCCGTGAGCCAACAAAAGAGTAAGTGAACTGACTCTCAATCTCATGAATTTGTTGTAATCTTGAATACTTGATAACTGGAAGATTATGGTCTATCAGGGTGCCCAAAGTGACTGTTGCGGAAACCGATACGCAAGGTGAAGTGAAAAAAACGACAGAAATGGTCGCCGAAGAGGAACAACAGCCAAAACACCAAGAGGTTGATGTTGAAAATCCTCCGCCGGAAGATGCTGCGCATGGTACAACAGAATTGTCTCTACAAGTAATAAGTAACCAACCACTGGAGCCTGTTTCCGTGGAAAAGAGCACAGAGCCTGCACAAGCTCCAGATGAAGGTCTACTGCCCAATACCATGGAAGTAGAATGGCTGCAAGTGGAGAATGTAGATGTAGTCAATACTTCCCAAAACCAGCTACTTGTTGACTGTTCTTGATATATTTTGCGAATTATGTTTGCTATAACGCTCTCTCATATGTTTGTTGACACTTCTTACGGTCCACTATCAGGACTGCCAATCCTAGTAATGGTGCAAGGAGTGTTCATTGATATTCTTACGATACAGATATAAATCCACAAGCGCACGGATACCGATGTAGCATTTCACCCGGGAGTATTCCTAGGTATCGTATTTATATTTCCGCAGGGATGTATTGGATAAAGAGTATTGACTATTAACAAGGATGTAGCTACTAATTAAAGTACCAGCTAACAAGACGGGGATAAAGGATAGGATAGGAGTGATATGCAGTTGACACACACAAGGAGAAGTTCAGGATAGAGATAGAAGAGCGGTCTAGCTAGTGGGAGAACAACGAGACAGGAAAGGATTCCTATATACTTCCACTGGCCTTGAGATACCTCTGGAAAGGGTTACGGCTAGCATGAAGAATGACATCTATGGTTCTCTTCCTAGTTCTATTATCTCAACATCAGGGACGGAGCCCGTGACACACAGAAAGGGATGAGAAGGGGTGCCACAAACTCCGTGCTCTTACGGGGTGCCTGCAGACCGGAACTAACGTGGGACTACAACAACTATAACCAGGACCAGACATTCTACACTTACTCACGAAATAAATGCAGACCAGATAACTCAAGTAAATGCGGAAGATAAGTATATTAAATACTCAGAGTCTTGCATAAAGAAATGGGAAAGATACAAGAGCTTTATCAGAACTCCAGAAGACGACTCCGGAACCCGAGCGAAGCTCGACTCTGACTCTAACTCCCAACTAGACTAGCCTAACTCTACATCTTGAAAGAGGGGAATGGAGACTTGCTCCCAAGTGGTGTGTTACAAGTGAGAAGAGGGGGTGTATTTATAGTGGAGAGGTGACTTGAGGATGTGGAGATGCTGCAGGAATATTCCCCTTGGCTTTCTCTCATGACGCCATGTGTCCAGCTTCCACCGTCCTTGCTCCCTGCCTGATCCGCGAGAGGTAGCCGCTGGCCAACAGGCTTGCGCCATGTGTCCTCTGGCGCGCCGCCTTTGCATGCGCGTGCATGGACTTGCCGCCTTTCCTCTCTGCTGTGCCTGCGCGTGGGGCCAGCAGCAGGGCTGCTGCCCACCCGTCTTATGCCGCGTGGTCGCTGGCTCGGTCCAGCGCCCGCGTGCGAGTCGCGCGCTGCGCACCGCCTTGCGCTGGCCGTCGCTGACGCCGTGGGTCCGCTGGCCTGGAACTGTCTCTTATACACATCTAGATGCCCAAGCTGCTGCGCTGCTGCGCGTGTGCGTTGCGGCTGGTGGGCCAGCCCCGCGCCAGCACATGCACAAGGCGCTCGCCCAGCTGCCTCTGCCGCTGTGCTGGCCTGCAGGTTCCTGTGCGCATGAGCCAAGTGCTGTGCTTGTCGCCATGCATGTGCTGGTACTTGCTGTGTGCTGCACGTGGGACCCGCTGACTTGCATGGCTGCTGTAGCTCTCGTCAAGTGCTAACGCATTAATGACGTCTAACACATTTTAATATCTCTTGGTTCCCGTCTCCAAATGAGGCAAATAATATGTCCGCCCCAAATGAGGCAAATAATATGTCCGCCGGAATCGTCTCGACGAGCCCTTCGCAATGGTGTACTCCAACTTGACATCTGAGGCTATTTGTGTTCGTGATAAGTTATAGTCCATTTCTAGCTCAAACGGCGGATTGCCCGTTTAATGCCGTTTTTAGATATAATCCTGCAAAGCACTTAGAAACACCAAGATCGTGGAAATGGTTAGTATAAGCCTAATAATGCATGGAACTATATCTATATGTCTTTTATTTACCGAGACTTTGGCGGTAAAAATCGGCCAAAATCAGGCCATAACGACCGCCAACAATGTTCAGGCTGCAAAAGAACAAGTCGTAGAAACAGAGGTACTCGAGGAAGTACCCAATCAGCAACGTAATGAAGAAAATCTTGATGATGTAAGTATGAATGAAACATATTCATATGTATGAAGGCAAATATATATGTATATTTGAAAAACTGAATTGTATGTAGGTTGAAAAGAAGGACACAACCATCAAGGACGAGGCTGACGAGCTGCGGAACCACCTACAGCTTGCCCTGGTAAGTAATCATAACTCTAGATTGAGTATTTGCAAGATCACTAGTAATGCTATGAAAATAGGCAAATACGCAGGCATTGGTCGAACTAGTCGAAAAGCCAGGGGATGCCAAGCTATCTGCTAGAATCCGGGAACTGGAAGCTGACTGGGCCGCCAAGTGCGAAGAGCTTGAAAAAGTGCAAGCCGAGCGTCAGAAAGAAAACGACCGGCATGAACAGCAATATGCAAGTCTCCTTGAATTGAAGGAGGGCCTTGAAGGCTGGGTCACAAATTTGACCAAGGAGAATTCCAGTAAGTACTCGCACCAGGCTTGTAAGTAATGAAATAATGTGAATTGTACTGATAATGGATCTGAATATATGCAGATTTGAAGAAACAACTGAAGGCTGAAGAAAGCAACACTACCAACTGGTATAACCTGTCGCAACGTCAAGCCGAAGAGATTTCTCAGCTAAAGGATTCCGTTACCAAGAAGGACGAAGAGTTCTCCTAGGAACACCGAATCCGAGTAGATATGGAGAAAGAAGTTGCAAAAACTCTGGAGCTAGTGCAATTGAAGCAGGAAGAAGTTAATAACTTCGTCCAAGAGCGCAAAGACTTGGAAGAGGCAATGGAACCTGTCTTTGAGCTGCTGACTGCAGAAGAAGAAAACATGTCGTTCCTGGAGCGTGTACGCCAAGTACCAGAGCAAATTGGAGAATTCTGCAAGACGACCTTGAAGGATTGTACCAACAAAGTACTAGCTCTGTTCAAGGCGCACAACCCAGCAGCAAGGCTTGAATTGAAGTACCTGCTGGCGGGTATAACAGAACAACAATATGAAGAACTTGTAAATGAAACAGAGCCAATGGCTGAAGAGTTTGTGAACTCATTGCAATAGTGTCAATGTAATTGACAATGTGATATTACTATGAATTTGCAATTTGATGATGTGAGTTATGAATTGAATCATTGTGAATGTTGTGATAGCCTAATTGTTGTAGTATTGATGAGAAACTAGTCATATGTAGACTTGATAGGCTATTGAAATCACGCAATGTACTATATGTGCCTAGACTCTTGGTCTACTTAGAACAATTAATACATGAATAATTGCTCAAACAAGTCATGAAGAGACTTGCTGGGTTGCTAATGCAGAGCCAATGAAACTACTTGATGTAGTAAGCGTACTTTAGTTTGCATGATATGATAAAGATAGTATCAATACTATCAAGATAGAACTCTGGTGAGCCAATGGAAAAGAAGTCTGATGAAGTCGGCACAAGGACACAGAGCAGAAACTTCATATAATTTGTCAAAAATAGAAACGATACTATCATCTGTAGTCATGTATAAACTAGTGTAGATCTGCCAGGACATATGAGGCTTGGCGCCGCTTTGTGGAAAAGCAGTCGTGGCTTCTATTGACTTAATATGATATTGAAATAATTCCCTGAATGAAAGCCAATGAACATAAAATTCATGACATAGGATAATTGAGTGTTAAAAGAGTATAGTGTTTGGAGCTATTGACAAATAACTTTATTGATCTTATGATAATCAAAAAAGTACATAGCTGTCGCCTGAAACCCAATTATGGGTAGAATTTTTTCAAGTGCTCAATGTTCCACACGTTAGGTAGGTCTTCGCCTTCTGGAGTTTGGAGGCGATAAAGTTCCAGCCCCAATGACTTGCTTGACAGTAAACGGGCCTTCCCATCGTGACATGAGTTTGTGTAGGCCATCTGTCTTCTGTATGCGCCGTAGCACTAAATCCCCTATTACAAAGGAACGAGGCTGAACAGAACGTTGATGATAACGCCGTAGTCCCTCAAGATAGCGTGTGTTCTGAATGAGAGCTGCCACCCGGGCTTCTTCAATACCATCATTGTCCTGGAATCTCTCCTGTTGAGCGACTTGTTCATCATAATTTTCTAGTCATGGAGCTTTCCAGAGTAGATCAGCAGGCAAGACTGCTTCAGACCCGTAGACTAGGAAATAAGGTGTTTTCCCGGTTGCACGACTTGGTTGCGTGCGTAAGCCCCAGAGTATAGCTGGTAGTTCTTGAGCCCACTTGCCACCATACTGCTTGAGTGGTTTCAAACCTTGTAATAGCAATCCATTGGCCTTCTCGACCTGTCCATTTGCCTTGGGATGAGCGACTGAAGCATAATGAGTTTCAATTGAGTACTGTGAACAATAATCTTGAAATGCATCACTCGTGAATACTGATCCCAAGTCCGCGATTATTTCATGAGGCACACCAAATCGATGAATGATGCCATCAAAAAATTTGATCAAATTTTCAGCTCGTGCATTGACCAACGACTGTGCTTCAATCCATTTGGTGAACTTGTCGATGGCTACAATGAGCCACTTGAAACCACCAGGAGCCTTTTTCAGAGGGCCAACTAGATCCAGACCCCAACATGCGAACGGCCAAGAAAGTGGAATCATGCGAAGTTCATGGGCTGGGACATGTGCTTGACGGGCAAAAAACTGGCAACCCTGACATTTTTTGACAATCTCTTCTGCATCTTTTGTTGCTGTTGGCCAGAAAAATCCTGATCGGTAGGCTTTCCCCACTAATGTTCGAGAAGCTGCATGATTACCACACACACCACTATGAATTTCTTCGAGTAAAGCCTTGCCTTGATCTGATGGGATACACTTCATCAATACGTTGACATAGGCCCCACGTCGATAAAGTGTATTATTGGCCACTACGTAATTAGCAGCTCTGTGCCGTAGTCGAGCTTGTTCTTGTTTACTATCTGGGACCTTGTGATCTCGTAAGTACAAGATGAAAGGCTGCATCCAATCAGTATCGATGACCATAACATGTAGATCAGGACGAGGAAGAGTACTCATGATATGCGCAGGAGTTGTTTCTTGAATGGATGGATGATGTAACTCATGAACAAATATTTCTGCGGGGACGTCTGCTCGTTGCGATCCTAGTTTGGATAGGGCGGGCATCAGCAGCAACATTGTAATCACGAACGACATGATGAAATTCCAGTCCAAGAAAATGACATTCAAGCTTGCGTACTTCCTTGACATATGCATCCATTGTCTCTTTGGTTGCGTCCCAATCTTTATTTACTTGATTAATGGCTACTGCAGAATCACCATAAACACATAGGCGCTTGATACCTAGGGATGCCGCAATACGAAGGCCATGTAGCATAGCTTTGTACTTAGCTTCATTGTTTGTGACTTGAAAGAGAATCTGCAAAACATACTTGAGTTGTTCTCCCTTGGGAGAGATTAACAAAACTCCTGCACCACCACCTTCAAGCTTTAGAGACCCGTCAAAGTACATGACCCAAAGCTTGGATTGAGCTTCCATCGATATGTCCTGAGATTGTCGAACGTCTCTTGAAGATCATCGATGATTTTGTCAGGTTCTCTTGTCTTGATTACTACATCATCAACATATGCCTCTACATTCCTACCAATCTGTGAAGAAAGGCAATTCTGTATGGCTCGTTGATATGTAGCTCCAGCATTCTTTAGACCAAAGTTCATTGTGGTGTAGCAAAAAGCACCAAAGGGGGTTATGAAAGAAGTCTTGATCTGATCATCGTTGTTCAGTGCTATCTGGTGATAACCTGAGTAACAGTCAAGAAAACAAAGTAATGCGCATCCTGCTGTAGAATCTACAACTTGATCAATGCGCGGTAACCCCATGGGATCTTGAGTGCAGTGCTTGTTGAGATCTGTATAATCAACACACATACGCCACTCGTTGTTATTCTTTTTCCTAACCAAGACTGGGTTAGCCAACCACTCTGGATGAAAGACTTCTTTGATGAAGCCAGCCGCGAGTAGTTTAGCTATCTCAGCTTTGATTGCATTGTGTCATTCCTGATCGAAACGTCTCAACCGTTGCCTTTTGGGTTTAGCGTCTTTGCGAACGTTAAGTTTGTGCTCGACAAGCTCCCTAGGAACACCAGGATCATTTCATGAGGTACACCAAATCGGTGAATAATGCCGTCAAAAAACTTGATCAAATTTTTAGCTCGTGCATTGACCAACGGCTGTACTTCAATCCACTTGGTGAACTTGTCGATGGCTACAATGAGCCACTTGAAACCACCAGGAGCCTTTTTCAGCTTGAAACTCAAATGCGCCGGCTTTTTGGTTGGAAGATCTGGTTCTTGCTCCACATAAGTCTTGGACAGGGCAAGTACTTCCATCATCTGATTAGGAACTTGAGCAGCAGCGGCGAACTCTACAGCTTCAACATCACAGTCATGAGAGATCTTGAGGTCCCCTTTTAGAGAAAGTACGCCATTGGGAGCTGGCATCTTCAAGACGAGGTAGACATAATGTGGAATGGCCATAAACTTCGCGAGGGCTGGTCGCCCGAGGATCGCGTGATAAGAAGTCTCAAAGTCTGCTACCTCAAATTTGACCTGAAATTAGCTGCTGTGCCAAAGGTGACTGGCAATGTGACTTGTCCTAGGGGAATTGCAGCCTTGCCTGGAACAATGCCGTAGAATGGGGATTCCATGGGCTTAAGGTACTTGGTGATATCAAGTCCCATCTTTGTAAATGTTTTGGCAAAGATGATATTGAGCCCGCTGCCTCCATCAATGAGTACTTTAGTCAGTCTGGCTTGTGCCACGACTGGATTCAGTACTAGGGGGTATTTGCCTGGATTGGCAAAGTTGGTCCACTGATCAGCCCTAGAGAATGTAATTGGGACTTCAGACCACTTGAGAAATGTAGGAGTAGCTGGTTCTATTGCCATGATCTCGCAGAGAGATAACTTCTTGGCCCGCCTTGACTGGGTAAGGCTCTCTCCACTGAATAGAACTGCAATGATGTTGTCAACCTGCAGAAAACCATTGTCTTGATCATCGTTGTCATCATCCTTCTTCTTTTTCCCTGGGCTCTTCTTCTCAGGTAGCTCCCGTTTATCAAACTCCTTCTTGATATGAATGCATTGAGCCATCGTGTGCTTGCCATGAGGATGATAAGGACATGGAACATTTAGGATTTTGTCCAAGTCAGGAACAGATTTCTTCCGTGTACAATGCTCAACTGCCGTGACTGTGTTGTCTGGCTTGCGCTTGTTGCGGTTGAAATCGCGTCTGTTGTTGTTGCGGCGATCAGGACTGCCTTTGTTTTGGTTATTGCCACCATTGGAATTGTAGTTGTTATCCTTGCGTTTGTCATATCGTTCGCGTTCATGATCGTCTTGATCTGCCCAATCTGCAGCCATGGTCCTGAGTTCTGAGAAGGTCTCTGGACGTCGCCTTCCAAACTCGCGATGCAATTCGCGAGCCCACAAGCCGTCGTGAAAGCAGCCGATGACTTCTCTATCTGATACGTCCACAATTGTGGCTCTTTCTCGAAGAATCTCTTGATGTACTTGCGCAAGGTTTCGCCTTTCTCTTGTTTGCAAGATGCTAACTCAAATCGGGTTCCGGGCCGTGCCCAGGTCCCTTGAAAATTAGCTGTGAATTTGCACGTGAGTTGTTCCCAAGTGTTGATAGATCCTGCACGAAGACCTTCGAGCCATGTAAGCGGTGCTGTATCCATCATGATTGGAAAGTACCGGACCTTGACGTCGTTGCTGCCGCCAGCCATGGTGATTGCAGTCGAGTAGACGCGCAACCACTGCTCGGGTTCTTGCTTGCCTGTGAATTTCTCGATTCCAGTCGTCTTGAACTTTTGAGGTAACACAACCTTCTTGATGTGGCTGGAAAAAGCGGGGAATCTGTCGTATTTGTCAGATGGGGACGGAGTTCGCCTTCTTCGATTTGTGTCCTCCCTTCGGTCGTCATCTCGATTGCCTGAATGATGGCTTGGAGAACCATTCGGTTCAGGGTCACGACGCCCCCTGTTGCCTCCATGGTTGCGATCGCGGCCTCGGGGAAGACGATCATCATTGCCATCATCGCCTGGGGGGTCATTACCAGGGTTGTTGTCTCTGCCACGACGTCGTGTGTCACCATGGCGATCACGATCACGTGGTGGGTCTTGTTCCCGTTCCTGCGAAGGCTGTTCTTGATCAGCCGGGATCGGTCCATAGAGTTGTTCGAAATCAGCTCAGCGACGGATCTCAGATGCAATGCGATTGGCTCTGTTGGCATCAATTTGGGAACGAGCATCCCGGTTGGTGTTGATCGTATGACGAAGGTCACTAGCTGGGGGTTTGGCCCTATTTCCTGCTGCATTTCCTTGTTGAAGTCGACTCGGGTGAGGAGATGATATAGAACGACTACCATGAGTTCTCTGTAGTTGGGTCATCCCTGGTCTAGTCTCGAGGTGAGGTTGGACTGCTGCTAGCAACCCGAGTACTTGTTGTACTTGAGGCAAAGCAGGAAAAGCTTTGATTATCTCAGCAGCGATTGTTAAATTTGTTGGGGCATCATGTAAGACAGGTTGATCCCCGACCATCTAGTACTCTTGCTCGAGGTTTCTCGTAGCGGCAGTGCGCCTAGCTGCATTGATGCGCCTCTGTCTACGCTTGATGTTCCTTGTCTGCCTTGCAGTCCTTTGCTGATCGGTCTCATTGGCGACGGTTGGTTCTTCCTCGGAGATGTCAGCCATGAGCTCCGTGTCATACTGGCCGCCTTGCCCTGATGCGCCTGCCATGTATTGTCTGCTTGGGTCTGATAGATGAAGGCTGAGGGCGCCGGTGAAGTTATCTCCCGTTGAATCGGAAGAAGAAGTAATCGAGGCGGTTTTGCCGTCTTGGTAAGGCAACTCTTCCATTATAACAGTGTTGATCCTTGACTCATTGTTGCCAAGCGTGTCAATAGGAATCACACCAGGCCAATGAACGAGGAGACCTCCTGGTGAGTTGGTTACGATGAGCCCCGAAGGCAGCTGAACTAGAGGTTGCTCAAGGGTGACGTCACATTTATAGTAGGCGCTGCAGTTGAACCGCGCGACGTTATCTGGTGCGTCACTCAACAAGACCGTGAAATCGTCTTCGCTTTCGTCCTCTGATGGTCCAGAGACCTGCTTAGAGTCCAAGTGGCAATCTACGATCTGGTTGATCAATGAGCTTGTCTTGTCTCCTTGCTTCGCGGCGTATATCTGTTGATATGTAGCCGCGGAATTAGGTAGACGAACGGGAATCGATCTGGGTGGTTGTCCGATGGCGTAGCCAGCTCGGAGTCCCGACCTCTTTCCATGTTTGGAAAAGAGTTGTACCCAGATTCGACTTGGAGAATCCCGGTTGGAGTTCGAGTCCTTGTCGAAGTCGAACTTGTCGTTGAAGTTGAACTTGATGAACCCGTCGAGATCTGTTCCTTGACGAGATCTTGGAACGGTGCTGATGAAACCGTCGGCTTCGAGTAGGGCCCCGGTCGATCTGATTGGAATGACTCGAAACCGAGCTTGCCATCGGAGACGAAAGTCCATGAGCCGATGACGAACGTCGCAGCCTCCTCGATGCCGGCTGCTCTGAAAGTTGATCCCATCGCGCCTGATGTCGAGCTTCGGCGAGAGAGCCCCACGGTGGGCGCCAAGTGTCGACGAATTATGTCGAGCACGTCTAACCGGGGATACCCCGAGGAGTAGATTTGCGAGGGTCTCGCCGAGTTCTAGGAACGATGGTGCACGAACAACACAATTTAGACAGTTTCGGGCCGCGAGTAGCGTAATACCCTACGTCCTGTATGGCTGATTGTATTGCATATGATTGTCTTTGGAGGGGGTCCCTGCCCCACCTTATATAGTCCGGGAGGCAGGGTTACAAGTCGGTTTGTGTAGTCCTAGTCGTATACAACATGGATGGTTACAACAGAGTACTTTGGGGAGTCTCCTATTAGTATACGACTAGTTTATTTAATCTTCCTAATCAGCTACGCCGTCTTGTACCATAGCCGACTAGTTTAAAGTAGTCGGATCAAACATTCCTTATTGAGTAGTTTAATCCTTGGATGAGTGGTCCTAGGGATCCTGGTCCCACAAAGTTCCACAAGTTTTGGTGTGTATCCCCTATGCAGGTACAATAACGAGAAATGCGCGCTATAGGGGTCGGTGTTGACCGATTCGGCCGAACGACATGATTTGGCCGGTTACCGCCCTTAGTCGTACACAACGCGAAACACAACCAGGAGGCCATCCACATCAGCGATGACCCAGCACTGACCAAACCCGACACGTAGACCACCGCCATGTCACCTCTGGGCCAAATCAACAAAAGAACATAAAAAACAAGCATCCCAGGAGGTCTAGTAGGGAGAGGTAGTGCAGGGGGGCGCTGCTGTGCCAGAATGTCACACCGAGGTTTACACAGAAACCTGAATGCTACCATATGTCTGCCCAGGATGACCACATAGCACATACAACTTATAAATATAGAAACCAGAGTACACAATGCTCGAATAAAAAGTTTTACATCAGAGTTTAATGCGATACGTAAATAAAACACATTGAAAGTCTATTTATTAACTCTCTCGATAGGTAGAGCCTCAACTCCACAGGGATACTGATTGGTTGACCATAGCTCAGTAGTATGGAAGATCCTCAGGAAACTCAGAAGCAGCAGACTCATTCACTAACCCATCTGTTACCCATCCGGGAATTTGTTGAATAAATGACAAGTATAAGTAAATCTCTTATTTAGCAAGTATAACACGGGTATATGTAGGCTTAAAAGAATGGTTAACATGGTCAATTTTAGCAATTTTAGTTGATTCATTTTATCATAATCCAAGTTACTACAAGTATATGAAACCCAGTTGGAACCCAATTAATGAAGTAGAAGTAACATTTAAGTAATAAAAACAACAACTGCTAATAAAAAAGGATCCAGGCCGCTCATGACCGAGAGCACGGCTATCATGATAGATTTACACTATGCAGAGGTTTCACCCTTTACCCACCGGTCGCGTAAAAGCTCAATTGAGCTTTGCATCCAGCCACGCATATTTACACTTCCTTTGGTGTGACTGCATAGGGACGCTACGAGAATTTTCACCAGACACCCAAAAAGACAGTAGCCCCTTATGGTACAACACAGGCAGCATGGCCCAGGTGCCGAGATTAACTGACGCTTACGGAGTCGCACCATAATGGGGGTCAATGGCGTCCAGAGCGTAGGAAACGCATGCCAAGCTATGCGCAACATGTGGAGTTTCGACGCAGGGACTCCCAGCAAGAGACTGTGGCTAACGAGACATAGCCGACGGATATACCGTCCTCGGTGGATCAAGACATACTCTCAGCCATGCTTCCCATAATGCCTTTCGGTAACTGTTGACGAATTATGTCGAGAATGTCTATCTCGGGGTACCCTAGAGAGTAGATTTGGTCATGTGTAGACCTAATAGGCAAAAAAATATCATGCAAAAGTACAGTATGTGCCTAGATCCAAGGTCACGATATGATAGGACAATTATCTATGATAACAAAATGTTGCCTAGACAGGTCTTGTTAAGACTCGTGTGGTTGTTGGTGCAGAGCCATAACACTACTTAGAGTAGTCTGTACTATTAATTGCATGAAAAGAAAAGAGCGATACTATTGTATGCTATGCAAAAGCAAGGAAAAACTTTGTTTGGGTTCCTGCAATGCATGAATAAGGAGTCTGATGTAGTCGGCACAAGACACAGAGCAGAAACTCCCTAAATGAATCAAAAGATAACAACAACAACAACCATGTGTAGGCTGGTGTAGCTCGACCAGGACTTATAAGGCTTGGTGCCGCTTCTGAAAAAGCAGTCGTGGCTTCTTCTGACTAGTTGTTAAACAACTGCCCTGGGCTTTAAATTAATTTTAAAAAAAACCTGTATGCAGGGTTCCCTGATGAGAATAAAATATAAGGCTGCAATTTATATTTGACACATAGACAACTTTATTGATCTCTTGAAAATCAAAAAGTACATAAATATCGCCCTGGAACCCGCTTTACGGGTAGAACTTCTTCAGATGTTTGACGTTCCACACATTGGGCAAGCCGTCTCCTTCTTGGGTTTGTAGACGATAAGTTCCAGCCCCAATGACCTGTTTTACAAGGAACGGGCCTTCCCATCGTGACATGAGCTTATATAGGCCGTCGGTTTTCTGTATGCGTCATAGCACCAGGTCTCCTATGACGAAGGAACGAGGCTAGAGTGCTAGACGGAGAATTGGTGGTAACACCGTAAGGCTTCAAGGTAGCGAGTGTTCTGAATGAGAGCTGCCACTCGAGCTTCTTCGACGTCGTCGACATCCTGAAATCATTCTTGCTGAGCGACTTGTTCATTATAGTTTTGTAGTCACGGGGCACTCCAAAGGAGATCAGCGGGTAGGACTGCTTCAGACCCATAAACTAGAAAATAAGGTGTCTGCCGAGTTGCAAGGCTTGGTTGTGTGCGTAGCCCCCAGAGTACCGCTGGCAGTTCTTAAGCCCACTTGCCACCGTACTTCTTCAGAGGTTCATAGAGTATGGATTTTAACCCTTGCAGCAACAAAATGCTGGCCTTCTCGATTTGTCCATTGGTGCACGGATGAGCAACCGAGGCGTAATGCGTTTCGATCGAGTACTTCTCACAGTAGTGTCACACCCGGGTTTTATATAAACCCGAAGTGCTGCTATATGTGTGCCCAAGATGTCCACAGAACACATATAGCTAACAAATATGATAAACAGAGTACATATGCTCATAATAAAAATAATTTAAATCAGAGTTAGCACATACACAGCGGAAGACTAATCTTCAACTCCAAGGTGAGGCCGCAGTCCACAGGGACACCGACTGGTTGACCACAGCTCAGAAGTACGGACGATCCTCAGGAAACTTAGTTGCAGCAGACTCGTCTATTCCATCTGTTACCCATCCGGGATTTTGTTGAATAATAGCAAGCGTAAGTAAATGTCTTACTTAGCAAGTATAGCACGGGGTATGAAGGCTCAAAAGGCTTGACACGGCTTAACTGCATTGGCACTTTTAGTTGATTCATTTTAACATTATCAAAATTACTACAATTAAATGAATCCCAGTTGAAACCCATTAATTAAGTATAAGTGCATTAAGCATAAATAAACATCATCTTCTAATCAAAAAGGATCCAGGCCGCTCGTGACCCTGAGCAAGGCTATCATGATAGATTTACACTCTGCAGAGGTTTCGCCCTTTACCCACCAGTCGCGTAAAAGTTCAAAGGAACTTTGCACCCAACCACGCACATCAACACTACCGAGGTGTGACGGCATAGGGACGCTACGAGGCCTTTCACAAGACACCCTAACAAGACAGTAGCCGCTAAGGTACAATAAGGTGGTGAGACTCTAGGCACCGAGATCGACGTACGCCCACGGAGTCACACCATGAGGGGGTCGATGGCGTCCAGAGCGCGGGTATCCACCCAACAATGCGCAACGCGCGGAGTTCTCAATCGCTGAGACTCCCAACACGGGACTGGGTCTAAAATAATAAAGGTGACAGTAGCTGCGCATAGCAAATATTCTACCCATATGCATAAACCCAAGTAAATCAAGGCACAGGATAAATAAAACTAGGCACAACCTTAATGGGAAACAATTTAGACACATGCATGTATGAAATAATGAGTAAAGGGTGTGTAGGTAGCAAGGATTGTCCGTGCTATGACTTGCCTCAAATCCAGTTTATACACTTTTAATCTTCGGGTCTTGATCTTCAATTCTTCCCTTTGAATGCTCTTGATGGCGTCCCTCTACTCGCATCAATCATCGAGCAGATTTCTGCTGGGACGTCCGCGCGTTGAGAGCCAAGTTTGGACAAAGCATCAGTAGCCACATTGTAGTCGCGAACGACATGATGAAACTCCTAACCAAGAAAGTGTCATTCAAGCTTGCGAACTTCCTTGACATAAGCATCCATCGTCTCTTTAGTTGCATCCCAATCTTTGTTGACTTGATTTATGGCTACTGCAGAATCTCCATATACACATAGGCATTTGATACCCAATGATGCTGCTAGGTGAAGCCCATGCAACATGGCTTCATACTCAGCTTCATTGTTGGTGACTTTAAAAAGAATCTGCAGAACATATTTGAGTTGTTCTCCCTTAGGGGAAATCAATAATACGCCTGCTCCACCGCCTTCTAGCTTCAATGATCCGTCGAAATACATGACCCAATGCTCTAGGCGAGTAGTTGCCCTGGAGTACTGAGTTTCCAACAACTCGACCGTGAAATCTGCTAGGGCTTGAGACTTGATTGTTGTCTATGGAGCAAAATCAAGGCTGTACGCAGCAATCTCTACCTGGACCTCATTCTAATTAATTTTGAATAGATCTGGACGGCGGATTAATTCTGAAAAGGTCGGGGGCTCTTTTGCAAAGGCAGCTCGGTTGACCGGTACCACGGGGTTAGACCGCGGGCAGGGGCAGATCTGAACCATCGGATTTGGATCCGACGATCTGGGGGAGGGAGGGTTTAAGTGCGACGGGGAAAAACTTGTAGGGGGTTTTCTGTAAAAAGCGCAAGACACAAGATTGGATCTAATAGTTTCGTGTTTCTTTGGGGACCTAACTGCAAAAAGGTCGTCTTCTTCCTCTGGACAGCACAGAGGCGCTCGCCGGTGCTCCTGGGCGCCCTGCTCGCCGGTGACTGGGGTGGGCTAGGTCGGCAGATAGCTAGCGCAAGAGGTAGAGGGGGTCGCAGGGGTCATGGGGGGGTGCTCACCGAGGGAAATGATGGCCGGGAAGCAGGTCGCCGACGAAGGCAGTTGGCCGGCGGCGGGGCGTCGCGCGGGGAGGCTTCCTCGGCGGCGGACCGGTGAAGAAGGTGGGCGGAGGAGCTGCAGATCGTCGTGGGGGAGCTCGTGGCGGTGTCGGCTCGCCTCGGCAAGCTGGGAGCGGCCAGCCGGGCCGGGACAGCTGGGTGTGCCGGCGGCGGGGATGGGCCGAGGTGGCGCGGTTGGTGAGGGGAGTGGGCCGACGCGGGGAGGCGCTGGGTTGGGCCGCATGGGAAGGGAAAGGGAAGCGGGCCCGGGAAGGAGTTGGGTCTGGGCCGAGGCGGCTGATGGGCCAAGCGGAGCGGTGGGCTTTCGGGGGAAAAGAGAGAAGGGAGGGAAAGCAGGTCGGGGGAAGAGTCTAGGGGGCAGAAACGAACTCAGGCTCGAATAACTTTTCTAGGGATCAAACAAACGCAGTTCAAACTTGAATTTAAATTAGATTTAAATTCTTATTTGAACCACACACAAGCAAAACTCAGTGCAACAGCATGAATGCAACATTCAAAGCAATTTTTTTTATTTCACAAATAGTTTTTTTTCTTTCTATTCTAAATTCCCTGTAAATTAAATAAAGCTCGGAAACTTTTAGAAAATTGAGAAAATTGTTGTATTAATTACGTTGAAAATTCACATCCCAAAATTTGAGAATTTTGGGGTGTGACAAGTAGTCTTGAAATGCTTTACTTGTAAAGACTGATTCCAAGTCTGTTATGATCTCGTGAGGTACGCTAAATCTCTGGACAATTCCATCGAAAAACTTGATCAAATTTTCAGGTCGTGGGTTTACCAGTGGCTGCGCTTCAATCCACTTGGTGAATTTATCGATGGCTACAATAAGCCACTCGAAACCACCAGGGGCTTTAGCTAAAGGACCCACTAGATCGAGGCCCCAACAAGCAAAGGGCCAAGAAAGAGGAATCATGCGAAGTTCATGAGCCGGGACATGAGCTTGTCGGGCGAAAAAATGGCAACTTTGACATCGCCTGACATTATCTTCTGCATCGGCTTTAGAAGATGGCCAGAAGAATCATGCCCTCTAAGCTTTTCCAACCAGAGTGCGAGAAGCTGCGTGATTACCACACACACAGCTGTGAATTTCTTGAAGCAATGCTCGACCTTGATCAGTTACGATACACTTCATCAATACATTAACAGATGCCCCCCGTCGATAAAGTGTATTGTTGACCACCGCGTAATGCGCAGCTTTGCGCTTGATGCGGGCTTGTTCTCTTTCATCATCTGGCACTTTATGATCCCGTAAGTACTCAATGTACGGATCCATCCAGTCAGTATAATGACCATGACCTGAAGGTCCGGTTGTGGGTGAGTTGTAGTAGTGTCAACGGGTGTTGACTCCTTTATAGACGGCTGATGCAACTCATGAACAAAGATTTCTGCTGGGACGTCCGCGCGTTGAGAGCCAAGTTTGGACAAAGCATCAGTAGCCACATTGTAGTCGCGAACGACATGATGAAACTCCTAACCAAGAAAGTGTCATTCAAGCTTGCGAACTTCCTTGACATAAGCATCCATCGTCTCTTTAGTTGCATCCCAATCTTTGTTGACTTGATTTATGGCTACTGCAGAATCTCCATATACACATAGGCATTTGATACCCAATGATGCTGCTAGGTGAAGCCCATGCAACATGGCTTCATACTCAGCTTCATTGTTGGTGACTTTAAAAAGAATCTGCAGAACATATTTGAGTTGTTCTCCCTTAGGGGAAATCAATAATACGCCTGCTCCACCGCCTTCTAGCTTCAATGATCCGTCGAAATACATGACCCAATGCTCTAGGCGAGTAGTTGCCCTGGAGTACTGAGTTTCCAACAACTCGACCGTGAAATCTGCTAGGGCTTGAGACTTGATTGTTGTCTATGGAGCAAAATCAAGGCTGTACGCAGCAATCTCTACCTTGCATTTGCTTATGCGTCCAATTGCATCAGGATTGTCGAAAATTTCACCTAGAGGAAATTTAGTCACCACAGTTGTTGGGTATGCTTGAAAATAGTGTCTTAACTTCCTGGAGGTTATGAAGACCGTGTATAGAAGCTTCTGGACTTGAGGATAGTGAATCTTGGATGCAGAGAGTACTTCGTTGATGTAATACAATGGCCGCTATACTGGAAATACATGGCCTTCTTCCTTGCGCTCAACCACGATGACCGTGCTAACCACATGTGTAGTAGCCGCAATGTAAAAAAACGGGTGATCACCTTTAACGGGAGCTACAAGTACCGACAGAGTAGTCAATTAGGTCTTGAGTTGTTCAAAGGCTTGATTGGCTTCATCGGACCAAGTAAACTTGTCCTGCTTTTTGAGCAACTTGAAGAAAGGAAGGCCCTTCTCTCCTAGTCTCGAGACGAACCTGTTGAGTGCTGCGATGCACCCGGTAAGCTTCTGTACTTCCTTGATGCTCTTCGGGGCTTCATGTTAAGGATAGCCGTGATCTTCGAGGGGTTAGCTTCAATGCCTCCGTGACCTACAATGAACCCGAGTAGTTTTCCAGTGGGAGCACCAAAAACGCACTTAGTCGGGTTGAGCTTCCAGCAATACTTCTTGAGATTGTCAAATGTTTCTTGTAAGTCAGCAATGAAGTTCTCTGGCTCTCGTGTCTTGACGACCACATCATCAACATATGCCTCTACATTAATGCCAATCTGAGAAGAAAGACAATTCTATATGGCTTGTTGGTACGTGGCTCCGGCGTTCTTCAACCCAAACGACATAGTCGTGTAGAAAAATGCGCCGAAGGGGGTGATGAATGAGGTCTTGATCTGATCTTCCTTGTTCAAGGCTATCTGATGATAACCTGAATAGCAGTCGAGGAAACAGAGTAGTGCGTATCCAGCCATGGAGTCTACGACTTGATCAATGCGCGGGAGACCCATGGGGTCTGGAGGGCAATGTTTGTTGAGATCTATATAGTCAACACACATCCACCACTCACTGTTGTTCTTCTTCCTAACCAAGACTGGATTGGCTAACCACTCTAGATGAAAGACTTCTTTGACGAAGCCAGCCGCGAGTAGTTTGGCTATCTCTGCCTTGATCGCATTGCGTCATTCTTGATCGAAGCGTCATAAGAGTTGCCTTTTAGGCTTCGCATCTTTCTAGACATTGAGGTTGTGCTCGGCAAGCTCCCTAGGAACACCAGGCATATCAGATGGTTTGCAAGTAGATATATCTTTATTAGCACGAATGAACTTGACTAGTGCGTCTTCCTATTTACAATCTAAACTTGCCACTATTAGGACAGTTTTTGACGAGTCACCCGTCTCAAGATCTACAGTTTTAAGCTGTACATCTTCAGAGGGCTTGAAGCTCGTGCTTGTAGACTTCTTGGTAAAGACTTCTGAGCCTTCCTCCTTGGACTTCTTGGCCAGAGCGAATACTTCCAGCATCTGGGTAGGGACTTGCAAGGCAGCAGCAAACTCCATAGCTTCTACATCGCAGTCATAAGAAATCTTGAGGTCTCCCTTGACGGAGAGAACTCCATTAGGAGCTGGCATCTTGAGGATGAGGTATGCGTAATGCGGAATCGCCATGTACTTGGTTAGGGCTGGACGCCCAAGGATCGTCTGCCACCTCGAACTTGATGTACTCGGTCCTGAAGTTGGCCGTTGTACTGAAGGTTACTGGTAGCGTGACTTGTCCCAGAGAAAATGCAGCTTTGCTAGGGACAATGCCGTAGAATGGAGAGTCCATGGGCATCAAGTACTTGGTGATATCAAGTCCCATCTTCGTGAATGTCTTGGCGAAGATGATGTTGAGTCTGCTACCTCCATCGATGAGCACCTTGGTCAGTCTGGCTTGTGCCACGAATGGATCCAAGACTAGAGGATACCTACCAGGATTGGCAAAGTTGGTCCATTGATCCGCCCTAGAAAAGATAATGGGAACCTCAGACCACTTGAGGTATGTAGGGGTGGCTGGTTGTACCGCCATGATCTCCCGAAGAGAGAGCTTCTTGGAGCGCTTCGACTCAGTGAGGGTTTCACCATTGAACAGCACGGCGAAGACATTGTCGACCTGGGGAAAGCCATTGCCAGGGTCGTCATTGTCTTTGTCGCCCTTTTGTTGTCCGCCTTGTTGTCGTCGGGTAGTTCCTGCTTGTCGAACTCCTTTGTAATATGAATGCACTCGACCATCTTGTGCCTACAATGAGGATGGTATGGCAGGGGACATTCGTGACTTTGTCCAAAGCAGATGCATTCCTTTTCTGAGCAGGGCGCTCAACTGCCGCAACTGTATTATCTAGCTTGCCCTTCTTGTTGTTGTGGTTGAAGTCACACCTGTTGTTGTTACGATCGTCGGGACTATTCTTGTTGAAGTTGTTGCTGTTGTTGTTGTTGGTGGTGGTGGTGTTGTCCCTGTGCTTGTCCAATCGTTCGCGCTCACGATCGTCTTGATCAGCCAAGTCAGCAGCCATACGCCTGAGCTCTGAGACAGTCTCTGGGCGCCGTCTTCCAAACTCACGATGTAGCTTACGCACCCATAATCCGTCGTGGAAGCAGTCGATGATCTCTCTGTCTGAGACGTCCACGATGGTGGCTCTTTTCTCAAAGAACCTCTTTTCCTACTTGCAAACCGCCAATTCAAATCGGGTTCCGGGCCGTGCCCAGGTTCCTTGAAAGTTGGCGGTAAACTTCCTTGTAAGATCTTCCCAAGTGTTGATGGACTCACGGCGGAGGCCCTCGAGCCATGTGATTGGAGCCGTATCCATCACGATTGGAACGTATCTGACTTTCACGTCGTTACTGCCTCCTGCCATGGTGATTGTTGTCGAGTAGACGCGTAACTACTGCTCTGGATCCTGCTTGCCTGTGAACTTCTCGATACTAGTTGTCTTGAATTTCTATGGCAACAGGACCTTCTTGATTCAGCTGGAGAAAGCTGAGAATCCATTGTACTTGTTAGATGGGGAGTGATGACACCTTCTACGGTCGCCATCATTGCCAGAGTTGCGGTCATGGTTGTTGGAGTTGTGACCCGAGGAACAACTCGGTTCGGGGTCGTGATGACCACGGCCACGCCCGTGATCACGATCGCGACCACGTGGAGGACGATCGTCGTTGCCATTGTCACTAGGTGGATCATTGTCAGGCTAGTTGTCACAGCTGCGTTGTCGGTCGCGATTGCGGTTGTTCTCGTGTGGTGGGTCCTGATCGTGTCCTCGATTGCGCAGTGGGTCTTGTTCACGTCCACTGTTGCGATTTGTACCGCGTGGTGGGTCTTGGCCACGTCCATGATTGCGATTGGTATCCCATGGTGCGTCGTCTTGTCGTGGCGGTTGCTCTTGATTGGCGGGGATTGGGCCGTAGAGTTGTTCAAACTCGGTCCGACAACGAATCTCTGACGCAATGCGACTCGCTCTGTTTGCCTCAATCTGGGAGCGAGCATCGCGATTGGCGTTGATGGTATCACGGAGATCACCAGCAGGGGGGTTGTTAGTCCTGTTGGCTCCTTGTTAAGCAGCTGTCGCGCCATGTATCATGAGTTGTCCCAATGGCTCTTGCGGAGGACGACTCGGGTGAGGTGAAGACATAGTGTGGCTGCCTTGAGTCATGCGTTCCGGAATCTGCTAGGTCACCGCTGGTCCGCCATTGATGTTGTTGCGGGCTGTCTCTAGGAGAGTGAGGACTTGCCTTAGTTGTGGAGTATTTGGCATGGACTTTATTATCTCCGTAGCGATTGAGAGATTCGCTGGGCATCCTGTAGGACAGGTTGGTCACCAACCATATGGAAATCACACTCGAGGTTACGCATAGCAGAGGCACGCAGTGCTGCATTGATGCGTCGTTGCCTGCACTTCGCATTCCTCGATTGCCTCGACGTCCTTTGTTGATCTGTTTCTCCGACTATCATGTTCTCTTCGTCTGAGATATCTCCCAGAAGCACACGATCGTATTGGCCGCCCTGGCCTTGCGCACCCGCCATGTAGACTTGCCTGCCAGGGCCGGCACGACTCTGCAGTAGCAAAATTTGGGCGTTAGAGAAGTTGTCTCCCGTTGAATCAGTAGAGGGGGTGAGCGAGGCAGTCCTTCCATCTTGGTAGGATAGATCTTCCAATATGGCGGCAGTCAACCTTGACTCGTTGTCATGGCGGGCGTCAGCAGGGATAGCCCCAGGCCAGTGAACAAAGAGTCCTCCTGGTGAACTATTCACCACAAGTCCTGATGGTAACCGGACGAGTGGTTCTTCGAGGTTGAAGCTGGCCTTGTAGTATGCGCTGCAAGTCATGCGCGCAATGTTGCCTGGGGCGTCGCTCAGCAAGACCGTGAAATCATCTTCGCTGTCGTCCTCTGATGGCCCGAGGGCCGGCTCAGAGCCCTTGCAACAAGTCGCGATCTGGCCGGGCACTTCTGTTGCAGGGTGGTCCTGCTTTGCGGTGTACATCTGCTAATATATAGCCGCGGCGTTGGAGAGTTCGAACGGGAATCGAGACAGGGGGTTGTCCCATGGCGTAGCCAGCTCGGAGTTCCCGGCTCCTTCCATAATTGGAAGAGAGTTGTACCCGGACCCGACTTGTGGAGTCCCGATCGGAGTAGGAGTCGATTTCATAGTTGATGTCGATCCTTATGAATCCGCAAAGAGTTGATTCTCGGCGAGATCGCGGAGAACCTTAGGTGGAGACGCCATCATCGAGTAGGGCCCCGGTCGATCCGCTAGGAACTACTCAAAGCCGCACTTGCCATAGGAGACGAAGGTCCATGCACCGATGATGAAAGTCGCACCTTCCTCGATGCCGCTTGCTCTAAAAGTTGATCCCATCGCGCCTAATGTTGATCTTCGGCGAGCGAGCCCCACGGTGGGCGCCAAGTGTCGACGAGTTATGTCGAGCACATCTGCCTGGGGGTACCCCATAGAGTAGATTTGTGGGTCTCACCTAGTTCTAGGAACGATAGTGCACGAACAACACAACGATTTAGATAGGTTCGGGCCGCGAGTAGCGTAATACCCTACGTCCTGTATGGTTGATTGTATTATCTCTTGTGTTTTGAGGGGTCCCTGCTCCGCCTTATATAGTCCGGGGAGCAGTGTTACAAGTCGGTTACAATGTCCTAATCGTATACAACATGAAGTACAACAACAGGGTACTTTGGGGAGTCACCTATCAGTATACGACTAGTCTACCTAATCAGCTATGCCATCTTGCACCATAGCCGACTAGTTTAAGGTAGTCAGATCAAACATTCCCTACCGAGTAGTTTAATCCTTTACATAAATGGCCCTAGGGAATCTAGTCCCATAGTAACCACTAGCAAGCAAGAGACATACAAGTTACGTGTCCAAGACCAGAGCCATAAAAGTTCCAGCAGTGGTGACAGGCTCCTAGGTTGTCGCTTTAAGAACCAGGCCTTACGGAGAGACACTAGAACAAAGAACGGAGCACATGCTCTAGCCTCCTTAACCATGTTGCCAAAAAGCAAGTTTTATCATCCAATTGTAGTGAACCATTAAGCAAGTTTTATCATATGCACATTTAAGCAATGATGACAGTAGTTGCACCTAACAAAGTTCTATCCATATGCATAAACCTAGGGGTATCAACGGAATAGAATAAACAAACTAGGTACAACCTTAGGGTACATCAAATTAGACACATGCATATGAAATAAGTGATTAAATGGGGTGTGCAGGTAGAAAGGATCATCAAAGACACCGCTACTAAGAGTCTTCAACTCTTTCTCTTCTAATCTTCAAATCACTCGAACTGTGTTCCTTCTTCTTGAATCCTCTTGATTACGTTTCTCTACTCGCAGCAATCACCGAGCACAAACATGCAGCTAAATAAGCAAACAAACAATATACAACTAAGAACAATACACCAATCAAAAGAAAAGGCTTTGAAATCGCAAACTAAAGGATACTGCTCGAGTCTATGGTCACGTGAGCGCAAAATCGCTGAAAACAGAGTTACGGTTGAAGAGATACAACCATCAAAAGATTTTGGTTATCAAACAATACAACTATGTGCTTGATTGATTTTAATTAGACAAAATCATATGTAAATATTATTTCAAATAATTTGAATTCGTAAAACAGATAAAACTTAATCATATTTTTTCATAATTGTTTATATATAAATTACACCAAATTAGTCATTTCATTTGAAATAAAGCATATGAGATCATCTAAACGTATTGCTTTCTGATTCGTGTTGCATTAATAATCACATTATAATTAATTTATGTTGGCATTATTTAGATTATCATTTATTTATGAAACACCGATGTAAATCTCTAATTAGCTTTTAATTGCGAAAGCTAGTTATCATAAACATTAATCATATTAATATTAGGCTACGAAAATCGAGGTGTAACCTAGTTAAATTTTCTATGTAAAAACTTATTAAATATAATATTATAATTATCAAATTAACATTACCTTAATTATCTTTTAGTTGGTAAAATATATTTAAATAACCTTTAATCAATTTAATCTTAATTAAAATTCAAAAACAATTTGTATGTTAAACAACAGCACTAGCACGTAGTTCAAGTTGACACGAATCTAACGCAACAAGAACGGGTTGAATCGGAGCCAAAACGTGCATTTTTTGTGTAGAACAAGGTTGAAAGGATCTATTAAGGTATATATGTATTATAATTTAGAATTAATAACATGGGTAAGCTAGGGAGATTTTAGAACACAATTTTGATCCAAAACACGCTCACTTCCCTGACATTAGTGAACCAACACTGAATTTAATTTTAAGTTACACCAAAACATTAGTGGTAACCAATGAGAATCATGAAACATCATGAAGTCAATCTCATTATAAGTGGCAGCTATTATATCAATTTCATCATCTGGATGAGACATATAGAGCAACCTTGTTAATTACTTTGGGCCGGGCAGATAAAAAACTCTAACACCCCGTTTGGATAGCTCGGAATTTGGAATTGGCATTGGTACACCCGAATTCCTCTATTTGGATGGCCTTGGCATTTGTGGCTGGAATCACAGTCAAATACCAAAGTGCATTCGGCGTACTGCCACCTTCCCCAATACCGAGCCATCCCGCTCCGTATTGGGCAGAAATCGCCCACCTCCACAACCGCATCTCTCTCGATGCTCGCTCATCTTTCCCCTCCGCCTCTTGCATCTCTCTCCTCTATCCTCCAGCATGGAGCTCTAGCGAAGGGAAGTGGAGGCTGCCCTGGCGAGGGGGGAGCGGCGCGAAAGAGCATGTGGGCCGTGAGACAAGGACTGTGCAGCCTCCTCCGATGAGGCAATGACGGCGCGGCCTCCTCCGACCAGGCGAAGCCGGTGGGTGAGGCGAGGACGACGCAAATGGCATGGAGAAGGACAGAGCAGCCTCATCCCATGATGGAGGTGCTCCGTGGTGGCAGGAAACGAGCTCAGTAGCAGCTCCAGTGCGGAGGAAAACGAAGCTCTAGCGCGGGACTGCCGCTCTCTCTCCATTGGTGGCGGCAGATCGACTTCGAGTCCATCTCGGAGTCCAGGAGCAGTAAGCGTTAAATCAGACACCGAGGTCGCATACGGGCTCGGATTTGGACGTTCTTTATATGCTTGGAAAGCTAAGAAGATAATCTTTCCAATGGCACTAGTGTCATGTCAAAATTCATCCGGAGTCAACAGGAATTGATGAAACAAGTTGACGTCCACAATCTGTTTCGGTGCTGCGTCATCATCTTTTGGCCTTTGGGCCGTGTATCGTGGAAAGACCCCTGGTCGCGCCCCTAATGGGTTTCACACGATACACGGCCCAAAGGCCAAAAGATGATGATGCAACTTGTTCCACAGAGTCCGCCAAAAATGACTCAAGAATTTAGCATCAAGATCTGAAACAATAGTAGACGGCATACCATGCAAACGAACAATCTCTTGGAAAAAGAGGTCAGCAATATGTATAGCATCATTAGTCTTATGACATGGTATAAAGTGTGCCATCTTCGAAAAATGATCCACCACAACAAATATGCTATCCCTCCCCCACTTAGTCCTAGGCAATCCCAAAAGAAAGTCCATAGAAATATCTGCCCAAGGAATAGAAGGAACTGGAAGAGGCATGTATAAACCATGTGGATTCAAGCGAGACTTAGCTTTTTGACATGTGGAGCAGCGAGAAACAAACCTCTCAACATCTCTCTTCATATGAGGCCAAAAAAATGTGAGGCCAAAACATCTACAATCTTCTTAGCACCAAAATGTCCCATCAATCCTCCGCCATGCGCTTCCTGTAACAATAATAGACGAACGGAACCAACTGGAATGCATAGACGGTTAGCTCTAAACAAGAACCCATCATTGACCACAAATTTGTTCCATGCACATCCCTCTCAAAAATTCAGCAACACATCTTTAAAATCGGAATCAAGCGCATATTGTTCTTTTATCAATTCAAGTCCAAAAATCTAACAATCAAGTTGGGACAGCAAAGTATATTGTCTAGACAAAGCATCAGCAATCACATTATCCTTCCCCTTCTTGTGTTTGACAACATAAGGAAAAGCTTCAATAAATTCAACCCACTTAGCATGTCTACGATTCAAATTATTTTGAGAGCGAAGATACTTCAGTGATTCATGATCAGAATGGACAACAAATTCTCTAGGCCACAAATAATGATGCCACGTCTCTAAAGAACGTACAAGGGCATACAATTCCTTATCATACGTAGAATAATTCAGAACAGGACCATGCAACGCATACAATTCCTTATCATAAGTAGAATAATTCAGAACTGGGCCATGTAATTTCTCGCTAAAATATGCAACGGGCTTACCATCTTGCATCAAAACACCTCCAATGCCAACTCCACTAGCATCACATTCAAGTTCAAAGGTCTTACCAAAGTTTGGAAGTTGCAGCAATGGCGCGTGTGTAAGCTTGTCCTTCGATGTGACAAAGGACTCCTCATGTGACTTTCCCCAACGGAACACCACACTTTTCTTCATCAACTCATGCAATGGGGCAGCAATGGTGCTGAAATCTTTGACGAAGCGGCGAGAAAATCCAGCAAGACCAAGAATACTCCTCACCTGTGTGGTGGTTTGGGGTACCGGCCAACTCATTATGGCTTCAATATTCGTCTCATCCACCTCAATTACCTGTGGAGTAACAACATAGCCAAGAAAAGAGACTCGATCCATGCAAAACGTGCACTTCTCAAGGTTTCCAAACAATCATGCATCGCGTAGAGCATTAAAAACAGCACGTAAATGATCCATATGTTGTAAATCAATATATCATCAAAGTAAACCACCACAAAACGACCAATAAAAGCTCGTAAAACCTCATTCATCAATCGCATGAAAGTGCTAGTCAAACCAAAAGGCATCACTAACCACTCATACAATCCGAATTTTGTTTTGAAAGCAGTTTTCCATTCATCTCCAAGTTTCATTCTAATTTGGTGGTAGCCACTACGCAAGTCAATCTTTGTGAAAATTATAGAACCACACAAGTCTAACCTAGGAATAGGATGACGATATCGAATAGTAATATTATTGATGGCTCTACAATCAACACACATACGCCAAGTACCATCTTTCTTTGGAACCAAAAGTACAGGAACAACACAAGGACTAAGGCTTTCACGTACATACCCGTGGTCCAAAAGAGCTTGGACTTGTCGCTATATTTCCTTAGTCTCCTCGGGGTTGGTTCTATAAGCAGCACCGTTCGGCAAAGTTGCACCCGGAATCAAATCAATTTGATGCTCTATCCCTCTCATAGGTGGCAATCCCGGGGGTAGCTCAGCTGGAAAAACATCCTCATACTCCTGCAAAAGCTTTGTGACAGCAGGAGGCAACGAGCTAGCAATATCATCATCAATTGAAAACAAATCTCGTTTGCATATCAAAACATAGCACGTATCATCCTCAGAAATTTCAGCAAGGTCACGTTTAGTTGCAAGCATATCACCACCCTTCAATTTAATCCCCTCAGCCTTAGAAATAGGTGTGGTGTTGTCAATTTAATCCCCTCGGCCTTAGAAAAATAGAATTAGCAACTTCCTAATTTTTAGATTCAACATCATTCAAACTAGCAGCGCATTGTATAATTTCAGCAGGGGTTAAAGGCAGCAAAGTAATTTTATGTCCTTTATGCATGAAGGTGTATTTATTACTTCTACCATGGTGTGTAGCATCATTATCAAATTCCCAAGGTCTACCCAATAAAAGTGAACAAGCATGCATAGGAACCATATCACAATCAACATAATCAGCATAAGTACCAATGGAAAATGTAAATCTGCAAGTTTTTAGTACCTTAGTTGTACCTGAATCATTTAACCACTGAATGTGATATGGATGTGGATGTGGGCGGGTGCACAAACCAAGTTTCTTGACCAGATCAGAACTCACCAAATTATTGCAGCTACCTCCATCAATAATGACACGAGCGCGACGATTGTTGATGACGAAAAATGTGTAGAAGGAATTTTACCAGAATTCGAGGATCGTGTAGGAGATGGTGTAGGCGGTGGTGGTGCAGCAGCTGCTGTTGCTGTCAAGGGTGTGCATCGCTTGCTCGCTGGTGGGGAAGCTCGGAAGGAGGTTGGCTTGGGCAGCCCGAAGATGGCGTCGTACGTGGCGTGTAGGAGGTGCTTCCTTTGTTCTTGCCCTGCTGGTCACGCCCCTGAATCTCCTTCTCTGTAAGCATAGCATATCGAAACAACTAGTCGACAGTGTTAAAGTCCTTATAATCAACTATGTCCTGAATATCACGCCGCAAGCCTGAATAAAAGCGACAAATAGAATCCTCAGGCCCTTCTACAATACCACAACGCATTATACCCTTTTGCAAAGCACCATAATAATCTTGCACAAAAGTCTCTCCTTGTTCTAAGTGCTGCAATTTCTTACGCAAATCTCTATGATACGAAGGAGGAACAAAACGATCACGCATAGCTATCTTAAGCTCAGGCCACATCATAGGTGTTGTACCATCTCCCACTAGACCAGTCCACCAAATGATAGCAAAGTCCTTAAACTCACTAGTGGCTTGTCTAACTTGATGTTGTTCTGGAACAAGGTGGGCAGAAAATTTCTGGTCTACTGTCATCTCCCAATCAAGGTAACCCTCAGCATCATAATGACCCGAAAAAAAGGGAATAGTAAACTTAACCTTAGCATAAGGATCATCACGATTGTTATTACCTTGCAGGGCGCCACCACCCATACCTACCCTGTTCTGTTGAAGACAGGGTTGCAAGCGTGCGTTTCTTGTAGCCGTTTCATCATAATTACCATTGTCATCAAACACCGCGTCATCTGGAAAACGTGGAGGTGGTGGTCGTGGCTATGGTTGTGGCTGTGGCTGTGGCTGGGGACGCGTCTCCAGTAAAATAACCCTGTTGGTAAGCTCGGACACCCGTCGGTCTACCCTCTCCAACATGGTACGAAGCTTCATAGCGATGAGCGCTTTAGTGAAAGCCTTGTTGATTATTTCCTCCATCTTGTCACGAGCAGCGTCGAGCTCCCCTCGACTAACACATTCATTGAAATCTGTGGGAGCCTTTGGTGCCGCATCAGCATCAGCAACATCGTCTGCCATGGGAAAACACCAAAACAAAAACAAACACAGTGAAGGTTATCCCTAATAATCCGACTACGTGCTCTCAACCCAGCAAAAGGAAGCGTCTTACCAAGCTCTTGCCAAGTTCTTACGAACAAGCAAGGCAAAGGATACCTGTTGTAAGGCATAGTCTGCGATTGCAAGGGTCACAAACCAGTGCTGTCAAGTAGTATGTGGAGCTCGGAAGGCCAAATATGTAGCAAGGAATAGAAAATAACGAATGCAGAGTAGCCAAGTTCAATAAGTATCCAAAGTACAAGTCACAATTGCTAGTTTAGATGTGTCCTAGGCGTAGCACAAGTCGAAACAAGAAACAATGGATAAAGCTCATAGAACTAGCAAAACAACACTCTCTGCACTTGTTTTTAATCTTTTAGCACTTTCCAACAATTTCCTCCAGGACTAGTAGGAATCACGAATTTTTTATTTTTTCAACTATTTTTTTATATTTTTCTCTGAACAAGGATATCAAAAGCTCCAACCACACAAATTTGCAACTTTTTTGGAGCTAGGATACAGTCTACAGAAAATCAAGAACGTTTCTTGAAAATCCGAAAACAACTTGATCAATTTTTTCTTTATCTTCCTGATTTTTTTTGAATTTTTTGGCTGGACCAAAGGCCAGTTTGGGTCACCTCCGAATGGAGTCCGGATCTGCTGTAAAAAATTGAGCTCAAACGGAGCACCGAGCGAAAAGTTATGCCCGTTTTAGTGAAGGTACCTCAAGTTATGGTTTTCGCAAAGGGCACAATGCAGTCGAAAGCGTCCTCAGCACCAAGCAAGCAATAGGTATTCGCCAGATGAAAATAAGGAGCATGTTATGCAATGCAAAAGCGATCAGCACGGCTTGCAACCTATCTAGGGCTTGCGCGGCGAGAGTTCACACAAGGCGGCTAGCGAGTCAAATCGAGTAATGTGGTGGCTCGACTTGTTGTATGGCTAATCGTGGATGGGATAGTGGCGGAAACAAACAAAGGGCGGTTGAACTACGACACGAACACAACTAAAAACCAGCAACAAGACTCGACTATGGACACAAACTCAACAAGGCAAATCTGAAACGAAATTGCAAAGGCTAAAGGAAATTATTTTTGTGAGGCAATTTTCCGGACTATAGGTGTCACACCCGACCCAGTTTGTATGGCCCGGTAGTGGCCCATTAGTGCGGGATGCACATGTTTAGTGCCACCTTGCTATTTTAGCAAGGGTGGAGGCAACTTATAAGCCTTTGTCTTCCAGCCATAGCACCTTCGGGTTAACCCTTTTACACGAAGCGAGGACGAAAGTGTAAGCAGGGTGCTATGTGTACGCGTGCGCGCCCCTCGGAAGGGCTGTGCGGGGCGGCTCGTGGAAGGCGGGGTGTTGCAAGTGGTATCAGAGCTTACCCTCACGGTTGCGCGTACGGGTCATTGTGCGGGCATAGGGCGCATGGCGCGTATGGCCCGGGTAGGGCATACGGCATGGACTATGGCGCCGGCACTGGACGTACGGTCGTGCGCCAAGGGGGAACGTTCCTGGACATTTGCCCGGGTGGGTGAGTTGCGCCGACGAGGACGTCGGGTTCTTTGAGGGGGGGTGTATGTTTGAGGGGGGTGTATGTCACACCCAGCCCAGTTTGTATGGCCTGTTAGTGGCCCATTAGTGCGGGATGCACATGTTTAGTGCCACCTTGCTAGTTTAGCAAGGGTGGAGGCAACTTATAAGCCTTTGTCTTCCAGCCATAGAACCTTCGGGTTAACCCTTTTACACGAAGCGAGGACGAAAGTGTAAGCAGGGTGCTATGTGTACGCGTGCGCGTCCCTCGAAAGGGCTGTGCGGGGTGGCTCGTGGAAGGCGGGGTGTTACAATAGGATGAAGGCAAAAACACAAACCTAAAAGTGAATCTATCACGACCCATGCGTCTATATTAGCTAGCCGCCGCCAACCATTAGGGTTTGGGTTTTGCTTAGATTAATCTGTCAAGAACAGTTTCGCCGCTTCGACGGTTTGTGAGACCCAAACTCGTGAGCTTAATCATTCATCTGCAATTGTGTTGCATTCTTCCTCGTTCTTGCTTGTGTTATTCGATTCGCACGCAAGGATTAGCCTTATTGGTGAGGTCAACCGTGCAACGCCGGTCGATAACCTAAGGAGACGTGGTGCTGCGATCGCGGGGTTCGGAACGTGTTGTTCGGAAGCCGGATCGATTTGTGTTTCGTCTCCGCCAAATCGATAGTTATCAGAACCATTCGGAAGATTGGGAACCCTAGTGCACATCAGTTAGCCAGGCAAAGATCTGCCTCTAACCAGAGAATTGCAACTATGCTAATAGTTAGAGAACAGAGAGAAACCAGACCATTAGCATCACACGGCATCTGCTTATAGGAACTACAGCTGATGATTTCCCCATAGAGCAGTAGCAATGCAACCAGCTTAAGCACCTCTATGTGGGTTGTAACATTTAGAGCTAGCAGGAAATAGGGCCTGCTTTAGCAATAATGGTGCACTGTCAACACTAGTAAGCACCTCATCATCAATAAGTTGAACACACGGCTTTATCTTCTCATCATTCGGATCCTCTGCACCCAGCAATTTGCCATGTGTCTCAGTGCCAGATGGAATGTCATCCCACCTAATCTCATTGGAATTTTGCAAAATAGCTCAGAAGCATCATGCTTTCTTTCCATCTAATCTCTGAACATGGCTTGCTCAGCATGGGCTTCTACATTGTCCTCCTCTAGAGCTACTACAGCAAACATTGTGTCCACCACATTTATGCCAGAATCCGAAATGAAAGAAGAGCAGATCTCCTGGTTGAGCATGTGGCTGATCACTGACTCGCTAATTTCCTTGTTAGCCTCATCAACCAAGTAAGCTGATTGTTGTCTTTGGTGAGTGTTGAGGTCTAAAGAAAACTCTTGGTCCCATATGGCGCCCTTGTGACACATTTCATCAAGCACCACAGAATCAATGTTGGAAATGAACATCTCATCAACCAAGTTTCGCTTGTTACCATCTAAATTGACTGCACATGTGACTGACTTATGTGGGAGTATGACGTTAGTGCACGATTCACCAGCTAGCTTCCTCTTATCACCATTAGCTAAATCCAATAACAAACCCTACAAGTTGAGGCTGTGCTCAAATTCCTCATCCCAGATCATAGAAGAAGGCAATTCATCGGACACTTCGAGAGGAGGACTTTCCGATGCCAATGTCCAGCCCTCGAACACAACCTATTAGCCTGTTCTGCATCTCTGTCCCAATGAGGCATATCATCAAACACCTCACGGGCACCCACCCCCGTCACCATCAAAACAACTGATAGCTGATGAGCAAGACTAGAGTGCGCCTCAACCTGCTGATGCGTGTTGTCGATCGAATCTAAGTGAGCATCTAGCCGACCCCCGACTGCGTGCATCCACACCTCCGCTCCACCATCACGAAGGTCGCATTCGAGCCGAACCTGAACTGACCAACACAAGAGGATACAAATCCCGATACACCACTGCCTGAATGCCCCCTTTGACGCGAAAGGATCGAACAATTGTTTCCCAAAGCCGAATTGTAACAACCCTAAACTTTCCCTAGGATTTGTTAAATGCAAAAATTGGAATTTAAAAATTTTGGTGGAATTGATGTGCATGCAAACCAACATATAAGATTGCTCTCTATTTGCTCCCTTTGCTCCTAGGAAAATCTAAAATTTAAATAAAAATAATTGGAAGTGCGAAGGACCAACTAGTGGTGATTTGGATTTAATTTGGTTTTATTGGATTTTTGGTTGGTTTGAATTCAAATTCTAGATTTGAATTCAAACTCTAATTGGCCAAACTAATTATCAAACCCATCTAACTGTTCGTGGGCCCAAACTTCCAACCAAGTCCAAAAACCATCCCCGAACTTCCTTTCCCGAAGCAACCAGCCAACTAGCCCAGCCGGCCTTTCGGCCCAACTCCAGCCCAATCACCCACCGCGTCGACCCCGCGTCCCCGCCTCTCTCTGTCGCTGACGTGCGTGCCCCACCGCACTGTGCCCCTTTCTTCCTCCCCTCTTCTTCTTCTCTCTGCCCCGGCGAAAAGCACCGCGCCGCGGCCAATCCCAACGCCCGCGCTTGTGCGGCCCGTCGCGATCACGACGCGTGTCCCTGGCACGGACGCCAAGCCACCCCAGCTACAAAACCTCCACTAGAGAGCCCTTCCCCTCTCGAGCCACCGCCGCCCCCATTGGGGTTTCCTGTCCACGATCTGGGAGAGTAGAGGGAGGAGGAGAAGCTGAGGAGGGAGGAGAAGAGGGAGCCGGGTGAAGGAGGCCGTGAGGTGAAGCCGGCAGCGACCCGACGACGCGCAGCGCCGCCGCAGCGCCGCCGCCGCGTAGGAGGACGAAGGAAGGCCAAGCCGGAGCCGTTCGAGGGAGCAGGAGGACCGCCGGAGCCCCGCGAGCACTTCCCCGAGCTGCTGAGTTCGTCTACATAACCCAAAGTGAGCGCATCCGTCTTCCCTTCTCTTCTTCCCCTGTTCCGGCCGAGCGCCGCCGTTCTCGCGCTTGCCGTCGACCAGCCGCCTCTGGGACCCGACCTTCGTGTCGTGGCCATGAATCTTGTGCTGGAACCCTGAGCCGCTTAAGTCGCCTTTGCAAACCGCCGTCGCTTTGTGTTGCAGGCGAGGCCGCCGCGGCCGAGCTGTGCGCGAATGCCGAGGCCGTGTCACGACCGTGGGCTACCACGTGCCCGTGCACGCGCACCCAGCCGCATCCCAGCAGTTGCTGGAGACAGCGCACTCGCAAGCCGCACCCTTTCTCTCGGCTGTGTGATGCCGCGCCGTAGCGCAGCGCCGCCTCGCTCTCGTGGGAAGCCCGTCCGACTGCGCTGGGGTTCCCTTTTTCCCTACCAGATCGAACCGCCGCACCCTAGCCGACCTTTTCCGCCGGATCTTGCCCCTTGCCGGATCTTGCACCAGAGCGCGCCGCGCATCGTGCCGGCAAGGCCACACGGAAGACCACACCAGCACGCCACACCACCGCCGTAGAGGATCCCAGTTGGCCACAACCAGATCCCATGTACCCGGCTCATGTGAACCGCACTCACGGCTCACGGTGGACTGACTCCACCAGACCAGACCCTGCGGCCCAACATTCTTGGGCCGATTCTTGCGCTAAAGTCTGGTTTGCACCCTTGAACTATCTTGGCCCATCCATCTTTCGGCCCAGTTTCAGCCCGGCGTTGTTTAATCTTTTTCTTTTTCTTTTAACTGCGCTGACGCATGGGGCCGACATGTCATACAGTGTGTATCGCTGACCGCTGGGACCCACTGACCAGAGCTGACCGTTGACCGTTGACCAAGTCAACACTGACGTCAGCAGGGCCCACTGCTGACGTCACCCTAGGCGGGCCCCACCGCTGACGTCAGCATGACGTCATGATGACGTCATCAGGCTGATTATTTGTCTGATTTTCTTTTCCGGAAATTGTTATTATTTTCAGAAAATGATTTAAACTTCGGAAATTAATAATAAATCAACCGTATCTCAGAAAAATATGAAACCAATTTCTATATTTTTCTAACAACATGAACTACGCGTTAGTGTAGTGTTTGGAGTTCTTTGGGTCTTCTTTCCAGGAGGAGCCGGACTACCCCGACAACAGCTTTGAGGAGGAAGAGGAAGCTTGCCCAGGTTCACGCCCGACCATCCTCTGAAATACCTAGTAGACATGCAAACTAGTATGCTAGTGCTTTACTTTAACCTGCCAAGCCCTCCCAACCACGCCAAGAAATCAATCACAACCATCC
>OAMR01001042.1:72928-84284 GCA_900205405.1 Echinochloa crus-galli | reverse complement strand
GACATTCCCAAGACAGCTTTCGTGACTCGGTACGGGCAGTACGAGTTCACAGTAGTGTCCTTTGGTCTGACAAACGCACCTGCTTACTTCATGAACATGATGAACAAAGTGTTCATGGAAGAACTGGACAAGTTTGTGGTGGTGTTCATTGATGACATACTGATCTACTCAGAGACAGCTGAAGAGCATGAGGAACACCTGAGAATAGTGCTAGAGAAGCTGAGGCAGCATCAACTTTATGGGAAGTTCAGCAAGTGCGAGGTCTGCCTGGAGAAGGTAGCCTTCTTGGGTCACGTGTTGACAGCCGAAGGTGTAGCAGTAGATCCGGAAAAGATTGAGGCAGTGGCAGAATGGAAGCAGCCAAGAAGTGTCACGGAAATTCGAAGTTTCTAGGTTTGGCGGGATATTACAGAAGATTCATTGAGAACTTCTCCAAAATCGCGAAGCCAATGACGGAATTGCTCAAGAACAATGTACCATTTGAGTGGATAGACAAGTGTGAGAGCAGCTTCCAAGAACTCAAGCACAAGCTCACTACTACACCGGTGCTGACCTTACCACATATTCGCAAAGACTTCATAGTTTACTTCGATGCTTCAAGACAAGGCTTGGGATGTGTTTTAATGCAAGAAGGCAAGGACGTGGCTTACGCATCAAGACAGCTGAGAAAGCACGAAGAAAACTACCCCACACATGACCTAGAACTAGCCGCAGCGGTACATGCCTTGAAGATCTGGAGGCACTACCTTATTAGCAACAAGTGCGATATCTACACAGATCACAAGAGTTTGAAGTACTTCTTCACTCAGTCTGAACTAAACATGAGACAGAGAAGATGGCTAGAACTGATCAAAGACTATTATTTGGAGATACATTACCATCCAGGCAAAGCTAACGTAGTAGCTGATGCCTTGAGCCGAACGAGCTACTGCAACAACTTGATGGTAGAAGAAAGTCAGCCAGAACTAGTAAAGGAGTTGAACATGCTGAAACTTCAACTAGTGGAAGAAGGAAAACCCGACGAAATGAGGGTGAAGTATAACCTAGAAGACCGAATCAAAGAAGCTCAAGGGAAGTGTTCGGAAATCCAAGAGGTGAAAGAGGATATCCAGCGAGGAGTAGCACCTGACTTCCGAATAGATGAAGCAGGAACAATTTGGCTGAAAAACCATATCTGCGTACCGCATGATCAAGAGATCAGAAAGACCATTCCGGCAGAAGCTCACGAGTCAAGTACTCTATCCACCCCGGATGTACCAAAATGTATCAAGATCTCAACGATAGGTTTTGGTGGAAGAAAATGAGGGAAGACATAGCGGAGTATGTAGCCAAGTGCGACTCCTGTCGAAGAATCAAGGCAGAACATCAGAGGCCAGCAGGATTGCTAAAACTCCTAGAAATCCCGATGTGGAACTGGGAAGACATCAGCATGGACTTTGTGGTAGGTCTACCCCGCACTCAGAAAGGGAATGATGCTGTTTGGGTCATAGTCGATCGTCTGACTAAGGTAGCACACTTCATTCCGGTCAAGAGAAACTACACAGTGGGCAAGCTGGCAGAGCTGTACATTGACAACATTCTCAAACTACATGGAGCACCCAAGAGTATAGTGTCTGACAGAGGGCCACAGTTCACAGCTCAGTTCTGGAAGAGTCTACACCAAGCCATCGGGACTACATTGGAGTATAGCACAGCTTACCACCCTCAGACCGATGGACAGACCGATAGAGTGAACCAAATTCTTGAAGATTTGTTGAGGGCCTGCGTACTTGCATACAACTCCGACTGGGAGAAAGGTCTATCCTATGCGGAGTTCTCTTACAACAACAGCTACCAGACCAGGTTGCAGATGTCACCTTTTGAGGCACTATATGGTAGAAAGTGTAGAACACCTCTGATGTGGTTGGATGTGGGAGAACAAACCTTCTTTGGACCAGACATGATTGTTGAGGCGGAGGAAAACATGGCCAAGATCCGAGAACATCTGAAGACAACTCAGAGTAGGCAGAAGAGTTACGCTGATAAGAGGAGACAAGACCTATAGTTTGAAGTAGGAGACTTCGTCTACCTAAAAGTGTCACCCCTTAGAGGACACAAGAGGTTCCAAGTGAAAGGAAAGCTAGCCCCTCGTTTTGTTGGGCCGTACTAGATTCTGAAGAGAGTGGGAAAGCTAGCCTACAAACTAGACTTGCCTGAAGACCTGGCCGGAGTGCACCCCGTGTTTCACGTGTCTCAGCTGAGAAAATGTTTAAGAGTGCCAGAACACGAAGACAAGGCAGAGGCACTAGACCTGTAGGACACCTTGGAGTACCTGGAGTACCCGGAGAGGATTCTGGACAGAGCAGTCAAAGAGATCAGGAGCACAGCTATCCCATTATGCAAAGTACTATGGAGCAATCACTCTGAAAGGGAGGCTACCTGGGAGAAAGAGTCAGTGCTGAGAGAGAAGTACCCCCACCTTTTCGAGCCATAGGAATTCACAAATCTCGAGGATGAGATTCTTGTGAGGGGGGAGACTGTAACAACCCTAAAATTTCCCTAGGATTTGTTGAATGCAAAAATTGGAATTTAAAAAATTTTGGTGGAATTGATGTGCATGCAAACCAACATATAAGATTGCTCTCTATTTGCTCCCTTTGCTCCTAGGCAAATTTAAAATTTAAATAAAAATAATTGGAAGTGCTAAGGACCAACTAGTGGTGATTTGGAGTTAATTTGGTTTTATTGGATTTTTGGTTGGTTTGAATTCAAATTCTAGATTTGAATTCAAACTCTAATTGGCCAAACTATTTGTCAAACCCATCTAACTATTCGTGGGCCCAAACTTCCAACCAAGTCCAAAACCATCCCCGAACTTTCTTTCCCGAAGCAACCCAGCCAACCAGCCCAGCCAGCCTTTCGCCCCAACTCCAGCCCGATCACCCACCGCGTCGACCCCGCGTCCCCGCCTCTCTCTGTCGCTGACGTGTGGGCCCCACCGCACTGTGCCCCTTTCTTGCTCCCCTCTCCTTCTTCTCTCTGCCCCGGCGAAAAGCACCGCGCCGCGGCCAATCCTAGCGCTTGCGCTTGTGCGGCCCGTCGCGATCGCGACGCGTGTCCCTGGCACAGACGCCAAGCCGCCCCAACCGTCCAAGTCTTGAACCCTAGCACGACCGTCCTATAAAACCTCCACCAGGGAGCCCTTCCCCTCTCGAGCCGCTGCCGCCCCCATTGGGGTTTCCTGTCCACGATCCGGGAGAGTAGAGAGAGGAGGAGAAGCTGAGGAGGGAGGAGAAGAGGGAGCCGGGTGAAGGAGGCCGCGAGGTGAAGCCGGCGGCGACCCGACGACGCGCTGCGCCGCCGCCGCGGAGGAGGACGAAGGAAGGCCAAGCCGGAGCCGTTCGAGGGAGCAGGAGGACCGCCGGAGCCCCATGAGCACTTCCCCGTGCTGCTGAGTTCGTCTACGTAACCCAAAGTGAGCGCAGCCGTCTTCCCTTCTCTTCTTCCCCTGTTCCGGCCGAGCGCCGCCGTTCTTGTGCTTGCCGTCGACCAGCAGCCTCTGGGACCCGACCTTCGTGTCGTGGCCATGAATCTTGTGCAGGAACCCTGAGCCGCTTAGGTCGCCTTTGCAAACCGCCGTCGCTTTGTGTTGCAGCCGAGGCCGCCGCGGCCGAGCTGTGCTCGCCGCGCGCGAACGCCGAGGCCGTGTCGCGGCCGTGGGCTACCACGTGCCCGCGCACGCGCACCCAGCCGTATCCCAGAGCGTCGCCGCGGGCCGCGCACCAGAGCGTGTCGCGCATCGCGCCGGCAAGGCCACACGGAAGACCACACCAGCACGCCACACCACCACCGTAGAGGATCCCAGTCGGCCATAACCAGATCCCATGCACCCGGCTCATGTGAACCGCACTCACGGCTCATGGTGGACTAACTCCACCAGAGCAGACCCTGCGGCCCAACATTCTTGGGCCGATTCTTGCGCTAAAGTCTGGTTTGCACCCTTGAACTATCTTGGCCCATCCATCTTTCGGCCCACTTTCAGCCCGGCGTTGTTTAATCTTTTTCTTTTCCTTTTAACTGCGCTGACGCATGGGGCCCACATGTCATACACTGTGTGTCACTGACCGCTGGGGCCCACTAACCAGAGCTGACCGTTGACCGTTGACCAAGTCAATGCTGACGTCAGCAGGGCCCACTGCTGACGTCACCCTAGGCGGACCCCATTGCTGACGTCAGCATGATGTCATGATGACATCAGCAAGCTGATTATTTGTCTGATTTTCTTTTCCGGAAATTGTTTATTATTTTTAGAAAATGATTTAAACTTCGAAAATTAATAATAAATCAACCGTAGCTCAGAAAAATATGAAATCTGTTTCTATATTTTTCTAAAAACATGAACTAAGCATTAGTGTAGTGTTTGGAGTTCTTTGGGTCTTCTTTCCTTTCTGTTTTGGTGTTTCTTTGCTAGTAGCCGCGTCTTATTTTATTTTCTCCCGACTTTAGGAGCCCCAGAGTTCCAGGAGGAGCCGGACTACCCCGACAACAGCTTTGAGGAGGAAGAGGAAGCTTGCCCAGGTTCACGCCCGACCATCCTCTGAAATACCTAGTAGACATGCAAACTAGTATGCTAGTGCTTTACTTTATATGCATGTTGATATGCCTGCACTGCCATTTAATTACCCTGTTTTCTTGCTACCTACTATCCATTATATGAGAATACTATGCTATGCATGTGTTGGGATGGTTGTGATTGATCTTCTTGGCGTGAGTTGGGAGGGCTTGGGCAGGTGTAGTGCAGCTAGGCGGTGGAAGTGAGTGATAACAACCCGATCCTTTGATTGGGGTGCTCGGGGACTACACTCGGGTAGTCCCTACGGGGTACCCGTTTTGGGTACATGGTTACTTGGTTATTTGGGTATTTTGAGGAGTTTGGGCGGCAATACCTGTAATGGGTGCCGATTGCGGACCGTTGCGGCGAATCGCTTATGACGCTGATACTCGCTTTCACCGATAATTAAGGAATGAGTCGGTATCCAGTTTCGGTCGCGGACCACCGTGCTCACCATCTACCCAGAATGGGGAGGGTTCCCAGCAAGCCTACTCTAGTGCGGCGCCGAGACTGTAGGAGAATCGTGCTTGATATGTTTACGGGGGCCTCGTTGCGGCGTACTCTCCCTGATTTACCACAGTCCCCGACTGGCCCCGGTGGGAAGGTTTCACATCCCTGGGGCAGATGTTAGATCAGATGTTTCCCGAGCCTAGGGAGACAGGATTGGCGCCGTTACTGTTTAGGGTCTTTGCTGTGGGCTGTGTCTCAGGTTGGTTGCTGACTAGCCTTGCAGCCCGGATGGATTCCAGGAGTGCTACCTCTGCAGAGTGAAAACTATACGTATAGCTGTGTCCACAGTTACGGACAACCGGCTTCTGATAAGCCCCGACAGCTTGGGAATCTGCTTTCTTACCATATCCTTGATTTGCGTCATGAGAGGTTGGTCCAGCGTTGCTGATGAGACAAGGTGGGGAGGGAGGTCACCGAGTCGACTAGTGAGTGAAAGGTGTTGGTGGATGATAACTGCGGGAACCTGTTGCGGCAGGACGAGCCCCATGTGGTTGTGAGGCTGTTGGTGGGATTTGGGGAGTGTGATCTCTTTTGTGAGGCGAGGAGCTGGTGATGAGATGAACTTGTTGTCTTGCTGCTGCGCGCATAGGAAAACCCCAGCATACTACCTTGAATATTTTATTACTAGTCTAGGCCACTTTAAAGCATTGCTTCATATTATGGTTGGTGACGTGAACCTGTCCCATTTCCTTGGGGACAGACTTTGGGTGGACAGGAGAAGACCCCGACCACGAGTTCAACCGAGACAGATGGTACGACTGAAGGGTTACGCGTGCGCTCAAGGTCGCCTGTGGAGTGTGGACCCATTGATTTAGCTACCGCTCCGTAGCTGTTCCCATTGTCGATTTAGCCCTGAGGGCTTGTATCAGACCACTATGTTTTATATATGTCATGTACTGGATCTTTTATCGTTGTATGGATGTGATATTCTACTGAGATGAGTTCTGTACGAGATAGCTGCTATTCCTAGGACTATCTCAAGGGTACAGGGAGTCGGATTCTCATCATTGGGAATCGGGTTCGTTTCACGAATCGACTGAAGGATAAGCGACATCCGTACCTTCGTGTCGCGCACAGCCGATATGGCCACCGCTGCTACACCCTGCCAAGGACCGTCATCTCTGATACCATTGTAACGGCCCATAGCTGCCGGTGAGCCTCCACCAGGACGTGAGCACAGGTATAGGGCACAGTCATCGAGCAGATGTGCGACAGCTCTCCAGAATCGCTCATTCGAGAGGAGATCGCCGGACGAAAGGGATAACCCTATCTCTGATATTTTCTTCAATGCCTTTCCTGGTACGCTGGCTTACTTTTCTATAGGTGATGACGCCTTGGCTTGGGCCTTGGGCTGGCGCAACACATTTTTTGACCGAAGTCGGGAGGGGAAGCCCCTACCTATTTTTTTATATTTTTATTCTGAACCAAATTATTCGCTCCCACAGGGAGTCGAACTTGGGTCTGTTGTGTGCTAATCAGGTTCTCTAACCACTAGGCTAGAGGCCCTTTCACGTTGGCGCAACACATTGTTGGGCCGAGACATATTGTTGGGCCATGACATCCTCCGCACGGGCGCTGCTGTCACTGTCCCCGCACAGACAGGCAGGACGATCAGCAGCGACATGTCGTACGCCATTCGACATGTCGGTGGCGGCGGAGGCGTCGATGATGCGAGGGATTGATAGCCACGCCGCGGTGTATACCGCCGATGTGGCTCGGCTCGAGGGAGAGGAGCAGCCGCCGCACGCCTCCGCCCGGGGGTAGCAGCTGCCGCGCCGCCGCCTGGCTTAGCCTGGGGTGAGCAGCCGTCGCCGGCGCGGCTCGGCGCGGTGGAGCAGCCGACGCCGCGCCTCCACCCGGGGCGAGCAGCCGCCGTTGATGCGGCTCCGTGTGGGGTGAGGAGCTACCTCCGCGCACACTGAGGGGCAGCTCAGGAAGGCACCGGAGGTGAGTCTGCGGCAAGAGGCTATGGGTGGAGAGGGAGGCGAGATTTGGAGGAGGCAGGGCGCCAACGTGGAGGTGGGGGGGTCGGAAATGTGGAGGTGCTGAGGAGTGGGGATAAGGCGTGCGGCATTGAACGGAGGTGGCCTAGTGCTTCGCGGTGGGGTCAGCCGTCGGATCTCGGATCAGATGAATGGAGGGCTTGGGATAGTTGAGCTGGTAGGGTGTTTGGGTCGAAATAGTTGATTCATCAAACGATTCGTAGTGTAATATTTTCTTTTTCTTTTTTGATTTAAAGCCACCTTTGTGAAGTAACTTCCAAATTTATTTATCTTATGTACATTGATATATTTTTATATTTAATAGACAACATATAAGTTATCACATAGGAGTTTCAAAAAAATTTGATCAAATTTGGCAGTTTCTATAACTTAAATGAATTTCTATGTACTCATTGAAAGTAGAACCAAGTTGAACTACGTGTACCTCAAATAAGATTCAAAAAATTGCAACAAAATTATATTTAGACTCATATGTCACTTATAGCTAATGTCTTGGAGATAGATGAAAAATTCAATTATCTTCTTGGAACAATTCAAACTTTTATCGTCAAATTACCACATAACAATTACAATAATATCTAAGTTTGGTCAGAAAATTCTAAAAACTAACATGACAACATATTTTTGGTCCATAAGCTTACCCATAAAATTTCAACTAGTTTCAAAAAAGTTGGACTATACATTGTTCACAAATCAATACATCACTCACATAGTTTTATATAACTCATGTCAAACATTGAGATTTGAATACCTTATAACATTTTCGAACTCGTGTAAACCTCAAATTTGGAGATAACATTTGATAATACGAAGTTACATTAGCAATTATTATGCAAAAACATATTTTCGATTATCTAATTAAATGGAAGAAACCAAGCCATATAAAAAAGATCCAAAACATACAAATTAACATACAAACAAATGCTAATAAATCAAATATCATGATTTTAGAAAAAGTTAGGAAAAAGAAACATTAGATTTGGAGTTCATATGAGGGAGAAATACAAATTACAAATTTTAGCTCCGGATTAAAAAGAGAAAGATGACCTAAACATCTATTCTTCATCTCACTCCACGTGGCATAGTAGTGTACAAAAACTATTTCCTGCATACCTTAGCAGAACCGATCCAGTAGCGCAGTGGTATGGCTCTCTTCACTTAAGAGCAAGGTCTTGGGTTTGAACCCTCCCATGGCCGCCTTTTTTATTATTTTTGAAAATTACGTATTTTTTGGGGCGAGCGGCTGCGGGCATGGGCCAAGCCAAGGCTGGTTGGGCCGTTGTGAGTGGGGCACTGCGCTAGGCCGCGAGGAGGAAAACGAAGCTGGGCCGGAGCGGGGAGCTGGCGCGGAGGCGGCTGGGCTGGGGCGGAGGCAGCTGGGCTGGCGGCAAGGCGATGGTCCAAGCGGCTGACCGAGTTGGGCTGAAGAGGGGCAGGGGAAAAACAAGCCAGGGAAAATTAGGGGGTTCAATATTTATTTCTGTTATCATATTTAGACTCTAATAATACAAAAAATTATAAAAATATATTTTTTTAAAAAAGTTGCATATATTTTTTTGTTTTTTGTTGCTCATATACACTTCAAATTAATTGTAGCTCAAGCTAACCCATGAACATAAAATTTTTCTTTGTTCATATACACTTTAAATTAGTTGTAGCTCAAACCAAGCACATGAACAAAGAAAAGCCTAGTTAAAACATGAAAGAGACATAAAACGGATGAGTGAGACCCTCCTCATTGTTTTAATAAGTTTTATAATGAATAAATTTTGTGACGTTTGTGGATCAACATTTATGACGAAACAAAGATCATAATGATATAGAATTTAATTCATTTGTGACGATTTATAGTTGGTCTTAGTGACGAACATCTCATTTTTGTCACTAAACTGTTGCGCCCGACACAAAACGTCACAAACCGGTCTGTCATAATGACGATTAGCTCCAACGTCACCAGGTATTCATCACAGAAGGTCACATGTGTTGTAGTTAGTACACTGTAAAACGCCACGCCACGAGGTATTCGTCACAGAAGGTCACATGTGTTGTAGTTAGTACACTGTAACAAGACCTTAGATCAACTCATTCATCCTTGCCAAATTAAGTCTCTCACCAACATTACATCACAATTGTGGGGAATATACCCACAGGTACCACAAGGAAAGAGGAAGATAGAGTTGGACTCCTCATGTATAGTTGTAATTCAATCTTAACTAGGGGACATGACTTGCCATGTAACCCTACCCTTTAGGTCTGGCCACTAGGAGGACGGGTGATACAAGTTTCAAGCCATATGCAATACATATAGCGCATAATATAATCCCCGAGCACAAGACGTAGGGTATTATACCAATTTAGTAGCCAGAACCTGGTTAATCCATGTATCTTTGTGTCCACCATCTCTAGGTGAAGCGTTCCCCTACCTACAACTCTACCGGCGTGGGGCACCCCATGGTGGACGACTGGCACCAAACACTGACAACGATATATCCACTTAAATCATATCAATATCTTTGTATTAATGTTGTTACTAAGAATGCTTTCATACAAACTTCTTCATTAACAATTAAACTATTTATTATCTTTTTTCTCAGTGTTATAATATTATTTCATTATACAAGCAAACAACCAATAAGGCCTTATACATTAACTTGCATCAGTGCCTTTTTTTTCTTATTTTCATGTTTACTTGTTGAATCTTTACTTTTGCATGAATTATGTGGCACGAGTTTAAATTTTGCATTATCGATGAACATATTTCTCTGTACTATGTTCTTCAATGCAATTCAATAGATATCCATAATATGATTGTGTGGAATTCAAACATATCTGTAATATGAATTTGCATTTTTAAAAATTTCAAAAGAGTTGAAATTTAAACAAATATGAAAGTTGAAGTTTGAAAAGTGCCAACATGGTAATCATGACATGTTTAAGTTTGGGGACTAAATATTTGAATTTGAGTGGTCAAAGATTAGACATAAAATCAAATAGAACACTTGGCCAAATTTTCCTATTATTTCACATAATAATCATTAATGGCGTTTAGGAGGTTGGTATTTTAGATTTTTTCTAACCATTGAACTTCCAACTTATACAAAAGTTTTAGTACAAGCTATGTGCTGTGATGATTATTCAAAATTGAGCCAAACTTCATAAAAATATAATTTTGAATATTTATAATGGAGCACCAAGTTCGAATCTTTAATTGATGTGCAGCTAAGTCAAGCCACTAGTCGACACATCAGCAACCTCCGTGGCCGCGGTGCCAACATGGCAACTCTGTCGCACCATTGCATGTGGCGCGACTCAACAGGAAATCACACCAAAAGGAGTGACACGACCAAAAAAGGTAGTTCTTGAAATTTTAGTTTGGTTGGAGTTTTTAAAATTTTAGATTTATGAGGGCTAAATAAATTTTAGATTTACGAGGGCTAAATAAAAAAAATTCAACCGTACCGACGTTGCTTGCATCAAGGCTTGCGCGTGACCCCACAACTACACAAATCCATTAAAAATTGAAGTAGCTTGTCAACCTGGCCTCCTAAACACAGCTTCCAAAAATTCAGCAGCAAATCGAAGGAAAAAACAAGAAAAGAGTGCATCTAGCGGTGAATCGTGCGGCACTTACGAGTGAAGGGCTCCCACGATATAGGAATACAGGTGAGCTGCTACCAGCACATTCACATTTTACAGTGTATGTGATGTGACCCGTTTCAACATTCGTGGATAAAGGAACAGATACCTTGTTCATCAAGGCAACGAAACCAACAAAACATTGGCCCAATGTTAAAAAAGAATATATTCATACAGTTACAGAGGTTGGCCACTATTATGTACATCCATCCAATCATGAGTAAAGGTAGTGTTGAGAATACATTTTTCTACCAAATGAATATGATGCTACCCACAAAAAGGAGCTTACAAGAATTACAAAGAAAATAAAAGGGATACATACAATTCACTGCGATACCATTAAACTTCCGAGTGGGTAATGGCGCTATTTATATCTGAAGATCATCAAGTGTCAGTTCTTCTGCTGACATCAACTTTAGTTTCTGCGAACCATAGCAATCTTGCTCAGTTTTGCCAAGCCATACATATTGGAGGCAACTATACAGGACAAGCCTACTTACTGTGATGAACTGGGGAGGATCGTCAAGGCTAGATGAACCAAGGATGACCTCCCGCTTCAGCTTGGATGAAAGTTTGTGTGCAGCACGTAACTGGAAAATATACAATACTGGTTAGA
>OAMR01001042.1:49083-70276 GCA_900205405.1 Echinochloa crus-galli | reverse complement strand
CAGATCATGCAAAATGGGAAGTAGGATCTTTGTTGGTCAATTTAGACTAGGTCAACTTCACAAAAATGCGGATTTGTAAATTTAAAATTTGAAAATAGTTGAAATTTGGACAAATATGAAAGTTGAAGTTTGAAAAGTGCCAGCATGATAGAATCATGACATGTTTAAGTTTGGAAACCAAATATTTGAATTTGAGTGGTCAAAGATTAGACATAAAATCAAATAGAACACTTGGCCAAATTTTCCTATTATTTCACATAATAATCATTAATGACGTTTAGGAGGTTGGTATTTTAGATTTTTTCTAACCATTGAACTTCCAACTTATACAAAAGTTTTAGTACAAGCTATGTGCTGTGATGATTATTCAAAATTGAGCCAAACTTCATAAAAATATAATTTTGAATATTTATAATGGAGCACCAAGTTCGAATCTTTAATTGATGTGCAGCTAAGTCAAGCCACTAGTCGACACATCAGCAACCTCCGTGGCCGCGGTGCCAACATGGCAACTCTGTCGCACCATTGCATGTGGCGCGACTCAACAGGAAATCACACCAAAAGGAGTGACACGACCAAAAAAGGTAGTTCTTGAAATTTTAGTTTGGTTGGAGTTTTTAAAATTTTAGATTTATGAGGGCTAAATAAATTTTAGATTTACGAGGGCTAAATAAAAAAAATTCAACCGTACCGACGTTGCTTGCATCAAGGCTTGCGCGTGACCCCACAACTACACAAATCCATTAAAAATTGAAGTAGCTTGTCAACCTGGCCTCCTAAACACAGCTTCCAAAAATTCAGCAGCAAATCGAAGGAAAAAACAAGAAAAGAGTGCATCTAGCGGTGAATCGTGCGGCACTTACGAGTGAAGGGCTCCCACGATATAGGAATACAGGTGAGCTGCTACCAGCACATTCACATTTTACAGTGTATGTGATGTGACCCGTTTCAACATTCGTGGATAAAGGAACAGATACCTTGTTCATCAAGGCAACGAAACCAACAAAACATTGGCCCAATGTTAAAAAAGAATATATTCATACAGTTACAGAGGTTGGCCACTATTATGTACATCCATCCAATCATGAGTAAAGGTAGTGTTGAGAATACATTTTTCTACCAAATGAATATGATGCTACCCACAAAAAGGAGCTTACAAGAATTACAAAGAAAATAAAAGGGATACATACAATTCACTGCGATACCATTAAACTTCCGAGTGGGTAATGGCGCTATTTATATCTGAAGATCATCAAGTGTCAGTTCTTCTGCTGACATCAACTTTAGTTTCTGCGAACCATAGCAATCTTGCTCAGTTTTGCCAAGCGAGGTTTGTTACATGAGAGGCAAACAAAGACTCATGGTGCCTGCAATAAATCCCAGAAATTCGCAATTTACCAGCTTCTAATGTACAACATGACAGCATTTTGATAGCATATACTCCGATAATGTCCTCCTAGATTCCTTAATTCAAGCTATTCTCTGATTTCGAAATGACATACCTTTCCCTCCATACATTCCCTCCCCATTATACATGGCTATTAAATGTTATAGACTCTGGTAACACCAAAAGCAAAAACTAATAAAGCTATGCACCTTCTCAAAAAAAATTGTCCTTGAATACCCATTACTTGCTTCTGTATATTGCTAAGATCCCTGGAAGGCATCTATATTAAGGAACAAGCAGAACATCCTAACTTGTTCCATTTCGATAGACCTGGGGAGGCCTGTTTTGCTCAGGTTTACTATTAGGTATAGGGCAATATTTATGCACCATCACTAAGATTACCAAGTTGGAAAATAAAATAACACCCAAGCATGAACCTTATGCTGCCCCATGTACTACTTAGTTGGCAATACCCCATGCTAACAAGGATTTCACATCATGCTTAACATGTAACAAGAAATGAGCAACATGTAACAAGAAATGAGCATCCACCACTCCACCTTGAATATCCATCATCAGAGCCACGAGGTCTCGCCCATGTGCCACCTGTTCGTCTCGATCGCATTGAGTGAGCTGGACTTGTTCGGACAGAGCTACTGGTTGGCACTCCATGAGCGCTAGGACTAGGGTCGTTCATACAGTTATATTCATCTTTTGGCAGCTCACCTTTGCAGAGCTTCTCAATCAATTCCTGTACGACAGGTAAGTATGCCACACCATTTACTACAAGAAAACACTGATAAAACAAAGGCATTTCAATAATTCTATGGTGGTGTCATGATTTTTTGAGGGAAAATACAATTGTTCCATTGTGTTTTTTATATGGTAGCATGTTTTGAGTGTACGAACAGCAGCCTTAAAGATTAGAGTACTGCAGTGTCTTTTCGTACCCCGTAATCATACTCTCCATGGCTGAAATCCTAGATAAATGAGCAAGTATAAAAAAAAGACTGTGAAAGCTTTCAATTCAAGGTAAACAAGATGGAACACCTGTTCATATGGTCTTCAATCCCTTAGGAGTACCCTCACGAATGAATGTGGGGATGAGGTGAATAAATGTTTCAATTGAGTTGATTGGTAATAAGTCTAGTACTTTGATCTAACTCTCCTCAATGGATCTCTGCTCCATGGGTCTTTTGGCTGAATGTTTTTCCACATTAAATATTCTTTTGTCTTGATTAATTATACATTTCTGTCATATTTTCTGAGAAATTCAAAATCAACCCTACAAGTAAGGATATCTTCTAAGAAATTTAACATTGACTTGGGAACTTCTTTATAAAAAACTTAGTAAATAGCGTGTAGGTATTTGCTAAAACAGAACAGAGGAAATCCAATCTAGTACCTAAAGTGGGTAACTATATTTCTAATGTGCATGTAAGAATACTAAGTCCATGTGAGACATAAAGAACAGAATTGCAAATAAAGTCCATGCAAAGAATTTAAACCTGAATTGACCAGTAAAGCAAATAGACATAGGCAAAAAAAAACATTTATTTATACCTCAAGAACAGGATAAAATCGGGAGAGTGCCCATGTTGATTCTTCCCCTGTTCGCTCTTTTCGATGTGCATGTTTCTTCTGTTTCAGTAGGAAGAAATGAATACATCTTAAGATCCAGATTACATATATATACAAGTAGAGAAAGGACCACTAATGTTTACCTTATGAACATCAAATTTCAGCGTAAAACCTCCTCCTGAGGACTTCTTTGTATCAGGCGCACATAAGCAACGCATATTATTTACAGCAATCATGTCGTCAGCAGATAATCCTGCCAACTGTAAAACAACATCTCCTCAGGTTCAAGGCAAGTGATTGTTGACAGGAGCCAGTATGAGATCAATCAAAGGAATTCATGAAGTTACGTTACTAGCTTAAGTATCATGTCTGGTTGTTTCTTTTCCTCTGTTTCCCAGGTGATCTTTTCTTTTCTTTATTTTTTGTTCTGCAGTCTCTCTATTTTCCTAGGTGAGATAGAGTGGTCGTTTGTAAGGGACCGTTTCTTCTTCTCTATTTAATACTATTAGGAATTGTATAGCTGATCACATTTGTTAGACAGCATCCTTAATTCCCTTCTTTGCTGCCACACAGGCCTAGTGCCTTGTGCCTCTTAACTCTGCTAGTGCCTGTTCAGTGTGTGTTCACACCTTAGACCCTTTGGCTGTTGGTCTGGTTGCCCAGCCTATATATTGTAATCCTCTTGTAATCCATCTATCAATGTGAAATACATCAGCTTTCAACATTGATTATAGCTTTCCTTGTATAGCTGATAGGCTTACTATGTATACTTGACTGTATTCTTGTACTCCAAGCCATATTGGCTATATATACAACAGGTCACCCCCCTGGTTATGGGTGTGGTGTTTCCCCCAAACCGTGTCTCTCTACAAATACAAGGATATGAAGCTCTCCCGCGTGTTCAGAGAAAAGAAAAAGTTTCACATTATTAATATTTTGCAGTTGAACTGAAGACCTTTCTTTTAGCCACTTCATACCAGTGAGCAGTTTGCCGCTCATCGATGTGCGCCAAACAGTACTGATGTACAAGTATACAGATGCATCTTATAGATACCAATCCTTATAGCAAGCACATGCAAACTAAAATATGTTGGGAAAGGTTTATTCTAAACACTGGGCGCCCTGGTGTTCAAAATCAAATCAAAATATGTAAACTGGGTGAAAAACAAAACCTCAACGCCAGGCAAATTACCCAATTATACCCTGGTCTTAGGCTCATGTAGGTGCCATACTGATGCTACGGATCCAGAAAATCAGTTTAAAAAAAAAAACTATGGTGGAACCCGCAAGTAATATCCTCTTCTATCTCTCCTTGATCTCTTCCTCCTAATCTCACCCTCCCTCCTCCCTTGCAACAGGCGGTCACGGCGGCCGTCGACATCCTGAACCGGTCGCCGACAAGTCTGAAGGGGGTCACGCCCTACGAAGCTTGGCACGGGAAGAAGCCGGATGTCTCATTCTTGAGGACATTTGGCTGTGTTGGGCATGTCAAAGTGACGAAGCACAACTTGTCGAACCTGGACAGGAGCGTGCCCATGGTGTTCCTAGGATACGAGGCCGGAAGCAAGGCCTACCGGTTTTTTGATCCGTAGACAGGGCGCATGGTGATCTCAAGGGACGTCGTCTTCGACGAGAAGGCAAGCTGGAAGTGGGAGGAGTCCAGCGACAGGGAAGATGGGAACGGTTGCGTCAGCAGCAGCTTCACCGTCGACTACTCCGAATACTATGTCACACCGAACGGGTCTCCAGAACTGGTCGAGAACGGATACTCTGCTTCAGGAGAAGTCTCCTCTGCTTCGGAAGTGGGAGGAGCGACTCCGCCGGCGACTACACCACCACCATCGCCGGCGGCTACCCCACCAGGATCCCTGCTGGGCAGGGAACACCAGCATCAGCGACCTCAAGTACTAATTCGGCGAGTCGCGTCGCCTCGAGTACTACTTCGACGATTCGCCTTGTCACGCCTCCACCAAACCCGTTGCCACACATTGACGCAGCACACAACGGCGAGCCACTCCGGTTCCGGGCAATCTGGGATCTCGTCGGGGACGAGAGCCCTCCTGGACACGCGGAGCGAGTACTCGACGACCAAGAGCTCCACCTGGGCACGGCTGAAGAGCCGGCCGCATTCACGGCGGCGGAGAAGGAAGATTGTTGGCGTGCAGCAATGTTGGAGGAGATAGGAGCAATCGTGGAGAACAACACCTGGGAGCTAGTAGATCCTCCGATTGGCTGCAGGCCGATCGGATTGAAGTGGGTGTACAAGGTGAAGAGGGACGAGAAGGGCAATGTCGTGCGCTACAAGGCCAGGCTCGACGTCGACGAGGTCTTCGCTCCTGTCGCGCGCATGGACTCAGTGCGCGTAATACTCGCGCTGGCGGCGACAAGAGGTTGGAATGTCCATCACCTGGATGTGAAGTCCGCGTTCCTCAACGAGGTGGCGGAGGAGGTGTTTGTGAAGCAGCCGCCGGGCTTCACTGTTCCCGGACAGGAGCACAAGGTGTTCCGTCTCCGCAAGGCGCTGTTCGGGCTTCGGCAGGCGCCAAGGGCATGGAACATGAAGCTCGACAGCACGATGAGCTCACTCGGCTTCTCCAAGTGCGACACCAAGCACGCTCTGTACACCCGACGGTCAAGGCGGGGCCATCTGATCGTCAGGATGTACGTGGACGATTTGATCGTCACCGGGGAAAACGAAGACGACGCGGCGGAGTTCAAGCGTGAGATGATGACGAAGTTCAAGATGAGCGACCTCGGCTTGCTCACTTACTACCTGGGTGTGGAAGTGGAACAGCGCAAGGACGTCATCACGCTGAAGCAGAGCTCCTATGCGCGGAAGCTGGTAGAGAGGGGAGGTGTGAGCGGCTGCAAACCGTGTCAGACGCCCAGAGGAGAAGCTGAAGCTATCCAAGGAGAGCACGACGGCGAAGGTGGACGCGACCTAGTACCGGAGCATCATCGGGGGATTGCGCTACCTCACGCACACGAGGCCGGACATCGGGTTTGCGGTCGGCTATCTGAGCCGATTCATGGCGGATCCCCGGGGGGATCACACCATCACCATCAAGAGGCTCCCCCGCCACGTGGCTGGGACGATTGATCATGGGATCATCTACCCGAGGCGGAGGGGGAAGGCGCAGGAGCTGACCGGGTTCAGCAACATCGACATGGCCGAGGATGTGGACGGGCGGAAGAGTACGACGGGTGTGTTGTTCCTGCTGAACTCATGCCCGATCACCTGGCAGTCCCAGAAGCAGAGAGTTGTCGCCCACTCGACATACGAGGCAAAGTACAATGCGGCAGCGACTGCGTGTTGTGTTGTCAGGGACTATGGCTGAGGTGGCTGGTGGAAGAGCTGACCAGGGAGAAGCTCACCACGCCAGTCTTGATGGTGGAAAACAAGTATGCCATTGCCTTAGCAAAGAACCCAGTTCTCCATGATCGCAGCAAGCACATCGATGTAAGATTCCACTTCATCCGTGACTCCGTCGAGGAAGGACTGGTCAAGCTCGAGTACATTGAGACAACTCAACAACTCGGGGACATCCTCACCAAACCTTTGGGTCGTCTTCGCCACCGAGAGTTGAGATCAAGCAAGACCCCTCTCTTGCTTCTATCCTTAGGACATGTCTTGCTTGCCAAGTTTTGACAGCAGTTGGTAGCAAGAAGACAGCCATAGATAGCAGCAGCAAAGTTGCATTTTGGCAACAGTAGATAGGAGTAATGGCAACTTAGCAAGTTGCACGTAGTTATAGTCAAACTGGACTTGTACTGTGTACTGTAGCAAGGTTGGTTACTGTAGCACCGACCTAAAAGTCCTATAAAAGGACATGTACCCCTCCTATGTAAGGTGTGTTGCTTGCGCTATAGAAATAAATCAAGAAGCAGCCCCACCTTCTCCACTGTGTGTGTAGTTGCTGCCGCAAGGTGCTGCTGCCATCGTTGCCAACATCCCCGAGGGCATCAACTTGAAAGCAAGGTATAAACCACTGTAACTTGTCTGATTTTGTTAGTTGAGGTTTGCGTTTCACCCAAAGTTTAGTTATAGGTTCATTTTCAAAACAAAGGAAAAATTCAAGGCTAAAAGTGAGCCTCTTCCTTGAACTAACTTTGTTCCATTGAAGACAATTTGTAAAAGACCAGTTACAGGCACCAAAGGAAATAGTAGGGACCAAAAATTTACGATGCATCTAAGAAATAGCTTGCCACAAAAGAGTCTGCACATGTTAAAATAAAATTTAAGAAAATCTTGACATAGGCCAACTAAATTTTGGACCAAAGACTCACCTGCATCAATTTTGAACCCTTGTCACTTTCGAACTTCTCCGGGTTAAGTGCTGCATAAATCATCAGCAAGCGCAACTTATTTTCACGACTTACACCCTGCAATGAGTCAGTAAATCTAAATAAAACATTTGGAGAAGTCCAATATGTGAACCTATGTAGTTCAAATGTAAATTACCAATTGTGTTCTCAAAAAATTGATTAGTTCTTTTGTTCCAGCATCGCCAAATACAAGATCTTGTTCTAGCTGTCCAACATCCCGAAGACACTGTTCCCGTATTATGTTATTGAGCTTTCCTGCAATCTGTACAAAATTAAGTGACAGAAATGCAACATAGAATCACGTAATAAACAAAGATAGAACATGTGTAGAATACTTATCAAGCAAATAACTGTCTAGGACAGGATATGTAAGAAAAGCATACCAGTTAACCAAAAAGACAATAAGTTAAAAAGCAATATATTGTGACCTTAAAAATAGATTGCATTTTAAACAGGACGAATAATACTGGAGTTTTCCCTATACTCAGAGAAAAAAAAACAGAAAACAGGAGACGGATAAAACTTTACTCTGGGCAGGAAAGAAAAAGACAATTTGAAAAGATGTACACAATATCTGAATAGGGAAACTACGGACCTTTTTCAATCCATGTAAGTACATGTTTGACTTATGATAACTAACAACTTAAAGTGCAACACTAGATAAGTGATATCTAACAACTTAAAGTTTGTCACAGTATAAAACCAACCTCAACATGCAGGGAAAGCTTGTCAATTTGATCACTGTACTGTGGAAGAGCTTGAACCATTTTTTGTAAATCTCTTGTAGATAGTTCTCCACCATTTCTGATAGTTAAGAAAGGGATACACCAATCAACACTTAAACAAGAAGTTTTTTTTTCCTCGGAAATGCAGGAGAGCTACTTAAACAAGAAGCTAAGAACATAAGTACCAAAATGTGCTCAATTATGTTAAGATGGTTACAGAATGACAAACCTTTCTCCAAATAATGAGTGACAGCATGTGAAATTGTGAAATTATGTTACTTCAAACATGTTCAGCCAAATTGCATTTCTTAAATATTTTTACCACATTACAACATGTTTTAATACACAGTTTTCCTCCGGTCGCTGCTCCTCCTCATAGAGCTCATTAGGGTTTCAGGATTAGGGCCAGGGGTTCACCATGGCCCCGAGCTTAGTGGAAAGCTGGTACCAGCGCAGACAGCAGTGGCATTGGCGCTGAAGCCATGGGCTGGCAGGAGCACTGTAAACATGGTGTGTGTGTGGTATTGCCGCTGAAGCCATGGGCTGGCAGGAGCACTGTAAACATGGTGTGTGTGTGTGTGTGGGGGGGGGGGGGGGGGGTGCCAGGAGCCTGTCTCTTATACACATCTAGATGTGTATAAGAGATTTCTGTTTGAACTGAAGTATCTTGAATCTGCATATTTTCGAGTGGTGTCAAAAGGTTATTTTGAACTTTTCAAGAGGCATGTGCATCAAATAAGCTGTTTAACAAAGGCATATATCGTGTCATGTACGGGCGCACATACACCAGACGCTATCGTGCCCGTGATGTGCGCCGGGCGGCCGAGCGCGCGGAACACGATCATGAGAGGCTGGAGCACGCGGGTGGCTAAGGAAAGATTGAAACTGCCATCTTTGTAATCCCTAGAATTAAGGAGTGCTTTCCTCATTCGGTTGGGCCTGTGGCCATATAAGTGTAGCCAAACATTTGAGAAGTTTAAGCAAGTTTATTATCTCCAAATCTCTCTCACTCGTATCAATCTCAAGCCACCAGTAGAGGGGCAAAACCTTACGGTGAGGACTGGAGCGCGGCTACGAGCTACGTAGTCGCAGTCCGGCGTCGTTGGGTGTTGAGGCACTTGACAACCTGGTATCACGATCCCGGCGATCCTCGCCTACGCGCTCCGACACGCCGCCATCACCAACCGCTGCTCCCGTGTCGCCCGGGTCTGCGTCTTCCTGCGCTCAAGCCGCCATGGGTGACGATGACATCAAGGAGTCCATCGCGTCGCTCACCAAGGCCGTCCAAGCCCTCCAGGCCACCGCCGAGGCCAACACCAAGGTGATCCAGCTCCTCTCCTCCGAGCCTCCGTCCTCCTCCGGCACCAAGCAGAGCACGAGCGAGGACCACACCAATCGGCCACCACCACGGATGCAGAAGCTCGACTTTCCCAAGTATGATGGCAAGTCTGATCCCCTCATCTTCGTTAATCGCTGTCAGTCCTATTTCATCCAACAGCGGATCATGGAGGAGAAGGTCTTCCTAGCCGGCTACAACTTGGAGGACGGTGCCCAAATGTGGTGGATCCAAGTCCAGCAAGACGAGGGGATCCCATCGTGGCGCCGGTTCACCGAGCTCCTCAACCTCCGGTACGGGCCGCCGCTGCGTTCCGCGCCGCTGTTCGAGCTCGCCGATTGCCGGCGCACGGGGACGGTGACGGAGTACCACGACCGCTTCCAGGCGCTGTTGCCTCGCGCGGGTCCCCTGGAGGAGTCCCAGCGCGTCCAGCTCTTCACCGGCGGCTTGCTTTCCCCACTCAGCAACGCCGTTCGCATCCACAACCCGCAATCGCTGGCGGCCGCAATGAGCCTCGCTCGGCAGCTGGAATGGATGGGTTAGGCGACGCCGATTCCGGCCACACCTCTCGCGGCACCGCGACCCCTGCTGCCGCCTCCACCGCGCCTCGCCCTACCAGGCCCCGGGCAAGCAGCCGCGCCAGCTGCTGCGGTGGCGGGCAACCCGGTGAAGCGCCTATCCAAGGCGGAGCAAGCGGAGCGACGTCGCCTCGGTCTCTGTTACAACTGCGACGAGCGGTACACGCGGGGCCACAACCGCACCTGTCGCCGCATCATCTTCATCGACGGCGTCGAGATCTTCGACGCAGACGACGCCGGGGACGCCGCGGGCCAGGACGCCGAGGCCCCGGTGTTCTCCCTACGCGCCATCACGGGCACGCTCGACGATGACACCATGCAGATCGGGGCGACGCTCGGCGACGCGTCCCTCGTCGCGCTCCTCGACACGGGCAGCACGCACAGCTTCATCTCGGAGGAAGCGGCGCGACTCTCGGGTCTAGCCGTCGACCAGCGTCCTCGCCTCACGGCCATGGTCGCCAATGGTGAGCGCGTCTCGTGTGCAGGCGTCATACGGGCGGCGCCTCTCACCATCGACGGCGCTACGTTCCCAGCCGACCTCTTCGTGATGCCGCTGGCCAGCTACGACGTGGTGCTGGGCACCAAGAGGCTGGGAGCTTTGGGGCCCATCTTTTGGGACTTGGCCTCTCGGCGCATGTGGTTCTAGCACCAGGGGCGTTCCGTCTGCTGGACCGGCGTGCCGCTGGCGCGTGCCCAGGCTCTCAACACCAACATCGCCAGCGCGTCCCTGCTGGATGAGCTCCTGGCCGCCTTCGCGTCTCTCTTCGCCGAGCCCACGGGCCTGCCGCCACAGCGTGCGCACGACCACCGCATCACCCTCAAACCGAACTCCGATCCGGTGGCCGTGCGCCCGTATCGGTACCCGGCGGCCCGCAAGGACGAGCTCGAACGCCAATGCACCATGATTGCGCACGGCATCGTCCGCCGCAGCGACTTCCCGTTCTCTCTTGGCGCTTCTGCGTCGACTACCGCGCCCTGAACGCGCTCACCATCAAGGACGCGTTCCCCATCCCGGTGGTTGACGAGCTCCTCGACGAGCTCCATGGCGCACGGTTCTACACCAAGTTGGACCTCCGATTGGGGTATCACCAAGTGCGCATGTGGCCGGAGGACGTGCACAAGACCGCCTTCCGCACTCACGGTGAGGACTGGAGCACGGCTACGAGCTACATAGTCGCAGTCCGGCGTCGTTGGGTGTTGAGGCACTTGACATATCGCATAAGATGATTTACAGTGGCATATATCACATTTCACATATCTGCAGTGGTACCTATCAAAAAATCTGGATCTGTGGCATAACAGATTTCTAGTATCAACATAAAAAAATAGTATTCGAATAAATAGTAGGGGAAAAAAAGATTAGCTCTGCACAGAAATGAACTATTTAATGCATTTCATCAGGGGAATATCAAGTGGGTAGCACAATATCAGCTCTACACAAACTGGAATGCTCCTAACGTGAGTCCAATTACACCAATGATCATTTATGACACAGTGTGATAAATCCAGGGAAGCGATATCAACTGTGCACAAATATTAAAACTGATGTTACTGGCACAAAAGAGGGAAATGTGTCTGCAGAAAACTGGTTGTCCACATCAAATATATGATTAATGCTCATTGCAGAAAGGGAATCAGAATGACCAAATAGAGATAACAAGAGCACACATCTTAGCTAATAAAGAGTATCCTAGGTAGTATAATACTCTGGTTAAAACAACAAACCTTGCTTGGTGCAGTTGTGCAGCTTTATTCTTTGAAATGAAGTTGGTCATCTTATCATGAAGTCTCTCACTTGCCTACAGTAGTCATGATTAAACATACAGTTGTCGATTCTATGAATCGCATAGGGAGGTAGATTAAGGAGTATCTCACATCGGCTATATGTGCGTGCCTAAGCTCAAGCCAGAAAGGGTCATGATCTTCTAACAGGACCTCCTTTTTTTCAGTTGCTGGTCCATTTTTACTTGGAACCTTTTTATTTCAGTCACGGAAAAGAATGCATCAATATCTACAAAGACTGAACTGAATACAACATTAAAACATCAACAGGTATGTTTATATAATCACCTCATGAACATACTTGTTTCCATCCATGCATAGCAGATCATGGCACATGGCATCATATGTCCATTCATGAATAATTGGCGCAATCTGTAGTACAAAAGGAACAAAGTAGCATAAAATGGTTAACACTATATACTCATTGTAGAACCAGACTTTGGAGTTCAAACGATAATCACAGGTGTGTTCAACACTTACCTGGTCTATCGAACGGTCTACTATAAGTAATTCACATGTTTCTGTTTGAGGAAATTCAGGTATTGTCGTTTTATACTTTGCAAGACAATTCCAAACACCAGCAGCAAGCTTTGTGGGGACCAGGTCTCGTAGTGTTGTCATTGTAGAAGCATCAATTGTCTTGGCAACACGGTAGTGTACACGGGGGAATTCCTGTAATATATAAATAGAAAAATGCATTGTAATACATTATAAGCAAACAGTTGGTTGGAACCAACTTCCACACGGGTCGAGTATTGAAGTTCTTGTTCGAAGTGAATGGGAGCGTTAAGAAATACCACCTCCATTCTGAATTATAGTTCGTTTTGGTTTTTCTAGATACATGGCTTTTGCTATGCACCTAGATATACACTATGTCTAGATACGTAGTAAATATTATGTATCTACAAAAGCCAAAACGAATTATAATTTAGAACGGAGGGAGTAACAGTTACAACAAATATCGACAAAATCTGATTTTCGGAACTATAACATCAATGAAGTCCAAACCATCTACTTTTTCTCTAATTTCCAAGAGTTATCACCATAGTAGCTCTAACTTCACTTCCTACTGAACCACTTTTCCTTTGTTTCAACAAGCGATGGTTGTTCCACCTAGAGATTACTTTGAAGGACACTATTCTTTTCTATCATAAATTGGTAAGTTTAAGGAGATATGTGGCTCGAGTCAAGCCACCACAGAACCTCGCTAATGATGACCAGGAAAGCTAACAGCTGGTCATGAATCAGGCTGGCCTGATCTATCATTTAGGTCAATTTTATCCACAGGACATCATGGTCAACCAATATTTAGCATTGGGAAGCTGGTGTGGGGGACTATTCACCACTCCACCATCTAGATTTCCTCTGCATGTCCTAGCTGGAGACAACTAACACTGCACTCACATATCAGCCTTCTTTCCATAGCCCCTCCACATTAATTAGACACACGGCACCACCCAATGGAAATGGCTGCAGATATGAGGGAATAGCGATTATCCTTTTTCAACATTCCTCGCTTGCTGACCTTTCTATGACGAAGGACTGCCTGGATTTTCATCTCGAATTTTTAAAGGCCTTTAACTTACTATTATAGACAGCTAATATATTTCTACATGAGGCTGTGCAGTAACTATGAATATGATAATTTGAGAAAATCAATAGAGAGATGGCCAGAAAGGAGCTGACTGTGGGCATGGTGGTCAGGAGAAGCAAAGGTGGCCACAGAGACAGCATGCAAAGGAGAACCATGGAGTGCCTGAGTCGAAGGCCTGGAAACTGTACAGAAAGGCCATTCCAGCTCATTGGCCCCCTGTTAGAAAACCCAGAATGTCTCTCCACCAAGTTTGCTGTCAACAATCACTAGAGTGTTTTTATGCCTTTGCATATAGCAACGATGCAATGGAGACGAAATGGATTGACCTAACTACCTAGAGCCATGGTGACCTCAGAAATAATAAAGACTCAGGGTTGCCTTGTCCGCTACCCAATTGACCATCCAACCTCATGGGTTGTGCATCATATTTTGCTAGTAAAATTAAGGTCAGGCATTTGGTCCGGTCAGAGGGCTCATAAGATGAACCAACCCACCTGTTTTCCTAACATTTAGTCCATCTTCCTCAGTGCAGTAAAACAGTTTTGTTCATGCATCATCACAACACAAACAAGTTGGAAATGTACAAGCCAAAAGAACCTTTCAAAAGTAACATATAAATGCATACCCTCATTGATGCAAATACTGTGGATATACGAGTAGCCATTGTGTTCAGACAAGCGTTGTACTTGTGAGACCCTTCAGCATTTTCACTAAAAAGTTCTTCCAACGCCCTCTCATGGTCAGTTACGAAACCCTGCATGCAATAACAAAACAGGGCGTCAATGAAAGTCCTGGGACCCTGCTCATGCCATTAATACACTAAATCCATGGATGACTTCAAGCTATTTGTCTAGAGGCATCCATAAATGATATTGCTATTCTTACGTGTACAAGTAACCCATTACCAGAAACCTGTGGGATACTCAAACAATTATATAGATGTATATTTATGTATCATTTTGTGGCTTGTTGCTTTCATCTCTCCTACAGTCAAATGGAACAAAAATATTTAAAACGAAAAGAAATAAGAAATTATAATTGAACTCATCAGGGGCGCAAACCAAACTGTTTCCTACCCCACCCCTCCAAACCACCCGCATAATTGTTTTTGTGATTAACTCTCAAATGATAAAGCAAAGATGAGGCCCAAACTCCAGCCAGTATTAGTTACCACCTCCTGTAAACAGATCCAATGGGAGAAAACTAAACATAAGAAAACTCATCCGTATTCAAAAACTCGACCAGCAGGGGAAAGACCGCCCCGCAGCACTACAACTAAGAAACCTCAGCCAAGCCGGCCGAGAAAACCCCCGAACCCCAGCTTCACCCTACAGGACCGCACCGTAACCTGGGACGACCACTGCAACTACCCTGGTAAGAGGGCCAAACCAAACCACAGGTGCCACAAGCCGGCTCCCGCCCCTATTTTTTTGGGTTGCCAGCAAGGGGACTTTTTGCTGCCACCAGGATTTGAACCCTGGTTGGTGTCTCTCTCAACTGGGTAGCTTAACACTACATTACAAAAGTGTTGGCAAACTCATCCTTATTTACCCCGCAAGAGTCTGAATAAGACTATTTTCCATTCTTTATGACAGTTTCTTGACTTAATAGAGCAAATATATGGCCTCCACTCTAACAAATCCTAGCTATATGATAAAAATGGGCCAACTTGTGACATATATATATGTATTGCCAGCATATATATCACAGAAATAGACTGTATAAGCAACAAATGATCTATTTGAAGGAAAATGGTTACCTGGGAATCAATAGCAAAGTACTCCAAATTCATCTGGAAGATTAAAAAAACAAGATATAATGAACAACCGATATAACAATCTATATAAAATCCTTGAGTGAAAAAGAAAGGGGCAACAGAGTCATGTAACCTCACTAAGTGCGCCTATACGAGGTAATACACTTGAATCCTTCTTTATTTGAGCAACTAATTCTTTATGTACTGGAGAACTGAAAAACACATATGCCCTGCAACACAAGTGAAGCTATGTAAACAGATAAAACACCAAACCAAGTGTACATATTAAAAAGTGGGTGGAAGGATATGTTGCACATACTTCTTGTACAAAGGGCTTCTTCCTGACATGTCAGATAGGAACATGACAATGCTGCAATCACCATAAAATGACGGTTAACGAGCATCAAATTAGTGATACATATGGCTGCAAGAAGAGCTCAAGGTTCATTTCCTAGCTCAATTCAGCATGTGCCATGCTCATGGGTAATAAGGGCAACCATATGAACAAACCATGATGTCAACCCTCCTCTTTGGGTCACCCACATACGCTGAAATAGAGAAATCTTTTCAGGAATTGCCATGCTGGAAGTAATCTATTGGTCTCTAGGTTTTAGAGATTAATTTATGTTGACATATGAGTGCCTGTTTGGAAAAAGGGGGGTCTTGGAATTTTTAGGATTTAGTTCAAAATTGAAAGAAATCATAAGATATTGAATCTGAATCCCTCTTTATGGACACGCCTGAGTTGATTTGCCACCTTAACTCGATAGCTTAAGTTTTTTGATGTAATTGGTGGTGCATCAAACTAAACATGATATTATAACCAGAGATCCTAAGTTCAAGACAAAATCAAGAACTGGCTGATGCAACTTTAAGGGGGGGAACGTGATGAATGAGGTGTTTGGTAGTGGGACAAAAAGGTGGACCAAATCCTAGCCCATGTCAATTCCAAGTCATTGGCCTCGCTGAGGGGCCAAGATGTGAGGATAAATGTAGACACGGAGCAGATTGTCATACCTATCCTCAATAGTTTAAGTATGGGTTGACTGACTGGTGTGCGAAATTTAACAACTTATTATGGCTAGCCTCATTGAACCACAGGACTTATAATGGTCATTGGTTTATGCCACAATGAATTGTTATGCTTTGGGGTCCATATAAATTGAACCATTTGGCATTTTGGAGCCTTCTGTGTTGAAAGAACCTTTTTTGTATGAAGGCCAGAGATAGCATAAACTGCAAAGTAGATATAAGATCAATATGTCCAATTGTTCGGCCACTAATTTCCAGTAAACTGTATCGGCATTTTACTAGCCAAACAACTAAGTAGTGGAATATAGATAGCTATTCTAGTCACAATTCTCCCAAACTCTACTCTCTAGGTTTGATATAGGCATATGGACCATTTCCAACGGCAAAAAATGAAAAGACTATCACCGTCGATACAAGATTTGTAACACAAACATTTCAAGGACGATAACTTACTTTTCTTTAGTTGGTTGGATGAAATATATGGCATCCAATGAAGGCAATGGTTGCCTCCGTTTATATAAATCTTCGACCACTGCAAAAGAATTTCCATAGATGGGACTTTATGTCAGATTATGCATCTAGTGGAAACCTCTAAGGCACAATACCATATTCTAACAAAAGCATTTGAAAAGGAATTGTTATAGAACTTCCAAAAATGGAAAAAACAAGACAATAGATGATACGCAGCATGCCATAATCAGGCAGTATAAGAAGAATGTATATACAAAATCATAAGATGGTTCAATTTGTGCTCAAGAAAGTGGGTTTCTAAACACTATTATTGTCATTTAATAAAGCTCCTTGGAAAAAAGAAAATATAGGTCCCACAGGATAGGATCCATTCAAAAATGGCAATCCACAATTACACACCATGTATGATGCACGCACAGGGCAGACCATATTACAAGAATTGGTCACTGAGTACTATATTACCACATCGCTAAGCTTCTCGCGGTGGACCGGTTAGAGTGTTGAACCCCAGGCAGACCATGGTCGAGTTGTTTTTTTATAGTGGCAATATCAACAAGGTGATTCCATCAGTCCAAGGGGTTTTTGCTTTAACCCGAAAAGCCCTCTACTGTAACTCAACAAAAAGGTTACAACCATCCCAAACCCTACAAAACTGCCTTTTTGATGACTATGGAAAGTCATTTTTAAATTTCCCAAAAAAAATGTATAAGAAAATCCGGAGGTGGCACATATTATTCCAAATGTCTATTGCACCTGATTTTTTGCGTGTACCAATATTCCCTCCATTTTTATTTATAAGGCTTATTTCATTTCGTTAGGACAGGCCTATGACCAACAAATACCCCATTGATATATTTTTTATATAAACTTAATGTCACCAGTGTATCACACAAAGAGAAACTAATGGAGCAATTGTTGGTAAAAGCCTTGTCCGAACGAAACAAAATACGCCTCATAGAAAATGGAGGGAGTATGATTAAGATTATCTGTCACGCCTGATTTAGCAAGTCCTAAATTTATGATTGTTTTTCTTTTTGTATTTAGGACATAAATACGTGAACTGGTGAGTGTAACAACCCAATGGTTTACATTTGCATTTCTTGTTTTGTATTTCATATATTTTAGCAGCAGGGTAAAAGGAAAATTTGACTTTGCAAGTAAAAACAAAACACACAGCAAAAAATGAATCATGTCTGCCTACTTACATGAAACCCCTTCTTCCGTGATATCTGCCATCTTACATGCGTACGACATAATCTTGACCGTAAACTTATCCATGATAAGAACCTAGAAGATGTCATAACAGTTTGCGTATAAGATGCTCAAATTTGTGCACGATTACTTATTAGAAAATAGGAGTAAAACAAATAGTGCATTTACAACATGCTTTTAGGAACATATTTACAAACACATCAATAAAGAGTATTCAAGCTATTAGACATAGCTAAATGGTTGTTAGTTACAAAAAAGTTGTTAGTTCCACCATGTAGGCATATTGGTAAACAATATAGGATATCAGATTTCAAAGAAATCGATTGAACCAAATTTGTTTGTGGAAACAAATTAATCATTGCAAGATTAGGGTAATTCTGCAAAACATGCTCCATACATTGCCTGCAGTCCCTTTATTGTCTCTGTTTCCAGGTGAAGCAAAGTTAGTTAACCTAGAAAATGTCAGCAAGTAGTTTAATTGACCAAGCACATAAATCAATTGAGAGTGCTACCTCCTATGTTTCTCTACTTACGTCATGCGAACTATAAGACACACAAAATGCTACTCTGCTAAACTGGTACGATGGAATCCTGGCATACCAACCCGATAACGTAATAAACCTGATGTTGCTTCTATAAAAAGACAAACTCAGGACCGATCCCTTAGAAATATGCATAAAGGAGGGATAGAAAACAAATCATCACATCATCCATACATATACAGTTAGCAATAGTAAGGAGCAAACACTAGAAATCGACAGCATGGATCATAAGGGCACATCAAGTAAACTACTCCAATTCTAGTATAAATGTCCAATGGAAAAAGGATACCTTCCATGTTGATTTCGAATCCTTCCTAGTTGATCTTAGCATTTCAAATAATAGACCTGCATTTGTTAAAGCATAAGTAAACCTCTAAATTAGAATTCATGGATTATATGTGCAACATGAAATATATTTTTCAAAACACAACATACAGGCATAAGCAGCTGAATAATTAAGCATGAATGAAAGAATAAATTGGACCGTGAAAATAGGCTGAAGAGGTCCGCCAGCATATGTAACCAGTTAAATAAAACAAAAAAGGCCACATGATGCAGTGATCAATAAAATAAGGATGCTAAATTACAAAAATATTGGATGGTTAACATAGAAAATTATTAGCCATGGTCATCTGCAGAAAAATCGCATGTCCATGTAACTGTCAACTATGCATGAAAACAAATACTACATGACTTTTTTCCAAACAAATATTTCTACATAACATGACGACAGTTGCTGTAAGTGTCCATCCAGTTATGTACATATAAGAAGAAATTTTAATAGGTATATTCTTTTACAATGTTCGCATTTGAGTTTCAAGGTGAATCATGAATAGAGGACTACAATGTGGGTAGAAAGTGCCAAAGTCAATAGTTGCATACTAGAGCTAATTTTTTTCTATTAGTCCAACAATATCTCACCATCCTTTTCTATACTTAACCCAAGAAATTTTGTTGATTTTCCAAGTAAAGTTGGGCCATGTTACTCCTAACAGATATCAAATGGCTAGGCTACAGGTGCAGAAGAAGCACAGACACTTGATTGCATAACCCCTACTCTAGTACTCTCTTGAACAAGGCATCCGCACACATAAACAGTAAGCAATCGAGAAACAAATGTAACGAAATCAAAGGCAGACTGAAGCCACAAGGTGGCTAATCCAACAAGCCACTACTCAATTCGACGGGAATAGCAATGCCGGATTCAAGCATCTTCGCAAGTAAAAGCCAACTTTGCCGTATAATTCTCTAGTGCCATTAGAGCTCCAGAAAAACAAATCGCACACCGGTATTTCCAGCTCCAAAAGGAATTTTGCCAGATCCATTTCCTCCACCACCACCAGCAGCAGCAGCAAGCGAGCAAGTAAGCACATCCAAAAAGGGATGGGGAGACCAGGAGAGAGATAATTACGATCTCGTGTGATCTGGCGGAAGCTCCGGTGGTCCCCGCCCTGCGAGGAGGCGTCCGAATCCAACGACATGGCGCCGGAGACACTGGCGGATCCACGTTGGGGCGAGCTGGGGCGACTGCCCCAGTTAGATCTGGAATTGCACGAGTACCTCCCCTTCTTCTATTGTGAGTTTCCGAGCTCCGTCAGCCCTCCTGGATGAGTGAATGGCGCGGCGGCGGCTGCTAGGTTGCTGGCTCGGACGGAGGTAGAAGAGAGACCCTGCCTTTATTCGTCAGCCCTCCTGGATGAGTGAATGGCGCGGCGGCGGCTGCTAGGTTGCTGGCTCGGACGGAGGTAGAAGAGATCCCTCGGAGCACGACTGCGACGACGAGGAAGCGAAGCGGAAGAGGGAGACGAGGCGCGAGATTGCCGCGTCAGAGGGCAGGCGGGGGAAGCAGCGGGGGAAGAAGAGTCTTTCTCGGTTCTCGAAGAGGCCGTCGGCCGCCACTGGACAAGGAAATTACCGGACTACCCCGCTGTTGGGTTGGACTGAATAACTGCCCACGCGCACGGCGGCACGGCGACGGCCGGGAGTCCTGGACAGATGCTGTTGTTCCGGGAAAGGCCGAAGCCAGCTTTATATATAAAGCATCCTCAAAGGATGCTGGGATTACCAGTTTATAATAGAGCACATGCCACGAGACGGCAGAATCCAACGGATCCATAAAAGGACTCTCTAGGTCTCTCGTCAGAGATAGAAAACACTACTCTAAACGACCAACCTAAAGGGCCGAGAAACCAAAGCAACATCTGTCGGACCCGACCATCCGTGGAGCCTAAGACTCCAACACCAACGGCTACGAGAAGAGCTCCAAACAACGCCTTCAGGAAGGCAAAGGCGCACTGCGCCAACGTTTGCTTTTCACCACGGAGAGCTTCCACGAACCGCCGTCGCACGAGACCCTGCAGACAACGCCCTCAAGAGGGAGTGCAATACGTCGTTGCCCAACCCGACAATGGAGTTGAAGCTTACGCTTGCGGGTCACCGCCCGACGAGCCGAAAGCACCTGTACCGTTCCACTTGCTTCCATCCATCGCCCACCATCGCAGCCGCCGAAGCTCACCATTGGATCCCATATGCACCTGCACGACAACACCCGACCCTTCGTAAAGATTTGGGACCCTCGATTGGTCCCAAAGCTTCTGTCGTCCCCTCACGGAACGGCACCGTGCCTCGCAGTGTGGGCTCGAAGACATGAATCCAGCGGTGGTGACTTGACGGCGCTCTGGGGACGGCTTCGTCGGCAACGCGAAGACAGGAGGCGGTACCGCCGGCCATGGAGAGCCGTAGGATGGAGCCAGGGCGAAGACCGATGCCTCCCAACGCTGCCACCATCGGAGAGACGCCAGGCCCGCCCCGGCCCCGACCGGGGGCACTGGCCAGACGAGCCCGCGAGGAGGGGCCTGCAGGCCCATGCGC
>OAMR01001042.1:27891-39553 GCA_900205405.1 Echinochloa crus-galli | reverse complement strand
CGAATAACGGAAGATCACGCATCTCATCCTGTAAACCATACGCTCGCCCAAGCTCCCTGAAGCTCGGTCGAGTAGCTAGCAATACAAACGACGCCACCGACACAGCTTCAGGGCGCGCCTCCACACATGCGTGGATGCGTGATCTGCCATCGAGCCGACGGTGTTTTCGAATCAAAAAAGCTCACCGATCTCCCCCTACCTGGCACGCCAACTGTCGAACCTTAGGACCGGCAATCCACCTGGGGGTACCCGAGTGGTTGATTTGTAGGCGGGGCGATTGATGAACTAGTGACTTGATGGTACACAGGAGGCACTGATTTAGACAGGTTCGGGCTACCCGGAGGTATAATACCCTACGTCCTGTGTCGGTGGCGTCGTTTGTATTGCTGGCTACTCGACTGAGCTTCAGGGAGCTTGGGCGAGCGTATGGTTTACAGGATGAGATGCGTGATCTTCCATTGTTCGGCGTGATCTCCGTTGAGGGTACCCTAGGCCGCTTTATATAGGGTAGCGGGCTAGGGTTTACAAGTCGGTTCTATCTAAACCTACTTGGACTCCGACCAGGACTCTAATCCGGGTCGGTTACAACTGGAATATCCCTGGATATCCGGACGAGCCGCCCGCCGGGTCGTTGTTATCTTGTTCGTCAAGTCAGGGAGCCTGTATGGGCCGCGTAGGGGTCGGCTCACGAGCCTGTCAGAGGTGGGCCTTGGCCGCCGTAGTCTGGTCTGACAGTGGGCCCAGGTGTACCCATATCCCACAAGCCCCCGAGCAACGTGCAGGCGCGTGCTGAACTGCTTGACGAAGTGCTGAGGCCAATGAGGTCGGCTGAAGGTGCTTCTTCATGTAGTCGGCACAAGGGTGAGCGGTGCTCAAAAAAGAGAACACCCAACTTCGATGCCGAGTCCACTACAAGGTTTCTTGGCTAATGCCACGCTACACATGTGCAACGCCATTATTTTGGTTGCCAAAGGGGGGTCATATGGCAACCTGTGTACAAAATGGTAGCAATATGGTTCTATAATGCAACAAACTAAAAGTGTTGCTTAAGTGTGACTTTTGGTTGCAATAGGGGTATGTTATTGCAACTATATTGAGCTTGGGTTGCAATTATTTTGTGTTATTGCTACGTCACTTTGGAGTTGCAATAGCACCATTGTTTCGTTGCAATAATATGCTATTATTGCAACTATATTTGTAATAGTTGCTTTTGATTGGTGTTTTTACAACGATATTTTAATGTTGCAATAAATTTCAGTGGTGTTGCGATTGATAGATGGTTATTGCAACGGAAACTGTAATGTAGATGCAATAGCTTGTGCCTATTGCAACAACTTTTTAGTGTTGCAAAAACCTTCTTTGGTGTTGCAATTGTGATTTTTTTATTGCAACGAGAAACCTAAATGGATGCAATATGATTTCCCTATTACAACGGTTTTTTGGGTTCCTACAAATGTGTCAATGTCGATTCACTAAATTTAAGTATGTATACAAGATTGAGGAAATGAATAAGCAATAACTTAAAATAAAAATTGTGACTCAAGCTTAGCATATTGAATTAAGCAACTCTATCATAGTTTATTGTAATGAAGGAAACTTGAAGTCTTGAATCATAGCCGAACTTATATTCATTTTGAACGACAAGGTCATGTAATAAAAAAAAAAGTAAATTTTCATACAAAGAAGTCATCTTGATCTTAGTTTTCTACATCAATTGGTGCAATAACTCCATCTTCGATGTAGGTGTCATCTTCATCGTCGACCATACCATCAATATCATCTGGTTCTGGAATTGCTTGTTGACGCACCTTTTCAATACACGAGGCTGCAATTGTGGTCCCTTCCGCGTCTGGTCTTCTCTAATTTGTTACATTGTCAACTGGTGCTATTAAATTCATGTCTTGGATTCCAACATCAAGTTGATTAGCATCGATATCAACCTCATTTTCTGATTCTGGCATAGCAAACAAATTTCTTGGACTCACTCCAACAACACTGGACCATCCCGGCTTATTTACAAGATTGACAAAAAACACCGGTTCTGCCTGTATCGCCAGAATGTAGGGCTCATTTGAATATCGAAACCTGGAAGTATCGATATTGATAATACCATATTTATCCTTAACGTATCCCCTACTTCGGTTGGTACTGGCAGCCGGCACATCATACCAATCACATTGAAAAAGTAGCACTTCTTTTTGTGTAGGGAATTCTAGGGAGATAATTCTTCTTACCACTCCATACCAGTTCATGTTTCCAGTAGTAGCATCACCCCTGACAAGCACACCACTGTTTTGTGTGACAAGAGTTTTCTCAATTGCAGTTGTACGAAATAGCCAATTATTGATGTGGCATCTATTGAACACACGAGCTCGAAGGTCAGGTCCTTGAGCAAGGGCATACATCAGTTCACTTGCCTCCCCTTTCTTGTATAGATTGGTAATCTGAAAATTCGGTTTGGTAATAAAAAAAATTCAGTCTGGTAATCTGAAATATCAATCTTTGGGAATCTGAAATTTTAGTATGAAAAGTACTAACCTTGTCTTCGAACCACCTTACGAAGCTCTCCACGTGTCGTTTCTTGAGATTCCTCACACTAATCTTTTTTAGTTCTTCCATATGCTCCCTACATGGAAATAGACAATTAGTTGAGGCCATAAATTAGGAGTAGAATAATTTATAAAGGTACATTGCAACTTACTCAACCCATGGTACCGCTTCATCACAATTATTAATTATGTAGTGCCTCATCTTTCGAACTTCAGCTTCTTGCAGTATCTCAATACTCTGTCCTCTCCTCTTGTAATCCAACTGACCAAATATGCTCAGACCACATGGCGGCTCATTTACAATTGCATTTTCATGACGATCTGCGCGATTCAGCTTGGTATCGACATCGAAGAACCTGGAGCAAAATGTAAGGCACTCCTCAAGTTTGTATGCCTCTGCCATTCAACCCTCTGGGTGTGCCCTGTTCCTCACATAGTTTTTAACAGTACGTAGATACCTCTCAACTGGATACATCCATCTATAACACACGGGCCCTCCAAGTTTAGCCTCCTCCGCTAGATGGACCGGTAAATGAATCATGATATCAAAAAACGCAGGAGGGAATAACATCTCAAGGCGACACAACGTGTCTACAATTGATCTGCTAAGGTTGTCAAGGTCTTCTTCCACCAACTCCTTGGAACAAAGTGCACTGAAGAACCTACTAAGCTGAATAAGTGGTATGACAACATCTTCTGGCAAAATCTTTCTAATAACCAAAGGTAACAATTTCTGTAGAATAATATGATAGTCATGAGTTTTGAGACCAGACACTTTACTTGAATCTGCATCAACACATCTCCTTATGTTGGAACTGAACCCATCAGGCATCTTCGTTTCCTGTAGAAATTTGCATAACATTTCCAAAGGAGAATTGCATGAAGTTTAAAATTCTTCTTTACCTTCTCATCCCAGGTTTGAATACCATCAATCCAAAGCTTCTTTAGCTCATCAATGAGGGGCCTCAAATACACATCAATATTCATTCCGGGAGATTTTGGACCAGGTATCAACATTGACATCATCCAGTAAGGTTGTTTCTCAAATAACCAGGGAGGCAAATTGTATGGGATTAGAATAATAGGCCATGTGCTGTATGTCACATTTTGCATGCCAAAAGGGTTAAATCCATTAGAAGCAAGACCCAGCCTAATATTACGAGCTTCATCACCAAACCAAGGATACTTCCTATCCACATGCTTCCATGCCTTCGAGTCACCAGGGTGATGCATTTTGCCATCATCCACCAATTCCTTGTGCCATCGCATTTGTGATGATGTGGTCTCATTCATATATAACCTTTGCAGCCGAGGAATAAGAGGAAAGTACCGTAGAATTTTACATGGATGCTTTTTTGAATGAACAGCACCATCATTGTCCATTTCCCACCTAGACTCGCCACACTTGGGACATTTATCTAGCTTTTCATTTTCCTTCCAGAATAACACACAATCCTTCGGACAAACATCTATCTTCACATAGTCCAGACCTAGATCTCGAACCACCTTTTTCACTTTCTCCATTGTGTTTGGGACACAATGGCCAGGAGGAAGAAACTTTGAGAATAGATAAAGTACTCCCTCCAATGCTCTGTTAGTAATACCATATAGGCACTTAACTTGAAAAAGTTCCACAATAAAAGATACCTTCGTAGCATCAGTGCAACCTGGATATAATTCCTTTTCTGCCTCTTGTAATAATTTTAAGAAGACCTTGGCATGTTCATTTGGTTGTTCTTCAGTGTCTTGGATTTCACCATGTATAGCACCTCTGATTAGGGATCTAATCAAATTTGTGGCACCACGTTCATCAGTTGCCGCATCGTCCATGTTACTGTCTACTCCAACTTCAGGTGGTGCAACCTCATTATGTACTTCAACATCAGCAGCTGGTGGTGTCTCATTACGTACTTCTACAGGAGTAGGTTGTCCTTCTTGTAATACCATATGTGATTTTTTCTCTTCTTCGTCCATATACTTTTCATCAAACCCTCTAGCAAGCAAATGATGCTGAACCATAGATCTTGGTCTATATGCCATGCATACACATCTAGGACATGGACACAAAATAGTTCCACCTCTTGACAGCCCACTAAATTTGATGTCCAGAAATTGTCGGAGTTTCTGCTGCCAGACTCTTGAACTTTGAGGCAAGCGCATCCAAGATCGACCTTCCGCTGACATTGTATTTCTGCATGATTGTCAAAAGAAAACACAAATGTAAAATCCATGCAATGTTAAAATAAGTAAACAATTCATGTATGTAAGGAAGCTCAGTTCATAAAATTAGTATTAGGAATCATGGACCACCTCATAGTTGTGTTCAGATACATTAAGCTAGGAAGGTATATAATTTATAAAAAGATATCTCCATTTAAGAAAGGTATGAACAGATGGGCTGCATTACACTATTAAGTACTGTTGCATATATGGTAGGCGAGATTAAATTTGTAACATCATGATAACATAGGAGTACAGACAAATTCGACAAAGACCCAAAAATGCATTGAATCATTACGGAATGACACCATTGTCACTTGCACAAGCAAAACCTAGATCGAGATCAGCAGTGTTAAACAGATAGATCCATAGCTATTTTGGAACAGGAATGAAGGAAGGAACCACATGCTAACTTGTTCCTGATATGCATCAGTTTCTAACTGTGTACACAAGTTAGTGAAATTTCAGTTGTGCACAATGGTTGGAAAAAAATATAAGTGAAATTTCAGTTGTGCACAATACTGTGTACACTAGCCATTACAATGCAATGCACCTTAAAAGTATGACAAATACACTGACATAACACAATGCAGTCCAAACCCATAATCAGTACATTTGGTAGGTAATGCTGAATGTCTGGCTGTCAATACCCTCAGATTATAACAGGGGAAGAAATCTAACAGGTGTCATGATTAACCAAAAATCACCATCCTGAAAAAGATCACCTAATGAACCAAAAATCGTGATCCTAGCCAAGGATCATCTGGTGAGCAATAATTTTAATTTGTTCAGTGTATCTTCCTGTCTCTTATACACATCTCTACATGACTTTTTTCAAAGATCACCTAATGAACCAAAAATCGTGATCCTAGCCAAGGATCATCTGGTGAGCAATAATTTTAATTTGTTCAGTGTATCTTCTACACTTATCACAGGGAAGCAGGTTCTGAGATTCTTACCAACATTACTACAAACAGACTAGATGATGGGAGCAACTGAATTGGTAATACAAACAGACTTACATTGATCCTGTACAGCCTAGTGAAACTAGTACTGATGGTAGTCTTTCTTTTTTTTTTGAGAACACTGATGGTAGTCTTTCTCTTCTGAATCTTATGCCCAAGCCCAATTCCACCCCCAAACTTCGTCACAGAAAGAATTGTCAACCAAGTCACAAGCAATTCACAAGCAAATTTCACTCAATCCTACTGCTAGATTGCCAAATTTTACCTCCAAACCGCAGCGATGATCCTCCTGCCCCTAGCGCCAGTGGAGGTAACTGAGAACCCCGTCTGTATGATTGGAAGGCGGGGTTTCTTCTTCCTCCCGCAGAGAAGACAACCATGGAGACGGAGGTGTCGTGGCGGCACGGTCAGATGTGTGACGGAGGCACCCACAAGGGTTTCACCCGTTCTACGGCGGCGCTGGGTCAGATAGGATCGTCGCCCAACACAGCCTGTCTGGCCCGTCTACAACCATAGGTACTTGTGCAGTACAACATATCTAAATACGTTTGAATGATGCTAGGCAACATATACAAAGATGTGGTGTAGTGGAATGTCCTGTTTTTGTGGAAATATGAGGTTGCTAGTTCAATCCCTTCCTATGACTACTTTTTGTTTGTTTTTTGACATTTTAATTAACCAACACGGGTGCTTACACGTGGGCCTGAAGTCATTTTTGCAAAATTAAAATTTGCACCCTAAAATTTTATGCTACTCGAGTCCAAGAAATTCAAAAAAAATTAATATATGGAAAGATAAATTACATCTAAAATTGTTTGAACGATACTAACTAATAGAAACAAGGATGTGGTCTAGTGGAATGGCCTTCTTTTGGTGGAAATATGAGGTTGCTGGTTCAATCCCTTCCTAGGACTACTTTTTGTTTGTTTTTTGACATTTTAATTAACCAACACGGGTGCTTACACGTGGGCCTGAAGTCATTTTTGCAAAATTAAAATTTGCACCCTAAAATTTTATGCTACTCGAGTCCAAGAAATTCAAAAAAAATTAATATATGGAAAGATAAATTACATCTAAATTTTTTTGAACGATACTAACTAATAGAAACAAGGATGTGGTCTAGTGGAATGGCCTTCTTTTGGTGGAAATATGAGGTTGCTGGTTCAATCCCTTCCTATGACTTCTTTTTGTTTATTTTTTTACATTTTACTATGAATTCCTATGACGCGTGGGCCCAAAATGAATGTTCCCCTAATTTTACAGCCCACAAAAAAGAAAATAAAAACTCACAAAAACTGTCAACAATTCATCAATGGAATTATAGTATTTGAATAAATTTACATGAGTCATAGTTGTGTAGAAAAAAATGATATAATAGGGATAGTTCGAACTTAAATCTTGATTTTTATGATATAATAATTTTAATTACATCTTAATATGTTCCAAACATTATACAAAGTGACGTAGTAACCTAATTTGGGTTCCCAAGCTTGTCATAAAAATTTGTAATCGTTTCGATAAAGGAAGAATGTACATTGTTTACAAATGCCGACATCTATCACATAGTTTCATACAATGTTACTTGAACATTAAAGTTTTCCACACTTCGCTACAAGTCCGAGCCCATATGCATTTTGATTTTGAACATTAACTTCAAATGCACCTTAATGTTATCAAATACGAAGTTTAATGACTAAAGGTTGTGCAAAACAAATATTTCCTATGTTGTACTTTATTAGAAACAAATGTCGCTGCTATGGGGCCTGTATGATCACTTGGTTCTAGTTTTGTGAACAGATGGGTCGGACAATCCTTTTGTTTTTGTAATGAATCATTCTTCAGTCCTAATCTGGAACCAGCAATTGCACGGAGTGTTCTTTGCCTGAAATGTAATTACCAGTTGTATGATTTGAGGACTAAGGGCTTAATTCTGCACCCTAGCTGGTGTGCTCAGTAACCAATATCTGGTTGTGATTTGGCTGTGTTGGCATAGTTTTCTGTCTGTCTCCTTTATCTTACTTTGGCTCTATTTCTGAACCTGACTAATATTTTTTCAGCATGACATGAGCTTCTGGGAGATTCATAAGGAGGTAGGTGTTTCGCTGAGGAAGATCAAGGAATTCGAGCGACTGATTGCTAAGGAAAAAGCCAGGAAGAATAAGACAGCGGAGACACTTGACAAGATTGTTGCACTTAAAGTAAAACTTGCTGAGCAGAAAGGCAGGAAGAATCAATTTCACAAAAAAGTGGTACAGGTGTCGAAGGAGGCGGCTCCTGATTTTTGGGAGTTGAAGAAGGCACGCACAGAAAAACTTGCTGAGAGTTGAAGCCAGGAAGATGGTGGCGGCGACCACATATGTGTGTCCTACATTTTGGCCATGGCGGTAGTGGATGGGACACTGATTTTGTCCATGCTAGTTCCTGTGTTATATGATGATGTCTGAAAATGTGAACCTGTGTGAATGTTATGTATGAAAATGTCAACTTGTGGGAACGCTAGTTCCTGTGGAAATGTTATGTGAACTATGAATGATCTTGGTTATGTGATCTCTGAATGTGATGTCATCTCTTAGTTAACTTATTATGTGTGTTGTGGCTATTTACATTCAATGTTTAGATAATATACTGTATTAGAATTCATTTACATCATACCAAGCCAAATTTTGGCCGAATGAGGCCACAGCCAGTACCAGCGCGTGCCTACGCCCAGACGGCCGCGCCCAGGCCACAGCCACGCCCGGACAGGCCACAGCCACGTCCGGCCAGGCCACAGCCACGCCGGGCCAGGCCACAGCCGGCCGCGAGATGTGTATAAGAGACAGCTGTTACATCAGCCGCTCTTGTTTCCTAGTCAAAACAATCAATATGGGGTATATAATTTTGTTTTGTTGCATTCATGCCGAATAGAGTGCAATAGGACTCTGGTGTTTCAAATTTGTGTTTCACAATTCCAATAGGTACAAAATGGTTTGTTCAAATTCAAACCAAATTTGGGTTGGTCGAAAAAAAATATTTGGGCCTCCTCTCCGTCACGAGTCCACGCTCACCACCAGTCCTTCCACCGGTCACCTGCAGTTCAAGGCCCGTCACGAGTCCACGCCACCCCTCCTTCCATCCACGCTCACCACTCCGTCACAACTCATGCGAAATCTGCGGCGTCGACTCCAACTCCTCCGCGCGCCCGCCCACGCGCGACTTGCATTCCGCGCTCCAGGCCACAGCCGAGACTCCAATCTAATCCATCAATCCACGCGAACAGCCGCCGGTTAGGGTTTTGTGTTCAGCCTCGAGTCCTTCCCTTCCACTGCTCCTCCATTGATCATCCATCACATCTAACCGGAGGGCGTGCAAGCAGGGGCGGCGAGGACGTAACAGGAGGGGGTGCAGGCAGGGACCAGGTTGGACAACATGGCGGCGCCGGCGAGAACGGGGACACCTTCATCGTCATCATCCATGCGCACAGGTACACCGACGGTGACACCTACATCTATGTCGCCTCCACCTGCGCCGCTTCGGGCACCTGCCTCCACTCCATCAAGACGAAGGCCTGCGGTGACGACGTCGCTGTTCGGGACCTCTTCTTCCAGGGCGACACCGGCAACAGCAGACGAAGATGGAGGTGACGAACACGTCACCCAAGAACGATACAGCCGCCTGCGTTCCTCTCACAACCAAGATAGGTAACTGATCCCATTCTCGGTAGTAGTCTTTGTAGATGAATTGTTGTGGATACCTCTGCCATGATTTTGTAGTCATTAGAACATTTTTGTTTGCTTAAAACCACCCAATTTTACTAGTATAAAGAGTACAGGAAAATCGGCTTCTCTTTGTTTGATAAGCATGTCTGTCTGCTGTGATTGAAGTTCAGAGGACAATTCAATCAAACAGCATGCTGGAAATTTCTGTATTCCATGGTTGTTAGTTTCAGTCTTGCTCTAGTGGAACCTTGGTATATGCACACTTGATTGCAGCAAGTTTTAGACAGACAGTGGCTTATTTAAACCTCTATACAGCCCTTATACTAACCTGACAGTTGGTACAACTTGGTGTAATAATTCAAGGGTAACAAACATCCCTCTTCAGTAGAAGGAAAATTTTGTACAATGAAACAACCCTCAGCTTCAAACCTAATACGTGTCTGACCTTTACCCTCAGACATATCCCACACAGATTATTTCCAATTTATGCCAGCTGCTAACACTACACAGCTTCTTGCAACAACTAAAATAGTGTGATAACTCTTATGATACATGACCATGTTTCCTGTTTCAGTTTACATTCCTCTCTATGATTTTTGGAATTGTTCTGATAATTCTAGAAAGTGCATAATTCTAGAAAGTGCATAACTTGAGGTCTGTTCTTGAATGAAGCATAACGCAAAGCTATGTAATTTTAAGATAGCGAAAACATGCTTTATCCTGAGGAATTGAGTGATTGCTCTCATGTCAATGTTGTCTTACAGATTAAATTCACAACAACCCTCACATTGTTTTCTTTACATATATATAATTGTTTCATTATGTATGCTTATGTGTGCCATTTTTTCAGTCCCAGTTCGGAAGAAAGATGGACTCTCTCTTTCACTTGCAGGGGGGCACAAGGGGGGCATGAATCTGCTAATTATCGAATAGACAAGGATGACATCACGTTCGGTAATTTAATAACAATGAAATCAACTCTGGGTTATGGTGCTAGGGACTTCCTGTACTATAAAAGGAGAAGTGGTACTGCTGCAGCAACACTGAGGGAGATAGAATATGATCAAGATGCGAATGCAATGGTACAATGGAATGGGGAGGAGAGGGAGGTTAGATTAGTATTGTCAAGGGATGAAATAACTGAGCGAAATGTGGAGATAACACCCATAAAATTGCCAAGAATGAGGGCAATTAGTGAGGACGACACAGATGAGCTTGATGAGTACAAGCATTGGTTACAGGATATGCAGAGACAGCAGAGGGGAGTGGGTAAGTTATTCTGGTTGCCCTATTGTAAAATATTTTATTATATTATAGTGCTATGGCCATAGATCACTAATTTTGTTATGGTTTTCCTAGAATTTAAAGATATATTCAGGGAGGACACAATCAAGAGTTACAGAGAATGGTTAAGGGTGGAGGGACGACTTGAAGATATTAGTAATATAACATCTTTCAAAAATGTCAAATCAATTGTTATCGTTTCTTCAGGAATGTTTATGGCTTATATATATTGGATGTAGGTGCATTTGAAAACCCTATGCCTCATCAAGATTTGACAAATTCAAGTCAGGAATCCAACCCAACACCACCACCTGTGCCACGACCATCTCATGCTCGACGTCAGACACAACGAAATGGTACGTAATCGAAATTGTGATTTAATTATGAGGTACAGTTCACTTTTCCATATGTACGTAATCTGAATTTCTTCACTTTGGTATTGTTTAGATGGTCAAAACTCCCAAAAGAGGAAGGCACGAGGAACCTTGAAAGGACTGACATCAACCACCAAGAGAGCGAAGCAGGGCAATCAGAAACTTAAAGTGTCATTCTCTAGACTTGGAGGAGCCGTAGGTGAGAACGCACGCACATTTACTGATGAAATAGTGTTGTTTACGAGGAGAAAAGCACCACTCATTGGAGTGAAAACATGGAGAGATATCCACCCAGATGTGAAAGACGCGCTGGTAACTGAAATGATGGTAAGCTTCACAGGGTTTTCCATTGCGCACAAACATTTATTGCCAAATTATACACTAAGTTACCTAGCATTTTTGTTTGCTGTTGAACAGAATAAGTGGGACATTGAGGATGATACCCCTGATGTCAAGCAAAAGATATTGACAATTGCTAATGAGCGATACAAAGGATGGAGAGCAATATTTAGTGCAACATATAGGGCATACGACACCTATGATGAGAGAATGAGGCATAAGCCAGAAGATTT
>OAMR01001042.1:556-12966 GCA_900205405.1 Echinochloa crus-galli | reverse complement strand
ACCCAGTGGTCTTTCCTACTGAAGGTGATCGGAGTTTCCGACCACCTGAGGTACTCAACATCCTTGGTGCCTACGAGATTTATCTCGCGGCTGTGGAGCTTTTGCTTCCTCTTGTCACGGAACGCGTCGGGGCCTCCCACGATCACGTTGAATCTCCAACTGTCTTTGGGTCTTTCTTGAAGAGGTTGCGGAATATGTCCTTGTCGTTTAGTCCGCGTCTGAAGGCGTCTATGACATCCCTCTCTTCGACATCTGTAAGCTTGTTACGGTTGTCGAAGAAGCGGTTGGTGTAGTCTCGGAGACTTTCACCCCTGCTTTGTCGTACCAGATCCAGATCGAATATAGTACCCGGCCGGGTGTAGGTGGCCTGGTAGTTTTCTGTGAACACCTTGCAGAGCTGTGCCCAGCTATCGATGGATTGGGGTGGCAATCCTGAGAGCCACAGGAGTGCTGCCTTTCCCAGCATGACCGGGAAGTAGGCTGCCGCCTGGTCGGTGCTGCCGCATGCGGCCTTGACCGCCGTGATGTAGGTTTGGATCCACAGCTTGGGGTGGGAGCGGCCGTCGAACTTCTCGACCATGGCTGGTTTGAAGGTGTCGGGCCACGAGACCTGGCGGAGTCGTTTGGTGAAAGCTTGGAAGCCTTCAATCTCGAAGTCGTTGTCTCCAAAGTCATCATTGCCATCGTCGTGACGGCGGCCCGGCGCTTGTGGGGAGCCGTAGCGACGATCATATCGATCGCGCTCGCTGAGCTCACGTCGGGCGCGGTGGTCGTCCACATCGGAGTACTCGGAGTAGTTGGCTCGGTGTTGGGGTTGACCGTAGTCCCGGTCGTACCGCTCTCGGCGTTCCATCTCGGCAGCGTCGCGCTCGCGATGCCTTATGTCGAGCTCGTTTCTTACGTCGCGGGCCCGTCCGCGAAGCCTGTCGCGGAGGTCACCGTCGTGACGACGAGGATGTCGGCGCCTATCGCCGTCGTGGTGGCAGTTCCGAGGGTGCCTACCCTCAGATTCGTCGGGCTGGTGGTCAGCCGTTCATTCCTGATCGACCTCCTCCGGGATGTCATGCAAGGTTGGAGATCTATTGCGTCGTCGTCCGCGTTGAGATCTGCTGTGCCCGGTCCTGCGGGAACTCGATCTGCTCGAGCGTGATCTGCTAGATCGTGACCTAGCCTCTCTGTCCTTATGATGTAGGTCCTGCGCGACGGCCAGCCGGGCTCGGAGCCGAGCCGCCTCCGGAGTGGCTTCTATGTGGTCCAGCTCGGCGATGCATGCCGCCATGGCTGCTGACAGTGTTTGAAAGTTGGCCTGAGCTCTTTCAAACTCGCGCGCTAGATTGCGCGGGTCCAGCAGATCCAGTTCCTCGTGGCGCGGACCTCCATCAGCTTGCCGATCCGCATCTTCCGCCTGCCGGCGCTGAGCTCGGAGGGTGTTTGCGTCGATGCGGCGTTGTCGTGCTGACGCGGTCTCGCTGTCTTCGGTTGGTTGGTCTTCAGAAACGAGTACCTCGCAGTCTGGCCGTGAAGCACAGTCCTTGGATGGGTCCTCCGAGTTCTCGGGGGTGCCTAGTATGGTTCTGGCAACCTGGAACTCACCACAATCTGGAAGCTGGGTGGGTTCGGGCGGGTTTCTAGATTGGATCTGGGCCTCGCGCTGCGGGAGCCGGTCGGAGTAGTCGGCGACCGCGTTCTTCAGCCCATGGGGGAATGTGTTCCCCGAGCGGTCCAGGACTCGCTCAGACATGGCGATGCATTCAGCGAGCGTGTCGTTGATGCGGTTGAGTCCGTCAATGATCTCGTCGGGGTAAGGTACTCGGCGACATGGAAGTAGATCTGGGATCCGCTCACGGACGCTGAGCTGCTCGATCTGCTGCATGAGCTGATCAGGCACGTCGGAAGGAGCTCCCGGGGTCGTTGAGGTTGAGTCCGCCGGCGTCAAGCCGGCGCTGGTGGAACTGGAGTCACTGGAGTCGGCGAAGAAGCTGCATCCCGCGAGGTACTTGGGGCTGCCGCTCATGTTCGCCAGGAAGACGACGTCGGATCGATCTGCCATCAAGCCAACGGTGTTTTCGAATCGAAAAAGCTCAACAATCTCCCCCTACCTGGTGCGCGAACTGTCGGACCTTAGGACAGGCAATCCACTTGGGGGTACCCGAGTGGTTGATTTGTAGGCAGGGCGATTGATGAACTAGTGACTTGATGGTACACAGGAGGCACTGATTTAGGCAGGTTCGGGCTACCCGGAGGTATAATACCCTACGTCCTGTGTCGGTGGTGTCGTTTGTATTGCTGGATACTCGACCGAGCTTCAGGGAGCTTGGGCGAGTGTATGGTTTACAGGATGAGATACGTGATCTTCCGTTGTTCGGCGTGATCTCCATTGAGGGTACCCTAGGCCGTTTTATATAGGGTAGCGGGCTAGGGTTTACAAGTCGGTTTCCTATCTAAACCTACTTGACTCCGACCAGGACTCTAGTCCGGGTCGGTTACAACTGGAATATTCCTGGATATCCGGACGAGCCGCCCGCCGGGTCGTTGTTATCTTGTCCGCCAAGTCAGGGAGCCCGTTTGGGCCGCGTAGGGGTCGGCTCATGGGCTTGTCAGAGGTGGGCCTTGGCCGCCGTAGTCTGGTCTGACAGTGGGCCCTGGGGTACCCATATCCCACAGTGACCAATCGTTTCTTCTGCCCGGCACCACTGCCTGGGGCGGGTGCAGCGCCAAGACAAAAGGTGATGCGGCCGGAGGAAGCGAGGAATGACCAGCTGCCTGTCCTGAAAGACCTCGAGGACTGGGTTTCTGAGGAGCTAGGCTCTCCCCCGAGCTCAGCCGAAGCGGCTCCCGTGGAGTCCGCAGTCACCGCCGCTCGCCCGGGCTGGTACGCGGAGACTCTCCTCTCAAGCGTAGACTGCAGCGGCCGAGTCGCGGAAGAGGTCGGCGCAGGCGCAGGCGGAATCGTCCGGTGTGCTGCGCACCAAGAGGCATAGGTCGGACCGTGCTTCGCCTGCTGGAGGGAGTGCGGAGGCCTCCCTGGACGTGGATGAGGAAGATCAGGGTCCGAACGCCATCGTGGATACCGCGCCGGTGCAGTCTTCTACACCTGCGCGCTCACCGGGGGACGGCCGGCCTCCTCGTCCAGCTGGCTTGATATTCAAACGGCCGAGCAGGAGTAACAGGTTAGAGCCCTAGCTCGGTTAAGTTGGTTCTGCTCGGGCGTCACTTTCTTGCCGACTTAAATCTTTGACGTTGCTTTTCTTTGTGTTAATGACATTAGCTAGCTTCACACGCGAACGTTTGAATCGAGAGCGTGCCAGTCAATTTTCCCTGAAACTGACAAAGAAAGAAAATGTTTAGATAAAAACCTGGAACGTGCCGGATGATTCCAGACAGTTCCATATCTACGGCTTTTCAAAGCCACTTTTGATCAACATATAGCTACGGACAAGCTATCTGTCAGCAATTGAAGCGTTCATTACATAATCGGCAAAGCATGTAAGAAGTACACTGCCGACCGCAGGAGTTATAGAGAATATTGATAGAATCAGGAAACAGTGTCTATGGAGAGGGAATAATCCAGAGAAAAAAGGAGGAAACCTTGCAGCCTGGTCAATGGTTCAGAGGCCAAAAAATAAGGGAGGGCTTGGAGTTCTGAATTTAAGATTGCAAAATGATGCATTGTTGCTTAAGCAATTGCATAAATTTTATAACTGCAACAAAACACCCTAGGTGCTGTTGATTTGGGCCAAATACTACACCTCCAAAGTCCCCCATGGATCATCTGAGGTGGGCTCCTTCTGGTGGAAGGATGTACTTAGACTAGAAGTGCTCTATAGGGGTATTGCCAAATGTTCTCTGGGTAATGGAGCTACTGTCACATTTTGGTCAGACATTTGGGCTAATGAGGTGTTGCAACAGAAGTTTCCTAGGCTATTTTCATATGCTAGGGATGAGGCCGTATCAGTTCAAGAGGTGATGAGGGCAGAAGATCTAGACACCATATTTAATCTCCCTTTATCTCCTGAAGCATTTGATGAGCTTTTACAAATGGAGGAGATGTTGGACACAGTCATGTACAATCAAAATGGGAAAGATACTTGGAACTTTATTTGGGGCAGTTCAGTGTATTCATCTCGAAGATATTATCAGATGGTATTTCAGAATTTTCAGACGTCTTCTATATTCAACACCCTCTGGAAATCTGCAACCACTCCACGCGTTCAGTTCTTTATGTGGCTGATTTTGGTGGATAGATTGAACACTAAAGCTATGCTCAGGAGAAGAAATTATAACGTACAACCACATGAATTTTGTGTACTATGCATGGCTAATGATTCCCCTCGACAGAAACTCGACGACACGACTAAAAGACTCGAAAGTTGGCGCAAGGCCAGTTTGTTGTATGATTGTTCGATCCCTAATACAATCACCATGGGTTTATATTTATACCCTGGTTTTGACACAATTCCTAGTCGATTACGATTACAAAACGTTTATTTCCAAAGAAATACGTCGAAGCGCCGTATTCATCTCATACTCTTCATCAAATCAGCTTCTTACTTATATTTGATCCACGTCATCACGCTTTCCCGAATGCTTCCGTTTCCAACTGTGGAACAATTCCTTTGCCGAACGATGACGGATTCCTGACCGCAGAGCATCTTTTGCCGAATGCTTCGAAGAAGGCCTTCCTACCGAATGGAATCTTTCTACCGAATCTGGCCCACTTGTCAGCCTCTCTCAGGTGCCAATTTTTGGTGTTAACAGAAATATTTGGTGTATTCCAAAATTGCCCCTGAGGGATGTGTATCTTGTTTTATGTTTGTATGGGTAGTTTGGTCTTTTGCCATCTCCAGGTGACTTAATATATATAGTGGTAGAGGGGATGGCAACTGGAGACTATTGGAACCCTAGTTCATTTTCTCTCTTCCTCTCTCTCTCTAGGCTAGCTAAAACACCCAGGAATGAAAGCCTCCTGATTGCAGCCTGTTACTTTTGGTCTAATGGCGCAAATGCTTTCCTTTTTGGCCATGGACCAATGTCTCCCACCTTGGCCGATGTCTATATGATGACCGGCCTGAATATTACAAAATCCGTGCGTCCATACAAGTACAAAGGCTCCTCTAAGCAGACAGGAGTGAAGACAGGAGTTGGATATAAGAAATAAATCCAGAATTATATGTCTGACGGTCCTCTGTCTGATGTCGAATACAGGGCCTTTCTGAATATGTGGCTGTGCAGATTCATCTTTTGCGGCAAAGCCAATGAGCCAACTTTGAATCATATTGTGATGGCTGAAGATTTGGCTGCTGGTACGCTCATCTTGGGAAGTCTTGCTAGGAAGTGTCTATCATATGCTCCATCAAACCACTCGCCTGATGCACATCAGTAAGAAAATCCCTTGTGTTAATGGTCCTTGGTGGTTCATCCAGATGTGGTTGCAGTTGTACATGCACCAGATTGTCGCTATTGACATCAACAGTCGGCACTTTTACAAGGAAGGGGAACCTCAAAGCACCAAAGGCTGTCAAACCTATGGAGAGGCTGCCTCCACTGTCTGTGGATAAGAGCATTGGTGAATTCTTTGAGCTTTTCTCCAAAGGCTTTGCTGATCCTCTTTGGTTTCCTTATCTTGATAATGACAACCTCACTCTTCCTTGTGAGTTCAATTTTGATACTGTATGTGTAGATGCACAATCTACAGCTATTTTCAATTCTTTCATTCGGCCCTGTATTCTGCCAGCCGAATTTTGTGGAGGGAGGCTGGTTCAGAGTACCTTCGAGTACTATCAGCCGAATATGATGGCTAGGCAGTTATGCTGTGGCCAAGTGCCACCAAGATTATTTCTTCATGAATTCCTTAAGCCTAGGGAGATTATCACAGAGTCCACGGAAACAAGAAGGATTTTTTACTACAGATGCTGCACAACCATCTATGCACCTGAACCTTTTGTGCCAATAACATCTGTTCATCATTGTTTTACCTTATGGTGGCAAGAATTTCATGATCATATCTTCAACATGCCAATTCATCCCCTCTGTCTTGAACTCATGCCTAACTACCAGCCAATTTCAGAGGTAATGTGTTCACCCTCCATCTGTTTTAATAATATTCATCATTGATTTCTGACTCTGTCATTCTGCAGGACATAGTACCTGCCCCCCTTGCTAGGACAATCTCATACAAGATTGCAGGTCCAATATCTGCTTTAGGGCACCAATCTCCTGCTTTGGCTCAGTTAATGTCTAGGCAGGCTACTCTAGATCCAACTCTCGTCAGGCTATCTTCTGCCAAGAGGAAAACCTATTCTCTGTCTGCTCCCTTAGTTGCAAAGAAGAAAATAACAAGTAGCAAAAGAGTTATTCAGGTTAAAACCTTCCTTCTTCAAGTGTAATGCCCCTTTTTTATCTTGCTCATCTCTATTTTTATGATTTCATGTTCAGACACAGCAAGCAGTAACTACCACAGACTCTGCCGATGCTCCATCAACTGGTATAAATTTTTACCATCTCATTCATTTTTTTTTACATCAGCATTTACCTCTTGTTAATTGCAGAACAAACCCCAATGGAACAAATTTTGGAGAGCCCTTCCTTTCACCAGGATTCAGTTCCAGCTCCAGAGGCTCCATCCTCACCAAGAAATTCTCCAATCTCTTCTCAGCATGGCACACAAGACCCAGCCATTGAACCTGAGAAATCTCCTTCTCCCATTCAAGAAATCAGAAAAGAGGTAAGCACAGCCATCCAATCTTCCCAATTCTCAATAAATCATCAATAATTCAATCAAGAATTTCTTTTTAGGAGAAATCTGCTTCATCATCCAGTTATTCATTTGCCTTGGATGATTTAGTTGCTGAACAAGAAGAAGAAACATCTTCTGGTCAAGCACTATCAGAAGAAAATCAAGCAAAACTGAAAGACATCTTCTCCTTGCTGCAGAAGGGCATTCAAGATCAAGTCAAGGATGCTGATCTTCTAAGGGATTTGCTTGAATCCATTGATCAAGATCTTCCTGCTGATATTGAAGCTTCGTTAGAGCCTGTTTCCCAATTGGACAATCATTTTGTTGCAGTGAAACAGGCTTTGAAGAACCAATCTTTTCATCCAGCTTTAGAACAAAGGAGAGCTTCAGCCAAGCAATCTGTAAAAGATCTGCATCTTCAAGTCCAGAGCAACAAAGAACTGCTAGCCAGACTGCAACCTGCTCTTGCACTGAAGAAAGCCAGAAAAGCTGAGCTAGAGGCCGAATTGAGAAATTTATGAGCCGAAATTGAAGCTGATGAGAAGCAGATAGCCGATCTCCCTGAATTGGCAAAGAAAATACGAAAGGAAGCTTCAACGGCCTTGAACGAAGAAAAGCAGCTCAAGTGGGATACGCGCCACGATCTCTCGGCCACGATCTCTTCGTTAGTTCTATAAATAAAGACCTCGAGTATCCTTATTCCTTCACCAAATCCTCTGTCTTCCAAGTTTCTGCAACCTCGAGCTCTTCTTTTCCCAAGCAAAACAACCACAAAAAAATCCCAATGGCCGATAACAGACGGCGATCGGCTGCCGATGAGCCCAAAGGAAGCCGCGCCGGCGCTCGTCGCAGGTGATGATTGTCTGCCTCTTCTCATTCTTTCCCCAAGATTTCACCCTTTTTTCTAACAACTCCCCTTGTTTTTCCAGGCTAATCCAGTGGAACCCCGTTGCCGCTCCTGCTGCGGCTCCTGCTGCGGCGGATTCCTCGAGCTCATCCAATCGGTCCTCCCGGTCCAGCTGGGATTTACGCTATTCAGATAGCAACGCCCGCCGGTTCATGAGGGAGCGTGACGAGACTCGTCACGAACTGGAGGTTATCTCCAAACAAGCAGGGATTGCGGACCTCGAGTGGCAACACGAACGCAAACAACTGCTTGAGACCATCGACGGTGAGCCCTGCAACCTGTTCAGTTTCGATCTGTCTTCAAATATCATTAATCTGCTGTTGCCTCATGATCTTGCAGACCGTGACGCCGAGCTCAATCGGCTGAAGGTGCTGGTGGAGGAGCTGGCGAACAAGGTGAATGCTCCTGGGGACACGCAAAAAGCTCGTCTTGGTGCAGTAGCAGGCCGCATTAACGAGGTGGCCCGTCATGGCGTCCGTCTGGGCACCGCTGCAGGCCTAGTCGCCATGTCGACGCACACCGGCACCGATTACTCCAGGATGCCGCTTGGTTTCGCCAACGGCAATCCAGAGGATATCGATGACATCGATGCCTCCATAGATCGTCTTGATGGTCATGGCGCTGCTGTTGCCAATATGGAGCATTCCACAAAAAATAAACTTTCTAGGGAATATGGAATTCTGGCAATGAAACTTATCTTTTGCAGTCCTGATGTGATAATTTTGTCAAGCTTATGATGTAATTTTTTGCACTAAGGGCAATACAATCTAGTATTGGCCATTTTCCCTTTTGTTGGAATTTTTTGCTCTGAAGGCGGCTTCTTCCCGAACGCCGGCTATTTTCCATTATTCTGACAATTAGCACACTAATCAGCGATCAATTTCAACACTAGGATAATATTTCTTCAAATACCTCCCATTTATAGCAGCAGTCAATTCTTCTCCCAATAAAGTTTTCAAAATGTATGCATTTCCAGGCACGCATCTGACCACTCTGAAAGGACCTTCAATCCTCATTCTAAAGACTCTACATTTATTGATGGAATGAGAGTTTCTGTCGTGGAATCCACAATATTTTTTGTCTCTTACTCCATCCGGCTGAAGCATGGAATGCCCCTCTGGTAACTTGATTCGGCCTTCTTTCACAAGGAAATCAAACAATTTGTCTGCTTTGGTTACATCAAAATCATAAGCACCTTTAGTCTGCTTGACCCCCTTTTGATTCACAGTAATCGGCTCTTTGCCCCACACTATTTCTGCTGCAGCCACTTCTTCATTATCTTCATACTCATCCCCTTGATCTGCTCTCTCGAGGAATTAGCAAATTCTCTGATGTCACTTTCTTCAATGGAATTTTCTTTATGTTCGACTCTGAGTAATCAATATATTTCCTCTGCATTTACTTGAGCTATTTGTTCTGCATTTATTTCGCGAGTAATTGTGGAATGTCTAGCCTTGGTTATAAGCTGTTGTAGTCTGGTTCTATAAGTTCTCTCTTAGTCCTTTGTCTTAGCTGGTTCCTCGTTTCTGCTCAATACTTGTGGTGAATTGTCACTGGGGTATTGACAGGATTGCTTGCTCTTTCTAGAAGAGTGAGTAGTTATTGCCTAGCGTAGGTGTGGTACCTAGTCTAGATGGTAACCTTGGTTTGTCCCCGTCGCAACGGAGGTGGTAGCCGTGAGGTGGTGACAGCCCTTTCGGTCTTCGTAGTCCATCACGTTAGTTCCGGTCTGCAGGCACCCCGTAAGAGCACGGAGTTTGTGGCACCCCTTCTCATCCCTTTCTGTGTGTCACGGGCTCCGTCCCCGATGTTGAGATAATAGAACTAGGAAGAGAACCATAGATGCCATTCTTCATGCTAGCCGTAACCCTTGCCAGAGGTATCTCAAGGCCAGTGGAAGTATATAGGAATCCTTTCCTGTCTCGTTGTTCTCCCACTAGCTAGACCGCTCTTCTATCTCTATCTTAAACTTCTCCTTGTGTGTGTCAATTGCATATCACTCCTATTCTATCCTTTACCCCCGCCTTGTTAGCCGGTACTTTAATTAGTAGTTACATCCTTGTCAATAGTCGATACTCTTTATCCAATGCTTCCCTGCGGAAATATAAATACGATACCTAGGAATACTCCCGGGTGAAATGCTACATCGGTATCCGTGCGCTTGTGGATTTATATCTGTATCGTAAGAATACCAATGAACACTACTTGCACCATTACTGGGATTGGCAATCCTAATAGTGGACCGTAAGAAGTGTCAACAAGCATTTCTGGTGCCGTTGCCGGGGAAGCAATTGGCGAAAGATATTGATGATTGACATTGGTGTCTACTAACTTAATTTACCGCTAGCATTAGCGGGATCACCCCTGTTTGTTTGTTTTTTGAGTGTGTTTCAAACAGGAGGATGCAGAGAGCCCAGGGTGCCCGATCATGCAAGATTTATTAATGTATGCCCCTGTCTACTGCAATGAGTACCGTACGGAAGCTTCCGAAGAAAATTTGCACAGGTATGTGTTCATACAAATACATATTTTATCATAACCATGTGCAGAATGGAAGAAAGATCGTCGTCAAGGAAGAAAAAGAAAATCAAATGTGACAGACGAATGACGCTGCATCACTGCAATTCTGTCTCAAATTGTTGGTAATGGCGAGAAAAATCAAGGTATGTGAGATAGTCCAGCTCTTAGACTTTAAATTTTGAGCTTTATCCTTTAAATTTTTGCATTATCCATTGCATATTTGCTTTGAATCACTCAATTTAGAAATTCATGCATTCCATCACCCCATTTTTTTTCCAATCCACTGCATATTTCTCATTCTGGCATTTGCATTCATTCACCCCATCATCGTTTTGCACTGAAAAAAAACAAAAAAAAATCACTAAAAGAAAAAAAAAACAAAATAAATATCCAGCGACCACTAGTTTTAGGCCAATGTGTCTGTATGTCTGCAAGCCTTCATTGGAGGCTAGTGGCCACACTCCACTTGTCCTGGCCAGTTTTCGCTTGTACTTTGCGCTTCGTGCAAGAGAGGAGACGTACTCTACGCCTCCGCTCCTTTGCCGCTCCGCTAGCCTGGTTTGGAACCCATTGTTGCAACATATTATCTACACCCAAGCTAGCTCCACGGCAACCCACTTGTTGGCATGTTTGAGAGCCGATCCCCTTTGCCACACCCACGACCGTGTACCCATACACGGAAACAACAATACGGAGGAGGATTCAGCCAACTACGTGGAGTCACGTCGGCGTAGTGCCATCACCATGGCATCAGTTCTGAAGGTCTTCATCATTAGATGCCTACGGTGGGCACACTCAGGTACATAAAAAGGTTTTCGTTTTTTACCTGAATTAAAAAGCAACGTTCACCAGTTTCCATATGCTTATCGTCATGTGAATGTTTCCTGATCTTTTCATACTTCCTTCATCTGTCTTTGGTTGCTTTGGTTTGAATGTAATCTCGAGAATGCATTCATAAGCTCTTTAAATTAAGCATGGTGCTTAGGTTAATTAACTTGCTTTAATCAAATTAGACATGGTGTCAAGTTTGATTAATGAACCTTTAGAGCAATACTGTTATAGATATTGGTTGCATGCATGGACTAACCCCTGCAGAAAAATCATTAAATTCGAATGGAAAGTCCCGAATCTACTTCACATTGAAGATGAGCCATGATCATGGAAACAATTGAAGCCTAAGGTGGAGCAATCATCACCCAGGTACGCACAAATTTTCCATAAACTACAAATAACCTGGAACAGGTTAAAGCAGCTCCACCCAGACCAAAGACTGGGAGGTCGCTCCGGCGTTTTTGAGGCCGAAGGTCATTGTCTTGTAGCAGTATATGCCGTGAGGCGTGATAAATGCCATCTTGTCTTGATCGGCTGGGTTCAGGGCTATCTGATGATAGCTAGAGTAGCAATCTAGGAAAGAGAGTAGGAGACAAGCAGCCGTAGAATCGACGACCTGGTCGATGCGCTGAAGAGGGAAGGAGTCCTTAGGGTAATGTTTATTGAGATCGGTATAATCAATGCACATTCTCCATTCACCGGTTTTTTTCTTCACAAGTACAGGATTTGCGAGCCATTCGAGGTGCATGCACTCCCAGATGAAGCCGGCTGCTAGGAGCTTATTTAATTCTACCCTAATGGCCTCCTTGCGATCTTGTGTGAACCTTCGAAGCTTCTGTTTGACCGGCTTAGCGGTTTTCACCAAATGCAAGGAGTGCTCAGCCTTCTCCCTTGGGACCCCTGGCATATCAGAGGGTTTCCATGCAAAAATGTCCCAGTTGTCCCGCAGGAAGGAGGTGAGCGCGCTTTCCTATTTGGGAGATAGGCCTTGGCCTATCAGCGCCGTCTTGCTGGGGTCGTCGCTGAAAAGGGAGATCGCCTGGGTCTCTGCGTCTGGCTCGAGCGCTGTCATTGTCGCGTCTTGCTCCGGCACCTTGGAGTCGACGGGTGGGTTAGCCTTAGCCTCGCTTGCGAGGAGCACGCTGTTGCCGAGTTGTGCCGCGAGGGCTCGGCGAGCCATACAACTTCTCCCTCACATACGTACGACGTCTTGACGTCGCCCCTGATGCTGATGACCCCGTTCGGGGCCGGCATTTTCATCACCAAGTAGGTGTGATTGGGGATGGCCATGAAGCGAGCCAACATGGGCCGCCCGAAGATGGCGTGGTAGGAGCTACCAAAGTCAGCGACTTCGAAGTGCAGGAACTCGGTGCGGTAGTTGGCAGGCGTACCGAAGGTGACCGGCAGGGTAACTCT
>OAMR01000374.1:1265070-1287893 GCA_900205405.1 Echinochloa crus-galli | reverse complement strand
TGCTGCGTGACGACCGCCGCGCCGCCGGCGTTGGACCAGCTCCGGCGGGGGGATCGGCGAGGCCATCGGTGGGCGGCGGCGTCGGTGGCCAGAGCGTCGGGAAGGAAAAGGAAAGAAAAAGTGGGCCCAGGGGGAGGACAGAGGGTCCCTAGATTTGTGGACTTTGCTCCAAAATTGGTGGGCCTTGAATAATTATCTCATTGGAAAGTGATTTTTGGTCTAGAGTGACTAAAAGATTGAATAGAGGCCTGTTTTGTCACCCGGAGATGCTCTGACAACCCTCAGATGGGCCACTGCGGGGGTTAAATTATTGTGGCCCAAATTATGCCTTGCACGATACCAAATGGAATGATGGTTTCGATCTACAGGTCAAGTAGTAGCTCGCTCTGATGATGGTTGACAGTGACACGGCCGCACGGGCCACAACACCAAGTCTCGTTGCTTAGGGCAGCAGCATGAAGCAAACCCTTTGATCCATGTCGAATGGATCGGGGCAGATTACTTGCTTTTGCTTCTGATCGCTCGCTTACGCATGTAATCGTACCCTACAAGTGGGTAAGTTTCACGGAAAACGCAAAGTAGCGTACCCAAGTGCTTAATACTTTATTAATTCGACCTTCTTAACCTAGAAAAGAGAAATGGTCATAGCATTGCACGCCAAGGAAATTAAAGAGCCTCAAGCCGTAAGACGATTGATCCCTACATAGACAAGCACGAAGATACATTTTTAAAATCTGTGCTTTGCTGGTGAAACAACTTAACGAGATTTGAGCATCCTGCCTCTGCCTTTTCCTTCACTAATAACCCTAGAGGAATGCAATACGACTGTTACTCAGCAGGCAGTCTTTGTTTGATGATATTCATAAAAAGTTGATAATTATAGTGAGGAAACCAAAATTACCACACATAATAATCTACCATTTCTGTTGTAATTAAATATGGTCATGTTTTTGCTTCTACACCATGGTCATGTTTTTACTTTACACCACGGGGAAAATAATATGGTAAATGTTGTAAAGTACTACATGTGTGCAGTTAGACTTCTCTAACTCAGACCATTTGGATTGATTGCATGGAAATAGTTTTAATTTGGTATGCATGAAGGGCTACACACTTTATGACACTTAAGCTTTGATTAGTATCAAGTTGGACTATATGATAACCTTGGCCGCTGAAACAAAGTCAACAATTGAAGTATTTTACCTCATGTCTTTTCTTTTAATTAATTGGAGGATTATGCCGCTCTAAATTGGCCCTGAAATGTGTCTTCATTGTCTTGTTGAAGACATTCACTTTTGAACTTCAAGATGAATGAAATATAATTAGAAAACAAAATTACCATGCATAAGAAGTTACCCTTTTTGCTACCTTGAAATATTATATAGCATGGGAAAATATATATTTGTACTGTTGTCAAGTACATTATATATTGTAAAAATTAAACCATCATTATTCTGATCGTCCACAACAAATGGTACTACAATGGTGTTACATCTACAAAGGATGGATACCAAAGATCAAATGAACATCCTTGTCCTCATTTCCTACAAAAGAAAAAAAACACAACATCCTTACAACTTTGAGATCTCACGGCCATACCCAAACACGATGCAACATTGTTTGCTCTGTTTTTCTTCTTTCAATCTCTTCTTAAAGCTCTACCAAACAAAATAGTAGATATTATAGTAACCAATGAATGAGAATGTGGCATACAATTTTCTTGTTGGTATCACATTGTGAACCATACAAATATACCATGATGGTTTTACCTGCCTCTCTTAACATGCTACTCCCTCCGTTCCAAATTATAAGTCGTTTTGGCAAATCTAGATTCATAATTAGTAGTATGTATCTACGTATATACTTATGTCTAGATACATGCTACTAACTATGAATCTTGAAATTCCAAAATGACCTATAAATTAGAACTGAAGGAGTAAAACGGTTTAGTTTTTTTATACATGAGCAAGTGGTTGATGTGTTTCCGTATGTTCAATATACTACTGCACCGTAAAACATGTTTTTTGGTAACGCAGATTTTATACTTTTGCTGCATCATATTTTCACGTGACCGAAAAACCGCCGCTCGCAGGTCGAAACGGGCAAACGGCTCAGTATTTCTGCCCGCGGCCCCCACCATACATACGTTTCCTCTGCTCTGCAGCAAACGCCGCCCACGCCTCCCCCGTCCCTTCCCGTCGCCGGTGACAGTCCCTGACAGCTGTGCCCACACCGGGCGCCGTCCCCACCTGTCATATACCACCACCCCAAGTCCGTCGCCACCGAAATCGATGCGCCCCTGCCTCTCGCCGTCTCGCGCACGCCCCCTGCCTGTCCCCTCGATAGCCTCCCCACCTGTTTTTCTCACATCTCCATCTCTCCACTCCTACCCCACACACCCTGCCTCTGCCTGCCCCTCCTCTGCCTCCGCTCTCCCTCCTCCCCCTCCCGCCGTTGCAGTTTGCAGCTCTCCATTTCCACTCCACCCCTTCTTCCACGCTCCCCGAGCCGCCTCTCGCGTCGCCTTCGCCGCGAAATCTAGGGTTTCCGCCGCTCCTCGGGGGAACCCGCGCAAGGGCGGTGTGCCCCGCGAGGAACCGCAAGCCATGTCGCAGTCGCAGACCAACTGGGAGGCGGATAAGATGTGAGTACGCATTGCCTTGCTGTTCCCCGACGGTCCGATTGCTTGGTTGTTCTAGTGCGGTGTTTTGCTGGGGCGCCGTTCGCGTTTTGCGGTTCCGCAGTTGTTTCGGTGGACCGGGGCATCTACCCTGTCTGTTTGTTGATTCCTCTTCGGGGGAGTCATTTGAGGTTGGCGCTTCCTGGTTCCTTCCTTTGTCGGATAATGCCACGACGGGAATATTTTGGGAGGCTGTGGCATGCCGGGGGAAAAATAATGCGATTTGCTGTACTAGGTTTTGAATAGATACTATTGGCTAGTGGCCACTGTGTGCTGTTACTGAGGTTGCATACTTGCATGGGAGGGTTGCTGGACAGGCGTACAAACGTACTTGTGCTTTGGAAAAGTAGTACATGGCATGAGGATGTCTTAGATTCGACACCTACTGTAATAATGATGCCGATAGTTCCTCGTATCCTCAAGTCCTTATATAGATAACAATACGATGAAATGTTTTATGTTTCTGAATGTTTTGGTTCCGACGGGTTTGTGATGGTGATGTGGATAGCCATGTTTGTGTCAACCCTCCTAAGAAGGACCGAATGATCTATTACTTAATGAAACAGGCTGGATGTCTACATATATGACTATTTTGTCAAGAGAAACCTGCAGGCAACTGCAAAGGCCTTCCAGGCAGAAGGGAAGGTCTCATCAGATCCAGTTGGTATGCCTCCCCTCTCTTGTACAGAGTTGCAATGGAGCTTTTTTTAAAAAAAAGGTTTAATTTTAGTGCAGGCATTTTCGTTATTTTCTGAACTTATCTTTCTTGTAGCTATTGATGCTCCTGGTGGCTTTCTCTTTGAGTGGTGGTCTGTATTTTGGGATATATTCATAGCGCGGACAAATGAGAAGCACTCAGATGTTGCGGCATCATATATTGAGGTATGCATATGTACTCTTTCACCACCTTTTGTCATTAATAGTTCTTCTATGAGATGGACATGCTAAATCATACTCTTCCTTACTGCCTATTACAATCAATATTCTATAATGTATTTACAGAAACCATCCAGGCCAACTTTTATTAAAAATGCATCATGCTACCTCCACGTCATGTATATTTACAACCAAATCCTCTGTAGCAACAACAACATGAAAGTGTTTTAATCCCAAGCAATTTGGAGTAGGCTAGAGCTGAAACCCAACCTGGTGACCCAAAGGAAAAAAAAAGAAAAAAAACCATATATATGTTAGGGACTCTAAAGACTATCGACTGTTCAGGTACGTGGATAGTTGATTTCCGTGTGCTCCTATCTAAGGACAAATCTCTAGGTATATTCCGCCCTTTCAACTCTCCTTTTACTGCCTTGTCCCATGTCAAGTTCAGCCGACCCCTCCCTCTCCTGCAAAGTGTTAGCATGTTATGTATGCACTATGTGTGTGCCATGGGATTAGGTGCGTGCGCTAGGGTACAGCCGGCCCTAGGCTGTGCTTATCTGTAGATTGGTTATATTGGGCAATGCCCCCTCAGATTGATCCTGTTTCCATAAGTCATCCAGGGCCCATTGCCTATAAATACTTGTACACATGCATCTCCTATAATCAATGTACTATCCCTCGCAATCTCTAATGCTCACTATTGCTCTGGTATCGTGTGGGATCTCCCTGGCTCTCTTCCGCAGCCCTAGCGCACCCGCCCCCTTCCCCGCCCGTGATCTCCGCCGCGTCATGGCTGACACTCCCACGTCGCCTCTCTCCCCTACCGCTGCAGCGGCTGCCGCCAAGCATCCGCTCCTCTGACCGGCGATGAACTTGATGGCCCGTCCGCTGCCTCTCCCAAGGCTTCCCCTGACGTGGATGCTGCTGCCGCCAAACACTCCCAGGACGTTGTGTGGCGCGAAGGCCGCGCACGCCCATGAAGCCAAGGCCCGCGATGCTGCCCTCACTTGCGCCGAGGCTGGAGAACGCGAGGCCAGCCAACAGCGCGCCGCCGCCGCTGCCGCTTGGGCGTGCGATGCACTATATTATGTATGCACTGTATGTGTGCCATGGGATTAGGCGCATTCGCCTAGGTACAACAGGCCCTAGGCTGTGCTTATCTCTACGATTGGTTGTATTGGGCAATTCCTCCTCGGATTGATCCTGTTTCCATAAGTCATCCATGGCCCATTGCCTATATATACTTGTACACATGTATCTCCTATAATCAATCTACCATCCCTTGCGATCTCTATTGCTCACACAAAGAATTAATCTCTAGATTTTTTTTGAAAGGGAAGCTTTATTGATCTTAGACAATTACATCAAGATGATACAATTATATAAGATCCAACCCGGCCTCTACATAACTAAGATGCACAACCTATGAAAAAGAAAAAAAAGAGAGTACCATGACCTAAAGATCATGTTGCAGCTAACTACCACAAGCGACTTCATCTTCTTCCGCTTCACAAACCAAAGCAACTCTTGGACTATGAAGTAGGCTCCCGATGCAACGCCTCCAACGAGGAAACGGCACGCGCACGTATCGACATTGCAGTGACCCAACCAATTAAGATCAGATCAAATGTTTTCACAAGGGAGTAATTCATTTTAATCCAAACAATGCCTTCAACAAGGTCACTGCCAGGCTCAACCAGTTAAGGTCAGACCTAGGAATTTCTTCCCGGAACCGATGAATTAGTAACAATTACCACCACGACAAAGTCACACCGTGTTGCTTCCCCCTTCTTACCAGGCCAATGCTTCCATATAGACCATACCTGACCCACTTTAAGCCACGAACTCGAATTCCGGCAGACCATCTGAATTCATAACCTGAGATACTATGCTGCAAAGTAGCCACTGGGTACCCGTGCATAATCCACCGGAATAAATTGCAGATGAAATCCGTCTTCGAGAAAGAGAATCCGTGAATGAAGCCAAGTTGACTCATGTCTCTTGGTCTATATGAAAAATAAAGGCGAAATTGAAGATGTCATCACCAGATGTAGTTGCAAAGTCCGAAGCGCCCAAGGCCGAGCGTACGTGCGCCCCGACCGGCCGCCCCAGAAGCGCCATGGAGCCGCCCAAGGCCGGGCGCACGCGCGCCCCGACCGGCCGCAACCAAAGCCGCGCGCCGCGCGCTTCCAGCCACCATCGGCCCGTCGGTCGTCGGCCGCCACACGCACCAGGCCGCCAACGCCCGCGCGGCTGCAACTGAGTGCCGCCTGCCTGCCGAAAGAAACAGATCCGCGCGAGACAGGTAAGGCCGCGCGCCAGACCGTCGCCGGCCCACGCATCCGCTACCGGAGCGCCGCCCGCCCGTCGGGACTCAGATCCGCGCGAGACAGCCGCCTCGACGGAGAAGATCTGGCCAACCGGTAGTCCGCGCCCGCATGTCGACCAAAGACCCGGGCACCGCCAGGACGCGCCGCCGCCGCGAGATCCGAACGGAGCCGCTGGAGATCCGCCCCGCCGCCGCCATCCCGAGGTCCGCTGGGCTTCCGGCGAGGCCCTCCGGCGGCGGCGAGGTGGAGGGAGGAGGGGGAGAGAGGTGACGGCGGTGGCTGCTTGGGAGCCCGCCCGTGCCGCCAGGGGGGCGACGCGGGGGTCGGGAGGAGATCACCATTAATCTCTAGATGTGCTGGCAAAATTTTGCTCGTTAGTCTCTACGTTTGGTTCTATAGTTTCTGCACAATTCATTATTAAGCCGCTCCTTTACAAGTCATGGCTACTATAACTAACATTTTTATTGTTAATTATTTTTCTTTGGACATAGGAGATAACTCTTTAACTGACGGTGCTAATTATTCTATACTTGATCTTTTCAGACTCAGCTAATCAAAGCAAGGGAACAGCAGCACCAACAACCACCCCAACAACAGCAACAGCAACAGCAGCAGCAGCAGCAGCAAATACAAATGCAACAGATGTTGTTACAGAGAGCTGCACAGCAGCAGAAGCAGCAGCGTAGAGATGGTTCTCTTCTCAATGGTGCTGCAAGTGGATTTTCTGGAAATGATTCTTTAATCCGACAAAATCCAGCTACTGCGAATTCAATGGCAGCTAAAATGTATGAAGAGAGGTTAAAGCTCCCTCCCCAGAGAGATTCTCTGGATGAGGCATCAATGAAGGTACCACATTTAGCTAGACCTGGTCATTCATATCTTCTACTTTGCTCATCTTACTTGTGTCATGAAAACTTCAGTTACAGCAAAGATATGGAGAAAATGCTGGACAAGTTATTGATCCGAGCCAAGCATTATTGAAAGCAGCCGCAACTGGACAATCCTCTGGGTATGCGCAAAATTCCGAGTTGTATTGTATTGCTATTTCATTATTACAAGTTACATCAGATTATAGATCATGAATACAGAGGGGAAAAAAAAGCAACACATCTTTCTTTTGGCATGTGATGGCTTTTCCAAGCTTATTTATTTTCTATTTTGGGTGAAGTTTTCTTGGAAGAATTATTTTGGATTTGTGACAGCGAAAATACTACTAGAATTGACAAATATTTCTCTATCTAGATACCACGGCATATTGCAGAATTGCACAAACATAAAAAACAGACCGTGTATTAGTATGATATTAAATTGAAATATATGCTTTTAGCCATCAGTTATATTCTCCTGCTAGAATACAGTAGGTGAAGTCCTCTATCTGGTACATCTTGGAGTTCGACTACCTAGTTTTCCTTTCCTTCAGTCTTTTCTGTATTGTGGTTCACACCCTTTTGATAATCTACTCACATAAAACGTTAATCAATTCATGCATTTACTATTTTATTAAATTTTTTTGGTAGATTGTCTTAAGGAAAATCTTGTTTGTATTTCCTTTTCTTGTTTGATTTCCATGGCAGTCACTGTTTTCTTCTTTTTTGGATTTTTGAACTACAATTCGCAGTTGCTTCTCATCTATTGATTGTCTATTAATGATTAAGCACCATCTTTGCACCTCTATTTAAGCTATGTGTTTATGTTCAGCTGTCGGTATGGTTGAAATATTGGTGTGTAAGACAAAGTCTTTTTTATTTTGAGGCATGTGTGCCTGTCAGATGTTGACTATGGATCATCTGTATGATGTGGCATGTTGCTTTTTTCTAGGTGTGCAGTACAGTTGCTTTCACATAATATTGACATACTATCTTTCATAGGCAAATTTTGCATGGGACTGCTAGTGGTTTGTCAGGTACTCCGCAACAAGTTCAGGCTAGAAGCCCACAACCGCCTACGGCAGAACAGGTTACTTATTCAAAGTGTTAATGATACTCACTTACATTGACAAAAATTAAAAGAAGTAAAAGAAGAGAGAAAAGAGAGGGAGGGGGAGGGAATGGATTATCAATTTTGTTTCCTCATCAAACATCATATTCATAATGTTTGCAGAATATTAGGACTGAGATTAATCCAGTGTTGACACCCAGAGCTGGAGGCACTGAGGGTTCATTGATTGGTCTCCAAGGTAATACTCATTGTTTTAACTAGATTTACTTCTGTCCAGCCAATTATGCCAAGTTATTCCTGTTCAAAATCTCTTGATGATAATATAATACCTACTATTCCAGCAGACAATTTGGTGACAGTCATCTTCTAAATTGTGTTTGCTTGTATCTTTTGCATTATGCAGTCTGTGGAACTATGGGACATCTACAGACACTAATTATGGTGTTCGATGAATGCCTCGTTTTGGTTAACCTATAAATGATAATAATCTTGTAAGCCATCAATAATCTGTTTTTTTCTCTGATTATGGAAGCTAAACTAGAATTGCAATTTGACAAGGTATCTTAAGACTTGCTTTTAGCATTACTAATACTAAATAAGCATCATGTGATTGATGCTCATGTAATTTCTTTTATCTCCATAGGGACTTGATCAACTTCGCTCTGGAATTCTGCAGCAGAAGCCGTTTATGCAATCTCCACAACAATTTCAGCAGCTCCAATTTCTGACACCACAGCAGCAACAGCAACTTTTGCTGCACGCACAGCAAAATATATCTTCCTCAATAAGTGATGTTGATACCAGAAGATTAAGGATGCTTCTTAACAACAGGAATGTGGTCCTTGGACAGGATGGGCAGACAAATAGTGGTGGTGATATTATTCCAAATGTTGGTTCTCCCGCGCAAAGTGGTGGATCACGTAACGATATTGAGATGCTAATAAAGGTATGCCTTACAAATCTCTATATTGCAAACACTCATTTTCCAAGATTCACAAAAGGTATAGATTTTTTTCAGTGAACTCTTCATATTTAGTTGTTAAAGGTAATCAGATACCATGCTGTTAGCTTACTATACGAGTGGTGCTTCGGCCTTAATCTGATCAATTGGAATATATTCACCTCTGTTTACTTTTCCTCCGGTCTGAGGTCCTCTAAATTTCTATAATTTTGGTCCATTTTCTATTATTTTTTAAAATTCAGGCATAATTTAGACCTGTACTGTCCCTGTTGCCAGAATTGTATTATATCAGCTTCTGCAATTGTGTGCATACCTAATTGAATAATTAGCCTGCCTTGTGCTAACGCAGCTAATTCTACGATACAATTTGCAATGAATGTTAAAGGATGAGTTGTTTAGTCTAAGTGTTTTTGGCTGATAAATGTGTACCCAACTCCTTATTTTTGCCTTCCATAACTGAACCTATGACAGAAAGATTCCTTCCTTTCCATTAGTCTTCTAACTATTCTTTTTATCTGCTGCTATGAGCATGTACTTATATTGGTGTTTCTATATAGTAGAAGAAACTTGCTCTTCTACAGCAGCAGCAGCAACAGTCGCAGCAGCACAGCCATAGCCAGCAGCAGCAACAGCTTCAGCAACCTGCGCTCTCCGGACAGCAGTCTCAAAGCTCCAACCAGCTTCTTCATCAGCATGGAAAGTCAGGAGTAGCCATGCCTATTGATGGAAACTTGCCAAACTCTTTTGGGTTTCCTGAACAAGTATGTTTCTATTATACAAATGCAATCTTTCATGCTGATGTTGGTATTGATGAATGATGTGGTGCAATCGGAGTAATAGTTTACAATCTGCAAGTTGTGGTACTTTGTCACAACTGCAGTATCTATAATGAATCACGTGGATCTTTGGTTCCTCGTATTAACTTTAACTTAGCCTCATATGATTACCTGCTACAAGTGAGTTTTGATATCCGGTAACAGTCTATTGTGAGCAACCTCCTGGTTTTGTTGATCCTGCACATCCAGATTATGTTTGTCTCCTTCAGAAGTCTTTATATGGGCTGAAGCAGGCCCCTCGTGCTTGGAATAAGCGGTTTGCGACATATCTTCGTTCTCTGGGATTCGTTCCATCAGCTACGGATACTTCGTTATTCGTCTATCGCAATGGTGACGACATGGCCTATCTTCTTCTCTATGTGGATGATATTGTCTTGACTGCTTCTTCTATCACATTGCTTCAGAACATTATTGATCGATTGCATAGTGAGTTTGCTATGACAGATTTGGGGGATCTTCATGACTTCTTACATATGTCCGTGACACGTTCTTCAGATGGGTTGTTTCTTTCTCAGCAGCAATATGCTTTGGAGATCCTTCGGCGTGCTGGTATGAGTGATTGTCACTCTACGACAACGCCTGTTGATACGAAAGCCAAGTTGTCTGCTACAGATGGTGCGCCTGTTGCTGATGCGTCTGCTTACCGGAGTTTAGCTGGTGCTCTTCAGTATCTCACTCTGACGCGTCCGGATCTTGCATATGCTGTTCAGCAGGTCTGTTTGTTCATGCATGATCCTCGAGAGTCTCATCTGGCGTTTCTTAAGCGCATCTTGCGCTATGTCAAGGGTACCCTGTCCTATGGTCTTCGGATTGGCACTGGTCCGATTGACTCTCTTACGGCATACTCTGATGCTGATTGGGCAGGCTGCCCTGATTCTCGACGTTCTACCTCTGGATATTGTGTCTTTCTTGGCGATACATTGGTCTCTTGGTCGTCAAAGCGTCAGACTACAGTTTCTCGTTCCAGTGCAGAGGCAGAATATCGGGCTGTTGCTCATGCAGTTGCTGAGTGTTGCTGGCTACGACAACTTCTTCACGAGCTTCATGTTCCTCTCTCAAAGGCGACGCTCGTCTTCTGTGACAATGTCAGTGCAGTTTATATGGCTGCCAATCCGGTTCGTCATCGACGAACGAAGCACATTGAGATTGATATTCATTTCGTCCGCGAGAAGGTGGCTTTGGGTGAAGTTCGAGTTCTTCATGTTCCTTCGTCGCGCCAGTTTGCTGATATTATGACTAAGGGTCTTCCTGTACAGTTATTTACAGATTTTAGGTCCAGTCTAGGCGTTAGTCCACCTGCGACTGCGGGCGGGTGTTAGATATATAGAGTTGTATATGGTCTTAGGTGTCAACATGGATATTGCACCTTGTTCTACTAATCATGCAGCTGGTGGCTCTTCTGCGGCTGCTCCGTCCTCCTTGGACGTTGAGCGACCGTATTCTTCTTCTGGTGGGTGTGGTTTCGTGCCCCCATCAGGACCCTCGTCTGCGGCTGCTCCATCTTCCATAGATGTTGAGCCACCGCTCTCTTCTCCTGGTGGGAGTGGTTCCGTACCCCCATCAGGATCTTCGGAGTCTTCGTTTCCGGGCGGGAGTTCGCCGGTGTTTGTGCCTGCTGCTCCTACGCCATCTGTGCCAGCAGCTGCTGCAGCACCTGTGCCAGCAACTGCAGCAGCACCCGCGCCAGCAGCAGATGCAGCAGCACCCGCGCCAGCAGCACCTGCAGCAGCACTTGCGCCAGCAGCAGCATGAAGAAGGCTGCTGATGCTCTTCGTGATGTTGGGCAGCCTGTGGCGGAACCTACTCTCCTCTTCAATCTGCTACGTGGAATCAACCCCAAGTTCAGTACCGCTGCTGATATGATTGCCGCCACTGCTGGCATGACTTTCACCACCGCTCTTGATCAGCTCAAGTTGAAGGAGTTGCGCCTGGAGAACGAAGCGAAGGTCGCTGCCACCACTGCTCTTGCTGCCACCTCCTCTTCCAGCTGCATCGGTGCTGACTGCCGCTCCTCGAAGCCACATCAGTCGCAGCAGCAGCAGCCTCTATTTTGGGTGAAGTTTTCTTGGAAGAATTATTTTGGATTTGTGACAGCGAAAATACTACTAGAATTGACAAATATTTCTCTATCTAGATACCACGGCATATTGCAGAATTGCACAAACATAAAAAACAGACCGTGTATTAGTATGATATTAAACTGAAATATATGCTTTTAGCCATCAGTTATATTCTCCTGCTAGAATACAGTAGGTGAAGTCCTCTATCTGGTACATCTTGGAGTTCGACTACCTAGTTTTCCTTTCCTTCAGTCTTTTCTGTATTGTGGTTCACACCCTTTTGATAATCTACTCACATAAAACGTTAATCAATTCATGCATTTACTATTTTATTAAATTTTTTTGGTAGATTGTCTTAAGGAAAATCTTGTTTGTATTTCCTTTTCTTGTTTGATTTCCATGGCAGTCACTGTTTTCTTCTTTTTTGGATTTTTGAACTACAATTCGCAGTTGCTTCTCATCTATTGATTGTCTATTAATGATTAAGCACCATCTTTGCACCTCTATTTAAGCTATGTGTTTATGTTCAGCTGTCGGTATGGTTGAAATATTGGTGTGTAAGACAAAGTCTTTTTTATTTTGAGGCATGTGTGCCTGTCAGATGTTGACTATGGATCATCTGTATGATGTGGCATGTAGCTTTCTTATTTCTAGGTTTGCGGTACAGTTGCTTTCACATAATATTGACATACTATCTTTCATAGGCAAATTTTGCATGGGACTGCTAGTGGTTTGTCAGGTACTCCGCAACAAGTTCAGGCTAGAAGCCCACAACCGCCTACGGCAGAACAGGTTACTTATTCAAAGTGTTAATGATACTCACTTACATTGACAAAAATTAAAAAAAGTAAAAGAAGAGAGAGAAAAGAGAGTGAGGGGGAGGGAATGGATTATCAATTTTGTTTCCTCATCAAACATCATATACATAATTTTTGCAGAATATTAGGACTGAGATTAATCCAGTGTTGACACCCAGAGCTGGAGGCACTGAGGGTTCATTGATTGGTCTCCAAGGTAATACTCATTGTTTTAACTAGATTTACTTCTGTCCAGCCAATTATGCCAAGTTATTCCTGTTCAAAATCTCTTGATGATAATATAATACCTACTATTCCAGCAGACAATTTGGTGATGTTCATGTTTCATTTTTAGCAGGATCTAATCAGGCTGGAAACAATTTAACTCTGAAAGGCTGGCCACTCACAGTAAGCTCCACTTTATGATTAAATACTAGTTTCTCTCGCATGTGCTTCACTTATGATGCCCGCATATTGGATTTCGTTTTAGGCTGCATTCTAATTTGTAAACTTTTGGTTCTGGAGAGCTCATTCCCGCGGTTGCATATCCGAGGATCATAGTTTATATTTTCAAAGTTGATTAGATTGGTTACTTTTGATGGAATCACAAGTTTGTTCCTATGATAGAAGCATTTAACTTGCCAACATCACATATTTTACTTTCTCTGGTATGTGGTGCGTTGTTTTGCCTATACCCTGCATCTTAAAATTCCCTTCTATGTCATTGCTTGCTATGTGGAGGGACATATGGAAATCTGTCATATCTATTAGCATCAATGGTACAAATACTAATAGCTTTTGCTAAAAAAACTGTTTTGATGTAGTTCAGCTTGTGCTAAATTCATTGTGTTTTAAGCAATGGAAACAGAAAACCATATGTGGGTGGACCAGGTGATCTTCTGAGCTGAAGTTGCTTTACCCTGAACCAGAGGCTGTCACCCTTGCATTTGTCCTGCCACATATCATGTCCTGTATCTTGCATCATCAGCTGTCCCATGGCCAATTTCTAGTGTGAGGGGTGGGGGGTGGTTGTCAAGAAAGCGTGTCTGCATTCGGCAATTTCTGTACCTTCAAACTATAATAAGCATCATGTGATTGATGCTCATGTAATTTCTTTTATCTCCATAGGGACTTGATCAACTTCGCTCTGGAATTCTGCAGCAGAAGCCGTTTATGCAATCTCCACAACAATTTCAGCAGCTCCAATTTCTGACACCACAGCAGCAGCAGCAGCTTTTGCTGCACGCACAGCAAAATATATCTTCCTCAATAAGTGATGTTGATACCAGAAGATTAAGGATGCTTCTTAACAACAGGAATGTGGTCCTTGGACAGGATGGGCAGACAAATAGTGGTGGTGATATTATTCCAAATGTTGGTTCTCCCGCGCAAAGTGGTGGATCACCTCCCTCTCCCGCACATCGTTAGCATGTTATGTATTTTCTCTTCTTTGATGCCTGTACAACAAAAGGCAAAGCATAAGTGAGTGAATCACACAAAAACTGTAGGAAAGGAAGCAGTAACAAAATGATAAAATCAAGATTAAGCAAGGGGTACAGTAATATTAGGCCAAGAAAGCCAAAGCTTTGTAAGCAAGGAGCACAGTATTATTAGGCCAAGAAAGAAAAGCTTTGTAGATAAATAATAGTAATAGTAATGCAAAGCAAGTCTTAAGATACCTTGTCAAATTGCAATTCTAGTTTAGCTTCCATAATCAGAGAAAAAACAGATTATTGATGGCTATAAGATTAATCATTTATAGGTTAACCAAAAAGAGGCATTCATTGAACACCATAATTAGTGTCTGTAGACAAAATATACCGGATATCAAAACTCACTTGTAGCAGGTAATCATATGAGGCTAAGTTAAAGTTAATACGAGGAACCAAAGATCCACGTGATTCATTATAGATACTGCAGTTGTGACAAAGTACCACAACTTGCAGATTGTAAACTATTACTCCGATTGCACCACATCATTCATCAATACCAACATCAGCATGAAAGATTGCATTTGTATAATAGAAACATACTTGTTCAGGAAACCCAAAAGAGTTTGGCAAGTTTCCATCAATAGGCATGGCTACTCCTGACTTTCCATGCTGATGAAGAAGCTGGTTGGAGCTTTGAGACTGCTGTCCGGAGAGCGCAGGTTGCTGAAGCTGTTGCTGCTGCTGGCTATGGCTGTGCTGCTGCGACTGTTGCTGCTGCTGCTGTAGAAGAGCAAGTTTCTTCTACTATATAGAAACACCAATATAAGTACATGCTCATAGCAGCAGATAAAAAGAATAGTTAGAAGACTAATGGAAAGGAAGGAATCTTTCTGTCATAGGTTCAGTTATGGAAGGCAAAAATAAGGAGTTGGGTACACATTTATCAGCCAAAAACACTTAGACTAAACAACTCATCCTTTAACATTCATTGTACATTGTATCGTAGCATTAGCTGCTTTAGCACAAGCAGACTAATTATTCAATTAGGTATGCACACAATTGCAGAAGCTGATATAATACAATTCTGGCAACAGGGACAGTACAGGTCTAAATTATGCCTGAATTTTAAAAAATAATAGAAAATGGACCAAAATTATAGAAATTTAGAGGACCTCAGACCGGAGGAAAAGTAAACAGAGGTGAATATATTCCAATTGATCAGATTAAGGCCGAAGCACCACTCGTATAGTAAGCTAACAGCATGGTATCTGATTACCTTTAACAACTAAATATGAAGAGTTCACTGAAAAAAATCTATACCTTTTGTGAATCTTGGAAAATGAGTGTCTGCAATGTAGAGATTTGTAAGGCATACCTTTATTAGCATATCAATATCGTTACGTGATCCACCACTTTGCGCGGGAGACAGTGTTTTAAAGGCGGTAAGGCGTCCCAAGAATTCTGGGAACGCCTTACCGCCTAGGCGACAAGGCGCCACTGTTTTCCAAGGCGTGCTGGGTGTGCCTGGACGCCTAGGCGGCGCCTTTAAAACACTGGTTTACTTTTCCTCCGGTCTGAGGTCCTCTAAACTTTTATATTTTTGGTCCCTTTTCTATTATTTTTTAAATTTCAGGCATATTTAGACCTGTACCGTCCCTGTTGCCAGAATTGTATTATATCAGCTTCTGCAATTGTGTGCATACCTAATTGAATAATTAGTCTGCTTGTGCTAAAGCAGCTAATTCTACGATACAATGTGCAATGAATGTTAAAGGATGAGTTGTTTAGTCTAAGTGTTTTTGGCTGATAAATGTGTACCCAACTCCTTATTTTTGCCTTCCATAACTGAACCTATGACAGAAAGATTCCTTCCTTTCCATTAGTCTTCTAACTATTCTTTTTATCTGCTGCTATGAGCATGTACTTATATTGGTGTTTCTATATAGTAGAAGAAACTTGCTCTTCTACAGCAGCAGCAGCAACAGTCGCAGCAGCACAGCCATAGCCAGCAGCAGCAACAGCTTCAGCAACCTGCGCTCTCCGGACAGCAGTCTCAAAGCTCCAACCAGCTTCTTCATCAGCATGGAAAGTCAGGAGTAGCCATGCCTATTGATGGAAACTTGCCAAACTCTTTTGGGTTTCCTGAACAAGTATGTTTCTATTATACAAATGCAATCTTTCATGCTGATGTTGGTATTGATGAATGATGTGTGGTGCAATCGGAGTAATAGTTTACAATCTGCAAGTTGTGGTACTTTGTCACAACTGCAGTATCTATAATGAATCACGTGGATCTTTGGTTCCTCGTATTAACTTTAACTTAGCCTCATATGATTACCTGCTACAAGTGAGTTTTGATATCCGGTATATTTTGTCTACAGACACTAATTATGGTGTTCAATGAATGCCTCTTTTTGGTTAACCTATAAATGATTAATCTTATAGGCCATCAATAATCTGTTTTTTCTCTGATTATGGAAGCTAAACTAGAATTGCAATTTGACAAGGTATCTTAAGACTTGCTTTGCATTACTATTACTATTATTTATCTACAAAGCTTTTCTTTCTTGGCCTAATAATACTGTGCTCCTTGCTTACAAAGCTTTGGCTTTCTTGGCCTAATATTACTGTACCCCTTGCTTAATCTTGATTTTATCATTTTGTTACTGCTTCCTTTCCTACAGTTTTTGTGTGATTCACTCACTTATGCTTTGCCTTTTGTTGTACAGGCATCAAAGAAGAGAAAGAAACCTGTCTCATCCTCTGGTAGAGCTAATAGTTCGGGAACTGCGAACACTGCTGGGCCATCTCCTAGCTCTGCACCCTCAACACCTTCCACTCACACGCCAGGAGATGCTATGTCCATGCCACAGCTGCAGTATAATGGTGGCCCTTCAAAATCATTGATGATGTTTGGCTCTGACGGCACTGGAAGCTTGACTTCTCCAGCAAATCCGCTGGTATCCTGAATTCAGACATTCTCTTTCAAAGTGCCATTTAGCACATTGCTTTGCCAGCAAGATAACAAAAGCTCTCAACTTCAGGGTGATGTTGACCGTTTGCTGGAAGATGGCTCCTTGGATGAAAATGTAGAGTCTTTTTTGTCTCAAGATGACATGGATCCTCGAGAAACAATGGGACGCTGCATGGATTCTAGTAAAGGTCTGTTACTGTTTCCCATTGATGCCCTTGCTCTTCTTCAGTTGGACCCCTGCAAGAACAAGTTCAGAGTTGGACAATAGTCACAATTATCTTTCTCATGCCTGTTAGATATATAGAGTTGTATATGGTCTTGTATAGTACCACATTGGGTGTTAGATGTACTCTGGTGACGACATGGCCTATCTTCTTCTCTATGTGGATGATATTGTCTTGACTGCTTCTTCTATCACATTGCTTCAGAACATTATTGATCGATTGCATAGTGAGTTTGCTATGACAGATTTGGGGGATCTTCATGACTTCTTACACATGTCCGTGACACGTTCTTCAGATGGGTTGTTTCTTTCTCAGCAGCAATATGCTTTGGAGATCCTTCGGCGTGCTGGTATGAGTGATTGTCACTCTACGACAACGCCTGTTGATACGAAAGCCAAGTTGTCTGCTACAGATGGTGCGCCTGTTGCTGATGCGTCTGCTTACCGGAGTTTAGCTGGTGCTCTTCAGTATCTCACTCTGACGCGTCCGGATCTTGCATATGCTGTTCAGCAGGTCTGTTTGTTCATGCATGATCCTCGAGAGTCTCATCTGGCGTTTCTTAAGCGCATCTTGCGCTATGTCAAGGGTACCCTGTCCTATGGTCTTCGGATTGGCACTGGTCCGATTGACTCTCTTACGGCATACTCTGATGCTGATTGGGCAGGCTGCCCTGATTCTCGACGTTCTACCTCTGGATATTGTGTCTTTCTTGGCGATACATTGGTCTCTTGGTCGTCAAAGCGTCAGACTACAGTTTCTCGTTCCAGTGCAGAGGCAGAATATCGGGCTGTTGCTCATGCAGTTGCTGAGTGTTGCTGGCTACGACAACTTCTTCACGAGCTTCATGTTCCTCTCTCAAAGGCGACGCTCGTCTTCTGTGACAATGTCAGTGCAGTGTATATGGCTGCCAATCCCGTTCATCATCGACGAACGAAGCACATTGAGATTGATATTCATTTCGTCCGCGAGAAGGTGGCTTTGGGTGAAGTTCGAGTTCTTCATGTTCCTTCGTCGCGCCAGTTTGCTGATATTATGACTAAGGGTCTTCCTGTACAGTTATTTACAGATTTTAGGTCCAGTCTAGGCGTTAGTCCACCTGCGACTGCGGGCGGGCCTGTAATAAACTCGATCTCTTGCTTTGTCATTCTTGTCAGCTTGGCAAGCATGTGCGTCTTCCGTTTAGTGCATCGATATCTAAAACTGCTTCTCCTTTTGAAATTGTTCATCGTGATGTCTGGACCTCTCCGATTGCGAGTATTTCTAGTTGCAAGTATTATCTTGTGCTTTTGAATGATTTTACACACTATTGCTGGACGTACCCACTTAAGAGCAAATCTGAGGTGCATCAACATATTGTTGATTTTATTGCTTTTGCTCGTACTCAGTTTAGTCTTCCTGTTAAATGCTTTCAGACTGATAATGGCACTGAGTTTGTTAACCACGCTATGCATAGTACCCTTGCTGCGCACGGCATTGTTTTTCATCTCTCCTGTCCATACACTTCGGCACAAAACGGCAAGGCTGAACGTATCCTTCGTACGCTCAATAATTCAGTGCGCACTCTTCTCCTTCAAGCCTCCATGCCGCCAGCCTATTGGGCTGAGGCACTAGCTGCAGCCACATACTTGATGAACCGACGACCATCTTCTGCTATCAACCATGAGCTTCCCTACCACCGTCTCTATGGTTCTCCGCCAGCTTATGATCATCTTCGTGTTTTCGGCTGTTTGTGTTATCCTAACTTGCAGGCCACTTCACCACATAAGCTGGCACCTCGCTCCGCGGCTTCCGTATTTGTCGGTTATCCCTCCTCACATAAGGGGTATCGCTGTCTAGACATCTCTACGCGACGGATTATTGTATCTAGGCATGTCGTTTTCGATGAGTCAGTTTTTCCGTTCGCACGTGTCTTGCCTTCGCCATCTTCCAGCTCCTTTGATTTCCTCTTAGGTGTCAACATGGATATTGCACCTTGTTCTACTAATCATGCAGCTGGTGGCTCTTCTGCGGCTGCTCCGTCCTCCTTGGACGTTGAGCGACCGTATTCTTCTTCTGGTGGGTGTGGTTTCGTGCCCCCATCAGGACCCTCGTCTGCGGCTGCTCCATCTTCCATAGATGTTGAGCCACCGCTCTCTTCTCCTGGTGGGAGTGGTTCCGTACCCCCATCAGGATCTTCGGAGTCTTCGTTTCCGGGCGGGAGTTCGCCGGTGTTTGTGCCTGCTGCTCCTACGCCATCTGTGCCAGCAGCTGCTGCAGCACCTGTGCCAGCAACTGCAGCAGCACCCGCGCCAGCAGCAGATGCAGCAGCACCCGCGCCAGCAGCAGATGCAGCAGCACCCGCGCCAGCAGCAGATGCAGCAGCACCCGCGCCAGCAGCAGATGCAGCAGCACCCGCGCCAGCAGCAGATGCAGCAGCACCCGCGCCAGCAGCAGATGCAGCAGCACCCGCGCCAGCAGCAGATGCAGCAGCACCCGCGCCAGCAGCAGATGCAGCAGCACCCGCGCCAGCAGCAGATGCAGCAGCACCCGCGCCAGCAGCAGATGCAGCAGCACCCGCGCCAGCAGCAGATGCAGCAGCACCCGCGCCAGCAGCAGATGCAGCAGCACCCGCGCCAGCAGCAGATGCAGCAGCACCCGCGCCAGCAGCAGATGCAGCAGCACCCGCGCCAGCAGCAGATGCAGCAGCACCCGCGCCAGCAGCAGATGCAGCAGCACCCGCGCCAGCAGCAGATGCAGCAGCACCCGCGCCAGCAGCAGATGCAGCAGCACCCGCGCCAGCAGCAGATGCAGCAGCACCCGCGCCAGCAGCACCTGCAGCAGCACTTGCGCCAGCAGCAGCGGCACCTGCGCCAGCAGCTGCTGCACCTACGCCTCCCCCTCTGTTCGGACGATTTGGACAGGTCTACAGTCGTCGTCCACTTCCCCCGCCGATCAATCCTGAGCAAGTTCATGGTCCCCAGCCAAGTCCTACTATACGTCGTTTGACACGTCTTCAGTCTGGTACAATACAACCTGTTAATTATCGGAATCTTACAGCTACTTCTACAGTTGTCTCCCCTGTTCCGAGTAATTATCGCAGTGCCCTTGCTGATCCGAACTGGCGCGCTGCTATGGCTGATGAGTACCAAGCATTGATGGATAATGGCACATGGCGCCTGGTGCCTCGTCCTGCTGATGTTAATGTTGTGACAGGACGATGGCTTTGGAAAGTTAAGTATAATTCTGATGGTACTCTTTCCAAACATAAAGCTCGCTGGGTTGCTAGGGGATTTAATCAGAAGGCTGGAGTTGATTATGATGAGACATTTAGTCCAGTTGTTAAGCAGGGTACGATTCGGACTGTGTTGAGCATTGCGGCTTCTCGTCAGTGGCCTATTCATCAGTTGGATGTGAAGAATGCGTTTCTTCATGGATATCTCGAAGAAACAGTCTATTGTGAGCAACCTCCTGGTTTTGTTGATCCTGCACATCCAGATTATGTTTGTCTCCTTCAGAAGTCTTTATATGGGCTGAAGCAGGCCCCTCGTGCTTGGAATAAGCGGTTTGCGACATATCTTCGTTCTCTGGGATTCGTTCCATCAGCTACGGATACTTCGTTATTCGTCTATCGCAATGGTGACGACATGGCCTATCTTCTTCTCTATGTGGATGATATTGTCTTGACTGCTTCTTCTATCACATTGCTTCAGAACATTATTGATCGATTGCATAGTGAGTTTGCTATGACAGATTTGGGGGATCTTCATGACTTCTTACATATGTCCGTGACACGTTCTTCAGATGGGTTGTTTCTTTCTCAGCAGCAATATGCTTTGGAGATCCTTCGGCGTGCTGGTATGAGTGATTGTCACTCTACGACAACGCCTGTTGATACGAAAGCCAAGTTGTCTGCTACAGATGGTGCGCCTGTTGCTGATGCGTCTGCTTACCGGAGTTTAGCTGGTGCTCTTCAGTATCTCACTCTGACGCGTCCGGATCTTGCATATGCTGTTCAGCAGGTCTGTTTGTTCATGCATGATCCTCGAGAGTCTCATCTGGCGTTTCTTAAGCGCATCTTGCGCTATGTCAAGGGTACCCTGTCCTATGGTCTTCGGATTGGCACTGGTCCGATTGACTCTCTTACGGCATACTCTGATGCTGATTGGGCAGGCTGCCCTGATTCTCGACGTTCTACCTCTGGATATTGTGTCTTTCTTGGCGATACATTGGTCTCTTGGTCGTCAAAGCGTCAGACTACAGTTTCTCGTTCCAGTGCAGAGGCAGAATATCGGGCTGTTGCTCATGCAGTTGCTGAGTGTTGCTGGCTACGACAACTTCTTCACGAGCTTCATGTTCCTCTCTCAAAGGCGACGCTCGTCTTCTGTGACAATGTCAGTGCAGTGTATATGGCTGCCAATCCCGTTCATCATCGACGAACGAAGCACATTGAGATTGATATTCATTTCGTCCGCGAGAAGGTGGCTTTGGGTGAAGTTCGAGTTCTTCATATTATTGTATCTAGGCATGTCGTTTTCGATGAGTCAGTTTTTCCGTTCGCACGTGTCTTGCCTTCGCCATCTTCCAGCTCCTTTGATTTCCTCTTAGGTGTCAACATGGATATTGCACCTTGTTCTACTAATCATGCAGCTGGTGGCTCTTCTGCGGCTGCTCCGTCCTCCTTGGACGTTGAGCGACCGTATTCTTCTTCTGGTGGGTGTGGTTTCGTGCCCCCATCAGGACCCTCGTCTGCGGCTGCTCCATCTTCCATAGATGTTGAGCCACCGCTCTCTTCTCCTGAGAGTGGTTCCGTACCCCCATCAGGATCTTCGGAGTCTTCGTTTCCGGGCGGGAGTTCGCCGGTGTTTGTGCCTGCTGCTCCTACGCCATCTGTGCCACCACCGCTCTTGATCAGCTCAAGTTGAAGGAGTTGCGCCTGGAGAACGAAGCGAAGGTCGCTGCCACCACTGCTCTTGCTGCCACCTCCTCTTCCGGCTGCAGCAGTGCTGACTGCCGCTCCTCGAAGCCGCAGCAGCAGCCTCAGCAGCAGCAGTCGCATGGCGCCGGCAGCTCTACTGGCGGTCAGCGGCGCAAGAAGTTCAACGGCAGGCGGAACAACAGCGGCGGACAGCAGCCTCGCACCCCCCTCCCTGCTGGCCCGTGGATTTGCATCAATCCACAAGCACTTCAGGGGACGCCGGGTTTTGGCGGCAGCAACAGCGGGCAGTGGCGTGGCGGACAGGGCCTCCTTGGTCCTGGTCCGCAGGCCAATGCCGCCTTTGGCTCCTTCCCTCAGGCGCCGGCTCAGCTCCCCTCGTGGGACTCGGCCGGATTGGTCGCGGCACTTCAGCAGATGGCTCTTCAAGGCAACGCTTGGGTGATGGACACTGGCGCCTCTACGCATATGCACTCCTCGGATGGTATACTTCTCTCCCGTCTCCCAGCTGCTTATTCTTCGATTACTGTAGGCAATGGTGCACGTATTCCTGTCACATCTAGAGGTTCCTCCATCCTTAAAACCGATACGTCTAATTTTGCGTTAAACAACGTCCTTGTCGCTCCATCACTTGTTCATAACCTTCTATCTGTCCGTCAGTTCACCCGCGACAATAGTTGTTCCGTTGAATTTGACGCCTCTGGTTTTTCTATTAAGGAACTCAGCACGGGGCGTGTGATTCTTCGTTGCAATAGTGCCGGCGAAAGAGCCACAAAGAGCTCACTCCACAAAAAATTAT
>OAMR01000374.1:1246443-1261505 GCA_900205405.1 Echinochloa crus-galli | reverse complement strand
AGGTAAATAGTGAAGTTTGGAGAGAGAATTTTTAGAAGTTTGATGATGTGACCGGAAAAAAAAACTCGACCTGCGAGGAGCAAGCCGCCCCCGGGCATTACATTTAAGAAGAAGACCTTTTTACGCAGGTCAAGAAAATCCCCGAACCTCGGTCCCGTCCTGACACTGGGAAACGTAACCCGTCTCTTGACCAGTGTTTTGGCACACGGGACCGGCGAGGGAATTTTTTTTATTTTCTACAAATTGTGCAGCATCTAGGGATTGAACCCTGGATGGGAGCTTCCCAGCCAGTGGCCTTTGCCACTCCGAGAGAGATTTGATGTCACCGGAAACTAAACAGAAAAGGAGAGATATTTTAATACGTTTCGTTTCCCCGACATTATTTTAGGCCCTCCTGTCCCGTCGTGACCCCATCCCTCCCCGCGTTTCTATTCCCCAATTGCCCCTCCGCCTCCGCTCCCGTCCCCGTCTCTCTCACACATTCCCCTCCCCCTCCCCTCCCGCCGCTGCAGCCGCGATTCAATCTCCTCCCCTCCGCCGCTTGCTACTGCCCGCCGCCACAACGCTAGGGTTTGGGCTCGGGGTGCCCCCACACCTCCACGCGACCACCGCACCGGCGGGTGTCCGTACGTCGCCCGCCCGCCGCGGAGCCAGCGTCGGGTGGCCCGTCTCCGTCGCCGCTTGTCGCTTCGCTTAGGGTGCGGCGCCTGGTCGGCGCTTCGCGGGGGCAGCGGCCATGTCGCAGACTAACTGGGAGGCGGACAAGATGTGAGGATTTTTTTTTTGGCCTTCCCCATTTCTCCAGTGTTTTGGTTCTTCTCCTCTTACCCGTTTGATTCGCGGCGTGTTTTTCGGGCAAGCCTTTTGTCCGTCTGCCGTTGCGTTTTTCGGGGATAGATTTTTTGTCTGTGCTAGAATCGCGGGGCGGGTTCCAGTACCGTATGTCGTTCGAGGGGACGCGGCGCGTTTTTGGCCCGCTAGGGTTTCGGGGCACCTCCATTTCAGCTTTGTTTTTCTTTCCTACTGTGCGGGCCTGCTGTTTTGGCTTGGGGCATGGATGTTTTGGGTTATATACTTGAGCGCTCATTTACGGTGTTGGTTTCGGAAGAGCAGGATAACTGATTTGGGGCTTTCAACAAAGGGGGTCGCGGGTTGACAGATTTGGTGCTTTCGGGTTCCAGCAGAAATATCGTGATTGTTAGACCTAGACTCTGAATGATCAGTGGTTTTGGTTCAGCTATTAGGCATACTATATGGAAGGGGCTTCAATTTCTGGGATGCGGGTTCTTCTGAATGCGGAGGAACCCTTTAATGATCTATCATATGTGGAATGGTGGAAATGGGAACCCTATTGAAGGATTCGACTCTGCTTAGACCTTGGTTTGAGATAACATCGATTCTGCTTAGACCTTGGTTTGAGATAACATCGATTCTGCTTAGACCTTAATAGCCTGGTTTGAGAGGACATCTCACTCTCTGTGTTCGATTTTGATCACTTTATACAAGAGTGACTATAGCACAGAGATGGGAGTGGTCGATTAATCTGATGGGAAGGAGGTGACCTTTTTTTTTCTAGTATGGTGCTATTCCACACTTTTCTGACATTTTTGTATCCAAGGATGTCTTATTAACCCAAACCCTTGCGTGTACGTGCCTAACATTCGACAGGTGATTATAAAATACATTTGGCTGAATTGCTAGCTTAGATTTCACCAAATTTGCCCCTATTTAATTAGGGCATGCCTGACCTCAATTTAAGTTCTGTTGCGTTCCTTTGCTGTTGCTCCTTACATAACCGAGTCCACCGCCGAAGCCATCTAGTAGTTTCATTCCCCTCCTGGCCTTGCTAAAAACCTAGTGGGAACTCTGGCTGCTTTTGCAAAAGTGCATGGTCAAGTTGTTCTTGGCCACCATACTGAGCTGAGGGGCAGGGCTATAAGGATTTTAATCCAAACCACCTTTCATTGGCACGGTTTTACATCTTCTCTACTTGAAGTTCTCCATATAGCTATTGCATTCATGTATACAATTTTGTTTACCGATTGCTTCTTTGCTTCTCTGTTATATACTATGCCTGAACTCAGAATTGTCACTCTTTTTTGGCATAATCATCTTGTAGCTTTATTTCCTTTTGGTTCAAAGACTTACGTTTGGTTTGACTTGTTGACTCATAGTATTGATGAGCAACTATGTTGTCACTCCTTCGATATGTACTCAATATGAGTGCTCATATTTTCAGCTACTTAAGTAATGTGCCTGTTGATAGAGAAATGCATTTAGTAACTTTGTCGATCTCAAGATTTGCTAGCCAAGTCTCTTCTAGTGTTTATAGGGTAGGGTGTGTGTTCATAAAATTGAATGCATGTACGTGAGAGGGTCTGTGTCTGTATAATAAGGTTTCGAAAAATCAATCACTCTTTGACGATTTACATTACCTTTGACACTTACTCCCTCCATCCTAAAAAACAAGTAGTTCTGGAGATTCTAGGGCATATTAATAAAAAGGTAAAACGACCATGTTTGCCCCTATCTATTAACCATATCTGGTACTAATCGATTGATGCATGCACATGCAACTACCAAATGGGATAGAATGACTTGTTTTTTGGGACAAATTTTGAATCCTAGAATGACTTTTTTTTGGGATGGAGGGAATATATATAAAGATTTGTTTGTGTCTAGACATAGTTATTTTCAGTGATTCAAACTATGATTAGCTGAACACGAGCGCTTATGATTATTTTAGCTGGGCGTTTAGACGTTTACTGACAAAAAGATAACAGAATTAGTTTATTCGATCTAGGATAACTGTATTGTTGAAAAAAGTACACTTTCCCGATTCACTGTCATATTCATTTGGTCTTCATTTATTATGTTTATTCGTTATTTATTCATGTTCTGCTTGAACATTGTATTTTTGGTCGAATAGTTGTATAATTGAATATTTCCTATAATCCCTCCATTCTGATTATTTGGTTACCTTCACGAAACAGGCTGGATGTTTACATATATGACTACTTTATGAAGAGAAATTTGCAGGCAACTGCAAAGGCCTTCCAAGCGGAAGGAAAGGTCTCCTCAGATCCAGTTGGTATGTTTTTGTCTTTAATGTTTTTTTCTTGTTAGTTTTATACTATATTTTCTCTTTTTGGTGAAGACTATTATTTACTGCCTGTAAAATGATTGTTTTCAGCAATTGATGCACCTGGTGGCTTTCTTTTCGAGTGGTGGTCGGTTTTTTGGGATATATTCATAGCACGAACAAATGAGAAGCATTCGGATGTTGCAGCGTCATATATTGAGGTTACTGTTTATGCATTTAGTTGTCTTTTTGTGAACAAATTTTAGTTAACTTATGGACTTTTTATTTATTCGTTTCTATTTTTAAGCCCTTCAAGTACATGTAGAATTATAACTTTAGGACTCTTTGAACCATTTTTTTTCTCCAATTAAGAAACTAGCCATTCCTCCTTTTTTTTATTTCGTGTGTTCTGGATAGGCCAACAAGGGTATTGTTTGTAAAGAAACTCTGAGCTCTTCTCAATATGGCATGGTTCCTTGCATACACTTGCTTTGGGTGTTTATTAGCTTTTACTAGTCAACTGCTTGTTGCATATCTCAGATGCTTTGTGTCCTGGCCTGACTGATCCTTCTGTTCATGTCATGTTTTTCTTTATTTTCTTTTGTTATATGTGATTTGTTTTACAAATCTTTTTTTTGCTCCTGGGGGCATATTTTACCTAAAGCTCCAAATTTAGAAATTTTGTCTGTTGTTGCTGGATCAATTAGTCATGAGTGTTGGGTCTGTTATCCCAGCAATACTAATTCAGGTATAATCATTACATCATTCCAGACTCAGCTCATGAAAGCCAGGGAGCAACAGCAGCAACAGCAGCTTCAACAGAGGCAGCAGCAGCCACAGCATATACAAATGCAGCAAATGCTGTTACAAAGAGCTGTGCACCATCAGCAGCAGCAGCAACAGCAACAACAGCAGCAGCAGCAGCAGCAGCAGCAGCAGCAGCAGCAGCAACCACAGCAGCAGCAGCAGCAGCAGCAACAGCTGCAACAGCAGCAGCAGCAGCAACAGCAGCTGCAACAGCAGCGTAGAGATGGTTCCCACCTTCTTAATGGTTCTGCAAATGGAATTTCTGGAAACAATCCTTTAATGCGACAAAACCAAAGTACTGCAAATGTTATGGCAACAAAAATGTATGAGGAAAGGTTGAAGGTACCTTCCCAGACCCAGAGAGACTCTTTGGACGAGGCATCAATGAAGGTACACTATTAGACATTACCTAGGCTCATTGTACCATCTCCTTTTTGCTGACTCCTTACCAGCTGGTCTTTCTTTTGGTGGATAATTCTGTCGTAACATGGAAACTATGGTTGCAGCAAAGATATGGAGAGAATGCTGGACAACTACTTGATTCAAATGAAGCATCATTGTTGAAAGCTGCTTCAAGTGGACAATCCTCAGGGTACTTGATGAACCTGTGAATAATGAAAATGCTGCAACAATATATGTATTGCACGTGATACAGCATACTATGAGATTTGAAGGGGAAAATATAGTACTACCTCCGGTCATTTTTATATGACGTTTCGGACAGCTAATTTGGCTTGAGTCCAGTTTATTTTTCGTGTCTGAAACGTCATACAAAGATGAATAGAGGTAGTATATTAATAAATTGAAGGACCAGGGTTCCCTCCTTAGTGTTCATTGAAAATTACCATCTAATCCCACATTTAATAGAGTAGATTGAACCCGAGCTTTCAATGGATTGTTCAATTGACAAAGTTGTGAGCGTGGAGTGATTAAATGTTTGGTTTTGATAAAAACATTTCTTTTCCACCGGGGGTTCTGCTTCATGCAACTTGTTTAATTGCTTCAGTTAATTGCACCGTGGGTTCCGTTTCACACACACTTCCTAAGTTTGCTCAGGTTGTTAACGGTGCCCTTTTTGTAGGCAAATTTTGCATGGATCTGTTGGTGGCTTGTCAGGCACTCTGCAACAAGTTCAGGCCAGAAGTACCCAACTTCCTGGGCCTGCTCAGGTTTGTCTTCTTGGTACCCTGGTTTCTCTAGTATATTAGTATACAATAAGTTGGGGCTATGTTCCTTATTGTATTCGTTAAGCAGAGTATCAAGACGGAGATTAATCCCATTCTGACGCCCCGGGCTGCTGGCCCAGAAGGGTCATTTATTGGTGTCCAAGGTATTTATCTACTCTCTGGAATTACTGTTCTTAACTGTCACCTGTTTCTTATTTCAACTTTAGTAGCTTCCTTATCCTTGCTGTAAATAATTATGCTGGGCATATTCAACCTTGTCAAATAATAGTCTTTCTGCGGCTAATTAGATGTGACCTTAACAGGATCTAATCAAGCTGGAAACAATTTGACTTTGAAAGGATGGCCACTCACGGTAAGGTTTAATTTATGGTTAAATGTATATTCCCCTTTTAGTTTTCACTGTTGCATGAAGGATTGAAATCTATTCCTGTAGATATAGACCTAAGCGCTCTTTGTTTTAAACTGTCTGTCTAATTTTATTTAAACCTGAAATTTCCCAATTATAAACTGGATTTTAGCTGGAAAATACTCGGCTTGTCAGTTCAGAATATGTCGATCCAAGCTGTTGCGACCTTTTCCAATTGCTGCCAGTACTCCATCCAGACTCCAGCTGGAATGTTCCATTGTTCTTGTAGCATCCTGCTTGGCTCATCTTGTGCTGAACTTTCCTTTTTTGGGGGTAAAATAAAATATAGTACTCCCTTCAGTCACAAATGCACAATATTTTGGACATGGTTCTCAGAAACATTTACAATTCTGACCACTTATATATTCTGAAATATTTATATCGTAAACACACAAATCATTAGTGTATACTTGACTCCTTGACTTGAAAAGTAGTCATAATATGTTAATGTAACAACTTCATTACGTTCTATCATATAGAAAATAGAAAATTGTGGTAAAAGCTACACTTTGAAGCCTATCATTGTCCAGAGCTTGTATTTGTTGGCAGGAGTAATTTTTCTTCTGGGGACACATGCTCGCTCTAGTTTTTTTAATGGTTTAGTTTTTCTTGGAGTACCTAAACATGGAGGGGATAGGGTAATGCTAGCATTTACAGAGTTGTCTTTTTTTTTACATGGCAGTATGCCACCGAATATATTAGGTTATGTTACTTTTGAAGTCTCTTAATTTTGCATGGTCTTGTATCCGAAACAAACGGTTTTGTCTGGTTGTTTACAGCAAAATATGGTGGATTACAAAAGGTGTCATTGACAGTTTATATAGTTCAATATATTGGCGAATGGCGCTTGTCTGATTGGGCTTTGTTACTACATACTATCTTTTAACCTCTTTATGCTGTGCTTTTACAGGGTCTTGACCAACTTAGATCTGGAATTTTACAGCAGAAATCATTTATACAGAATCAACAGCAATTGCACCAGCAGATCCAGATGCTGACCCCACAGCAGCAGCAGCAGCTTATGCTGCAGGCTCAGCAAAATATTGCTTCACCAACATCTAGTGATGTTGACAATAGAAGATTGAGGATGATGCTGAACAGCAGAAATGCTGTTCTTGGACGGGATGGGCAGACAACCAGTGGTAGTGACATTATTCCAAATGTTGGTTCGCCTAGTCAAAGTGGTGGAGATATTGATATGCTTATAAAGGTATATCTTTTGACTTCTGCCATGTGGCTGTTCATTTTCTCGAACAACTGGTGAAAACCTTTTATTTATCAAAGTTACATGATTGCAGTGGTTGTGGTAAATGCTTGTCATGTCTTCTTAGCTTGTTACTCTATGGGGGCAAACTTAAGTTTTTAGGAAAATCGGGTGGATCATGGGTTCCATATGATCAAAATGAACATATTACCTATTGTTTTTACTTTTGATATAACTTTGATTTGTTGTTAGAACCAGGTTGAATATAGTTGACCTTGATCTATTTATTGCCAATTAAGTGTCTTAGCCTCTCTGATACTGTATAAAACAGAGTGTGATTTATTCCCCATTTTTCATGACTGTTAAAATATCAAATTCTTTGCAAAATTGGTTGACAAGGCATTGGTAAAGTCATGAAATTCCAGTGAAACAAAACGAACTTGGAATATCTATTATTTTTCCCAGTAGCTATCATGTGTACTTCATATTTTTGAGCTTACGGTTTACCTACTTACAAACTTGATTGTTCTTATCCACAATTCCACATGCTTCCTTTTAATGCATATACATGGCCAAATCATGATTTGCTATTATTTACCTTTGAACCTGTGGCGTGCATGAATACCCTCCTTAATGTTGGTTTTCGAGCCCTTTTTTGCGGCCATGTTCTTATACAGATTTTCTGTGTAGTAGAAGAAACTTGCTCAGCAGCACCAACTACTACAACAGCAAAGCAACAGTCAACAGCAGCCGCAGCAACATCAGCTTCAGCAACCTGCTGTCTCTAGTCAGCAATCTCAAAGCTCAAATCAACTTCTTCAACAAGAAAAGCCAGGAATTGGAAGTATGCCTGTTGATGGGGGCATGCCAAACACTTTTGGGGGAGCTGAACAAGTATGTGTCAATAGTGTACCTGTGATGTCTCTTATTTCATTTTGTATGGATGTTATATGCGTTATATTTAAAAGTTGACTGTTTTTTAATGTGCCTGCTATGTATCTGTCGTAGCATACCAAATGTACTATATATTGAAAAAGATGCGATAGAGCCCATCTCTTGTTGCTTTTGGTTTGAAATTGGATGTCTTATGTGATCATCTGTGTTCACCTCTATGGTAACAACTGTGATCTATTCATTTTGTAGAGCTCTTGACCTGATCACCTAGCTCCACTTTATATTCTTCTGGCATCTAAAAACAACATATTGTCTCATTTCGTTCTTTGCACTACAGTTGATTTGTCCTATTCTCTCATTGTTGTGGCATCTAAAAACAACATATTGTCTCATTTCGTTCTTTGCACTACAGTTGATTTGTCCTATTCTCTCATTGTTGTGATATTCATCTTTTTGTTCATGAAGACCTTGCAACTGCTTACCACTGCTTTAGATTGGTAAAGTAAACTTGTGCTGTTTGTGGTTCAGACAGCGAAGAAGCGAAAGAAGCTAGGTTCATCCTCAGGCAGAGCTAACAGTTCAGGAACAGCGAATACCGCTGGCCCCTCTCCAAGTTCTGCACCTTCGACTCCTTCCACTCATACACCAGGAGATGCAATGTCTGTGCCACAGCTGCATCAGAATGGAGGTTCAGCTAAACCCATGGTAATGTTTGGTTCTGATGGCACTGGGAGCTTGACATCTCCGGCAAACCCATTGGTATGGATGCATATTTATGTATTATGACTTATGAGATATGCATCTTTTTTTTGCCAAATGTAACATGACAGGATAACTGAAACTTTTTTTCTCCAGGATGATGTTGACCGTTTGCTGGAAGATGGGTCCTTGGACGATAATGTTGAATCCTTTCTATCACAGGATGACATGGATCCTAGGGACAACTTGGGGCGCTGCATGGATGCTAGTAAAGGTGTGTATTTGTTTCTTTCGGGTACCTGGTTTGATTTTAATTTGTCTTTAATGTCAATATTTTATGCCCGTTGAATTTTAACATATTATGCTAATTCCTTTTTAAGGAAACTATATTGCCTTTTGTTTTACTTTGAAAAATGTTTGCCACCTCATCTGATCACAAATTAGATAAGAGATATCTCCTTAGCAGATCGCTATTCCTAATGATCTGTTATATTATATCTTTGTTACTGACATTTTTACATAATTATTTTGAATCATATTATACTTGTTCATATGACAACAAAATATATGAAAGCATACCTTTGCTTCATTGTGTTATTTTTGCTGGCATCGAATGCTTGGCCTAAGATCTGTTTATTCCAGGGTTTGGTTTTTCTGAGGTTGCAAAAGCACGTGCGAGTTCAACCAAAGTTGTTTGTTGCCACTTCTCATCAGATGGCAAACTGCTTGCTACTGGTGGTCATGATAAAAAGGTGCGGTCATTTGCAGATAACTCATAACTTACATTTGAAAAGTTCTTAGAGAAGCTTAAATTATTTACCTGATCTCTACACAGGTTGTTTTGTGGTGCACAGAGCCCCTAAAGCCTAAATCTTCATTGGAAGAGCACTCGTTTCTAATCACTGATGTTAGGTTTAGTCCAAGCATGTCGCGCCTTGCTACATCCTCCTTTGATAAAACTGTGCGGGTTTGGGATGCCGATAATGTATGTGCGCCTCATTGTTTTTCCTGGTAACAAGCATTAGATGATGTTCTGCACCTCAGAATGCTAATGTCTAACTGTTTGTGTATGTGCAGACTGACTATTCGCTCCGTACTTTCACGGGCCATTCAGCATCTGTTATGTCACTTGATTTTCATCCAAATAAAGAAGATATGATATGCTCCTGTGATAGTGATGGGGAAGTGCGCAGCTGGAGCATAAATAATGGTAGCTGTCTGACCTGTGTTAAGGCGTTTAAGGTATGATAGTAATACCTTTTTGTGTTTCATAGAATCATCTGCTTTAAGCATTTGTTCTGATCTTGGGTTTTTTTCCCATTCATATTTTGCCATCCCAGGGAGGTGCTACTCAGATGAGGTTTCAACCTTGCAAGGGAAAATATCTAGCCGCCGCCTCAGAGAAGGCTATCCACATACTTGATGGGGAGACACAACATGCTTGCAGAAGTCCCTTGCAGGTTGGTTTCCAAAGAGCACTGCTAAAATATGTTGAGGATGCGTTTCCAACTCATTTTAGCTACATGCAATTTATGACTTATTTTAGATTACATTTGTACCAATTATGATAGTCATTTGGTTTAACGATGCTGAATTTCGTTCGGTTTCGGTTTCACATGGGATTTGTTTTGCGTTTGGCCAAGGCTGAGTATATAACTGTAATAGTTTGTTCCTATATGTGTGTAGGGGCACAACAAGAATATTCAATCGCTTTGTTGGGATTCTACTGGTGACTATCTGGCTTCTGTCAGTGAAGATTCTGTCAGAATTTGGTCGTTCACTTCTGGACATGACGGTGAATTTGTCCATGAGTTGAATTGCAGCGGGAACAAATTCCACTCATGTGTTTTCCACCCAACTTATTCATCATTGCTAGTAATCGGTTGTTACGAGGCAAGTTTCTTAAATGTCATCTGACCCAGTTAATTCATTCTATGAGCACAATCAGGTGCCTTTATCTGGGGGTGGTTGTAACATTTGTTTTTTATTTGATGTCGTGCAGTCTTTGGAACTTTGGGACATAAGGGAGAAGAACACCATGACCTTAAACAATGCACATGAGGGTATGATTGCAGCCCTAGCAGCATCCAGCGCAACAGGGAAGGTTGCCTCAGTTAGCCATGATAGATTTGTCAAGGTCTGGAAATGACTTGTATAATAGCGACTGATGTTGTCCGTGTCGTCTTTTACATTCTGGTTGTTAGATGTGATAGAGAAAAAAAGACGGTTTTCTGCCTCAGATGACCACATGGCGAAAAGGGTAGCTAACAAGATCTCTTGAGCCACTTGGGCTCAAGAACTAACGGTGTTTGTTTTGTGGTTGTCACTGTTGTATGCTGTTCAATATGCTACTGAAGTTTGTAGTTGTAACTCCTTATAGAAACGTTGGTTGAAGACTAAAAAATTGTACCCAGTACAAGTTACAAACTGTTTCTTAATCTGCTTCTTCGTATGCAGTTGTAATGCATTTTTCCTTTCTCGCTGTATGTTTTCGGTTTTATGGTTGAAATGTTGAGTCCTGAAATTGTGTGGCCTTGGAAGGGGATTGAGGGGGGATGAAGTAAATTTCCAATCAATCCTTCCCAGTCCTCTCTTTTCGGTGTAGCGTAACATGCCCAGAGGGTATTACTGATATGCGCCACAATGCTCACCGAGTCTTACTTTTTTTTTGGTTTACAGAAAATGATCGCTGTCACATAATTTTACTGGTGAAAGAAAAAAGAATTGTCACATCATTTAGCTGTTTTTGCTACAATCAATACTCTGTCTTTACATATCTTTTTATTTATTCCAAATCATGTTATACTTGTCCGGTTGTCTTGCCCTTGCCCAGATGATGGCAATACCATGCTTTTACTTCATTGTAGTATGTTTAGTGGAGGGAATTGTCCAGCAAAATATTTTACCTTTTCAGTGTACGGCTTTGGTGGGACTGCAAAGGCAAGAGCCAGTGGAAGCAAAGTTGTTTCTTGGAGAAGTTGTTTCTTGGAGTTGTGACATCTCATCTCGTGGCAAACTGCTTGCTACCTGTGGCCATGATTAAAAAAAAAAGTGCCATCATCAGCACAGGGCCCTGATCTGCTGATTTCACCAGTTTTAGAAAAAAAAACTTCACTCTAAATCACTCCGCCCTCTATGCAGGTTGGCTTGTGGTCTACAGAGCCCGTACAGCCTAAATCTTCGCTAGAAGAGCACTGATGCTTATGACTGGTGTTAGATTTAGCCCAAGCATACATCAGCGCCTTGCTACATCCTCCTTTGACGGAACGCCAAGGGTTTGGGACGCTGACAACGTTGCATAATTCTCCCATTTATTTTTATTTTTCTGCCCTCAAAATGCTATTGTCCTATGGCAATAGTGCATTAGAAGATGTTCTGTGGTTCAGAATGCATCATCTAACTTTTAAGAAAATGCAATGTCTAACTAATTGAGTATGTGCAGATTGAGTATTCACTCCGTACTTTCACAGGCCATAAATCATCTATTATGTCACTTGATTTCCGTCAGAATAAGCCAGATATGATATGTTCATGTGATTGTGAATTGTGATGGGCAAATTCGCAGCTGGAGCACATAATATGTTATTTGTCGGACCTGTGTTAAGGTGTCCAAGCCTCCAAGGTATGTGGTCCAATAATACCTTTTTAAGTTCCATGGGATCTTCTGCTTGAACATCTAATCACATTTTATCATCTCAGGGTCCTGCTATTCAACTGAGATTTCAACCTCGCAAGGGAAAATATTTAGCAGCTGCTTCAGAGAAGACTGTCTTCATACTTGACGGGGAAACACAAATTGCCCGAAGCGGGGGCGACGCGGGGGCCGTGGGAGAAGAGAGGTACGGCACGGGGCGACGTGGGCACGAGCGCGAGAGCTCGCCAGCGTCCGGCAGATCTGCGTGGGCGCGGCGGAATGGTGGAGGAGTGAAGCTTCTGCAGCGTGACTAGTGGAATTACGGCGGAGGCGTCATTCGGGTGGGGTGACCGTGCCGGTGGTGTCGATTTTGCTGCACCGTGCGCGTGCAGTATGGGTTGGATGCTCTGGGCGAAAGCCCTCGCTAGTATCATACTGGCGGATGGCGGCGGCGTCCTTGGACGTCGCTTTCCCTCTTGGGGCGTCATTGTGGAGTTACAACCCTGCTGCACGAGATCTCTGAGTGAAAACCCTGTCCAACTTCTGGAAGAGCGACGGTGGCGTCATTGGTGTCATGCCCTCCTTGGAGGCGTCGTCTCTAGATATCCCGCACGGATGGTAGCATGGGAGGCCCACTGTCTATGGCGGCCTCGACTGGTGTTGGCAATCCCGTCGTGGGGCATGCATAAGGGTGTTGGCGACCCAGCGCCGAGGCGTCTATTTTCTTGTTGGTGGCCAAGGGTCGTCGCTTGGTTGCCATTCGACTGCTCGCAGCGGACCACGACGGCTGACGTTGCCTAGCAATCGTCAATGCGGTGTGGGACTGCGTCGGAGGACGATGCTTGCGGCTATGGCAATGGGAGACGACTCGGCTTGTAGCGGATCGCGACGGGTTGTTTCAGCATGGCTGAACCTACCAGGTGTGGTACAACTTCGGAAGACGGCACATGTGACAACCTTGGTATGTTGATTTGGAGGCAACGGCTTCGTGCGGAGGAAGCAACATGGTGAAGTCGAACCACGACGGCGGTCTGGTTGTTTTGGTGGAGGCGGGGCAGCCATGGTCGCTATTTTGACGGCAACACAAGAAACGAGTCCGGAGCATGGAGTTGGTGGTGGATGTGGCGAGGCCCCCGCACACGAGAGAGGAGCATTCAACGGCGGATGAGGCGAGGCCCCCGCGCGTTGTGTTTGCCCAGATTCGGTGTTTTTCATTCCGTCGGACGGTTTGCATTGCTGCAGCGGCACTATAGCAAAAGGTCCCGCATAGCAGTGGCCTTGTTGGTGTGGTGGTGTCTGCCCTGTCGACGCTGGATCACGTCGGAGGTTTCGATGACTGCAAGGGTGCGGAAGATGGGTGGGAGCTGCGGTTGTGTTCTCCTCCGCGTGTGTAGTGGTCTGGTCGTGCTGATGTCCCAATCCAACCGGTCGGCGAGTGGTTTTGAGTGGTATCCGCGTGGATGGCCCAATTCAACCGGGTGAGTACAGTTGTTTTCTCTTTCTTTTATGTTTCCTGCCTATGACCTCCCAGGGTCGTAGTCTTGTATTTTTTCTGCTATATCAATAGAAACGCACTGTATAGTTCGTTCAAAAAAACAAAGGAAATGGTCACAGTCCTAATGTGTTGGGGCTAGCTCTTGCAACTTATAATGTGCCCTATGTTTAGCTTCTTGAGAAGTACTCCCTCCGTGCTACAATACAAGCCATCTTAGTGTTTTTAGAACATATCAGAGAGACCAGTAAAAGACACATATAACCCTGAGTTATTACGTGGAAAGTTGTATTGTCTGGTTATTTTAATGACAGTTGCGAGTATCAACTTGTGTCTATCCACCAATCAGTCCAACTAACCACACTAACTTCAAGAATAATTAAAAGAACAATGATTTAAATATAGTTAGGATGTCTTGTATTTGAGTACAAAATTTGAATTCTAAATTGTTGAACAACAATTAATTGCTAGATTGGCATGAAAAAAAAGGAGAGGCTTGCCTTGTAACAACCAATTACTGGCAATATGCGATGGACATGTTGGGTGAAAAACACATGAGAATAACTTGTTCCCGCTGCAATTCAACTCTAGCACAAATTCGCCATCATGATGGTTTAAACCAATCTAGCATAAATTTCGTGCCAACACGTGCCACCAAAACATTGGAACTCTGGAACATAAGGCAAAATAAACCAATTACGCTGAACAATGCACATGATAGTTTTTTAAAAAAACTCGGCCTACGGAGGGTAAGACCACCCCACGGTATTGTATTAAGAAGAAGACATTCTCACATAGATGGAGAAAATCCTCGAAACCCTACCCCATCCATACACAACGGCATCGCAACACATGTGATATTAGGTAACCCGGACTGGGAGGGCCACACCGGCCGCTCAACCATCGCACATTTGTGCGTCTGCCTGTAAATTCGCTCCCTGTGGGGATCGAACTCCCGACCTCCCCCGAAGGGGGGTCACATGATAGTTTAATTGCAGCTCTAGCAGCATCGAGTGTAATTGTACGCATTATCTCAGTGAGTCATGATAAAAGTGTTAAGCTCTGAAAATGATTTATGTAATAGATGTTCGATGAAAGAGGTTAAGGACATACTATCACTACGGGAAACCCGGCATATGCCGAGTGTCTCGATCTTTGCCGAGTGTATTTTATCGGGCACTCGGCAAAGACAGACTTTGCCGAGTGTCCCTAAGGAGGCCCTCGGCAAAGAGAGAACACTCGGCAAACACACTCTTTACCGAGTGTCAGGACACCGACACTCGGCAAAGAGGCGCTTTGCCGAGTGTTAGGCTGGTGACACTCGGCAAAGACGTCGCACGTGCTCGGCGCGTGACACGGCCGCCAACGGCCGTTGGGGGGCCGTTCGGGCTGCATCTACTTTGCCGAGTGTCGTCGGCCAGACACTCGGCAAAGATGTCGCACGTGCTCGGCGCGTGAGACGGCCGGCAACGGCCGTTGGAGGCCGTTTGGGCTGCATACTCTTTGCCGAGTGTCACCGGCCTGACACTCGGCAAAGATGTGGCACGTGTCCTGCACGTGCCGCGCGCGCCAACGGCCGGGGATGGCCGTTTGGACTGCCACAGCTTTGCCGAGTGTACAAGGTAGACACTCGGCAAACATATAGAAGACATTGCAT
>OAMR01000374.1:1224976-1240019 GCA_900205405.1 Echinochloa crus-galli | reverse complement strand
CCGAGTGCTGGCTTTGCACTCGGCAAAGCCTTTGCCGAGTGTATTCCGGGGTTTGCCGAGTGCCCCAGGCACTCGGCAAACTCCGGGTTTCCCGTAGTGATAGAAGCTAGCAAGCAAGCTGCCTAGGAAAATAAAATAAAGCTGTGTGGCAGCATCATCTATCTATAAAATATGTTGTAACTGTTGTACTCTGTGTGCATATACATATATATATATGCATGCATGGTTATTATATATACGTACGTATATGTGTACTGCAAAGGCTTATTATGACATGTTGTCAGCGGCACAACAACCACTTCACTCGCACACTAAGGTTTCTCAATTGGATGCCGTTGCACGTCTGTTGGCCGTCAAGTCCCAGTTTAGCTTGGGTCGAGACGCCTTTGACCACATCCTGACAGTTTTTGGCGGCCTCCTTCCGGAAGGTCACTTTCTGCCAAAGAACATGTACGCAGTACAGAAACTTCTAAATGCACTTAAGATGTCGTATCAGAAGATACATGCTTGTCCGAATGGATGCATCTTATTTAGGAAAGAATATGCGGACGCAAAGCAATGTCCGAAGTGCCATGCTTCTAGATTCGTGGAGATAGTCGGTGCTGATGGTAAGAAGAAGCAAAGCAAAATACCCGTGATTATCCTACGGTACCTTCCACCTATACCGAGGATCCAACGGCTTTACATGACCGAGGACTCCGCGAAACAGATGACATGGCACAAAAGTGGAGTGCGATACAATCCTGATAAGCTCGTACATCCATCCGATGGTGAAGCATGGAAGCACTTTGATGGGATTCATCATGACAAGGCTAGAGAGGCTCGGAATGTGCGTGTTGCGTTGGCAACAGATGGGTTCAACCCGTATGGAATGACGGCTGCCCCATACTCTTGTTGGCCAATGTTTGTGATCCCACTCAATCTCCCCCCCGGTGTCCTATTTCAACGGCAGAACATCTTTTTGTCGTTAATTATTCCTAATTACCCGGGGAAAAATATGAGCGTGTATATGGAGCCTCTTGTTGATGATTTGGACCGTGCTTGGGAGGAAGGTGTATGGACATATGATCGAGCTACAAAAACAAACTTTAAAATGCATGTCTTCTACCAGTACTCCCTGCATGACCATCCGGCGTATGGGATATTCTGCGGCTGGTGTGTCCACGGGAAGTTCCCATGTCCAATATGCAAGGCATCTCTGAAGTTCATCTGGTTGACCAAGGGTGGAAAATATTCATGCTTCGACAAACATCGTCAATTTCTCCCTCTTGAACACGAATTCAGACAAGATATTAAGAACTTCACGAAAGGTGTAAGGGTTCTAGACCCTGCACCACACATGATGACAGGTGCGGATGTTCGTGCAGAGTTAGACGCTCTCGAGGTCGGGGAGGATGGCCGTTTTGTGGGATATGGCGAGCAACATGCCTGGACTCATAAGTTGGGCCTATGGATGCTCCCGTACATGGCAGACCTTCTGCTTCCACATAATATTGATATGATGCACACTGAAAAGAATCTTGCCGAGGCACTTTGGGGTACAATCATGAACATTCCTGATAAAACCAAAGACAATACATCTGCCCGGAAGTTCAAAGATGGCGGGTCCGATGCAGCTGGGTCGTCTGGTGCCAAGGGGCGAAGAAGCTAAATATACCACCTCCCAGGTACGGCAAAACATGGAAAAAACCTAAGGCCGATTTCGTTCTCGATAATGACCAAAAGAGGGAAGTGCTAAGTTGGTTCCAAACATTAAAATTTCCTGATGGGTACGCAGCGAATTTGAAGAGGGGAGCGAACTTAACTACTCTACTAATCAACAGGCTCAAGAGTCATGACTACCACATATGGCTTGAAAGGCTTCTTCCAGTGATGGTTCGAGGCTATGTCCCCAGAGAGCTTTGGGTAAGTATTCGTTGCAGTACACTGCTCAACACAACACTTTCATTGCTAAGGAAGTATCGAAGCCCATGCTTGCAGAAATGGAAAAGCTTGCTCCCGTGTTGCTATGCAAGTTGAAGAAGATATTTCCACCGGGCTTTTTCAACCCGATGCAGCATATGATTCTGCACCTTCCGTATAAGGCACGAATGGGTGGGCCTGTGCAGAACCGCTGGTGCTATCCAATTGAGACATGTCAGAAGGTTCTTCGAACTAAATGCAAAAATAAATGCAAGATTGAAGCATCTATTGCAGAGGCTTACATTCTCGAGGAGGTGTCAAACTTCACAACGAAGTACTATGCTGACAACCTCCCTAGCGTCAACAATCCACCGCCTCGTTACAATGTTGGCGAAGTTGAATCGAACCTCAGCCTTATTCGAGGGCAACTGGGAAGTGCAAGTGAAGGCACCAACAAAAACTTGACAAATGCAGAGTGGCGCGCTACCATGCTTTATGTGCTCACCAATCTATCCGAAGTTGAGCCATACATGTGGTAAGTTCAGAACAATCTTGTTTTCCAGTACCTAGCCACTGTTCTGCATCCAACACTCTTGTTTCTCGTTCATACATGAAATTTCTTGATCAATTCTGGCGTAATAGGAGGGCTCCTACCCCACACGAAGTTGATGACCTTCTTAAACATGGAAACCCAGATTTTATTTCTTGGTTCAAACGGAAGGTACACTTAATTTCAGTCTTGTCCTAAATTCGACGTTACTGAGTCTATGAGTAACGGAAGGTACAAACATGCCTGGTCGAACTCGCAGGGTCAATCCGATGGGTCTATGAGTGTCGAGTTGAGACAAATCCTGATGGTAAGAAGAAGCAAAGCAAAATACCCGTGAATATCCTACGGTACCTTCCACCTATACCGAGGATCCAACGGCTTTACATGACCGAGGACTCCGCGAAACAGATGACATGGCACAAAAGTGGAGTGCGATACAATCCTGATAAGCTCATACATCCATCCGATGGTGAAGCATGGAAGCACTTTGATGGGATTCATCATGACAAGGCTAGAGAGGCTCGGAATGTGCGTGTTGCGTTGGCAACAGATGGGTTCAACCCGTATGGAATGACGGCTGCCCCATACTCTTGTTGGCCAATGTTTGTGATCCCACTCAATCTCCCCCCCGGTGTCCTATTTCAACGGCAGAACATCTTTTTGTCGTTAATTATTCCTAATTACCCGGGGAAAAATATGAGCGTGTATATGGAGCCTCTTGTTGATGATTTGAACCGTGCTTGGGAGGAAGGTGTATGGACATATGATCGAGCTACAAAAACAAACTTTAAAATGCATGTCTTCTACCAGTACTCCCTGCATGACCATCCGGCGTATGGGATATTCTGCGGCTGGTGTGTCCACGGGAAGTTCCCATGTCCAATATGCAAGGCATCTCTGAAGTTCATCTGGTTGACCAAGGGTGGAAAATATTCATGCTTCGACAAACATCGTCAATTTCTCCCTCTTGAACACGAATTCAGACAAGATATTAAGAACTTCACGAAAGGTGTAAGGGTTCTAGACCCTGCACCACACATGATGACAGGTGCGGATGTTCGTGCAGAGTTAGACGCTCTCGAGGTCGGGGAGGATGGCCGTTTTGTGGGATATGGCGAGCAACATGCCTGGACTCATAAGTTGGGCCTATGGATGCTCCCGTACATGCTCTGAGAACTTGGCCCTTTGGCAGCGAGGCCCCTCGCAACTCCCGAAGCGCCCGATACCCATGGATCGTCGCCCCGTGATCGCACCCAGCCCTCCAAGGTAAGTAATTTTAGATGTAACAAGTAACTTTTCGTTTCATATTCATATGTTGGAAATCACAATATGGACTAACAATTTATCTTAATCACTTGGACAGGAATTGGGTTGGTGTCACCCCGGGCGCTGGTCACGCCCGGAAAGTCAACGGCATCCTGGGTCTTCTTTGCAGGGAGCTGTCTCCGGGTCTGGTGACCATTGGCGGTAGGGAGGAGCCGGCCTACACCTTTGACCACTACGTCACCGCTGGCGATCAGGAGGACCGGGAGGGCAGGATCTTCAACAACAAGGCCGAGCGGGTAAAGGGAGAGCTGTGGGTAAGTATTTGTTGCACTACATTGCTCAACACAGCACTTTCCCTGAACAATCTACAAATAATGCAACATTCATCGTGTATATATGCGCAGGACTTTTACAGATGCGCCCCGGGATAGGAGGCTTTGGCGGATGTTGTGGCACATGCATCATGCTGGAAGCTTGTAAAGGACCTGCACTACGAGGCGCGCGTGCAGGCCGTAATTGATTATTTCGCTACACACAAGATCTCTGTGAAACATTGTGTATTTCTTCTTCTTGGATCATTAAATCCTCAAATACTGATGAGAGTTGGTGGTTTTGCTCCTTAGCTTAGTACTTTCTGTAATACTTAAATGTAATCTCTATAAATTTCTCTGTTGAATGCAATACTTTAATGTAAATTTCTGTAATCTTGGATCTATATAATCTATATAAATTTTTCTGTTGAATCTTTCTTTCTCCTCTCTTCTTTCTCTATTCTTCTTGTTTGTGAACGTGAAGAAAGCAGGCTAGAAAAGAGAGGAGAGGGCCTCGAGGAGTACAGGGCCAAATGGGTACGCCGAGTCATTTCTATATTCGCTCACTCTATTCTGTGTAATTACTAATTCTTATTGTTTATTTTTCCAGTCGGTGTCACATGGTGGTGCGCCTTGCTCACAGCTCGAGGCATTTGCTATGGCCCACAAGGGCAAGGCGACCTCCGATGTCCAGTACAACCTGGAGGACGGGCCCGCGGCATACAACAACGCCAGCATCCACAGTCGCCTCTCGGCATATACAGAGGTGGCGAGGGAGCTCCACGGGCCAGACTGGGATCCGACCGCCCACGACATTGATGGAGAAGTGGTCATGAGGGCGGGAGGAGGCAAGAAGCACGGGCGGTACTTTATCGCCAACAACACCATCGACACGGCCTCTACCCCCACACTCTCCCAGATTCGAGCCAGGAGCACGAGCTCTTCAGCGGCTATCCGCCAGCCTCTTCCCGGTTCACACTTCGGGATGCAGGCACTCCAGGTTATTTCTATTTCTATCTTTGTACGTGAAGTTTGCTTACGTTTATAATGTATTATATTTGTGATTGAATATTGCAGACCCGGTTGGAGGAAGAGACGCAGAGGCGGGAGAACCTGGAGGCGGAGGTGCAGCGGATGAGGGAGGCGGATGCCGAGAAAGACAGGCAAAAGGAGGAGGCTGAGCGGGCGAACCGAGCATGGCAAGAGCAGGTAATGGCCTACATGCAGAGCATTGGCCAGCGGGTGGTTGAAGGTCCGCCGCCGCCGGCGGTGATGCCACCACTGCCTCCACCACATGTTTCTATTTCTCCCGTGAGTCAGCAGCACCCCTCATTGAGGGTTAGTACCGGGTCTAGTCCTACTAGGGAACATGACGCCTGCAGGGCGAGTCACATATATATATATATATATATATATATGAATTGATTGTGATGCCTATTATAAACTGCCTGTGATGCCTATTATAAACTGCGTGTGATGTTTTTGTTGATGGGTCCTTTTAACGCAATAAATAAATAAAAACAGGGGTAAAATTGATGCTTTGCCGAGTGTTACACTCGGCAAAGGGTCTGTGTTTCGAGTGTATTGGCCTTAACACTCGGCAAACAGGCTGTTTCTGTCATTTCTGGAACAGCCTTTACCGAGTGTTTTTGCCTTAACACTCGGCAAACAGGCCCTCTTTGCCGAGTGCCAAAGCCCTGACACCTGGCAAAGAGGCTGTGCAGGGTCTGCCCCTAACCAGCCTTTGGGTGGGGTCTTTGCCGAGCGCGACACTCGGCAAAGGCTGGTTAGGGGCAGGCCCTGCACAACCTCTTTGCCGAGTGTCAGGGATTTAGCACTAGTCAAAGATCCCAGTATTTGCCGAGTGTGGCACTCGGCAAACACCTCGTCAGCACTAACAGACGGCCGCGAACGCCGCCGTGCCGTCCGCGGCCGTCCGTTAGTGCTTTATTTTACCGAGTGTCGGCTTCTGCACTCGGCAAAGCCTTTGCCGAGTGCCCGACAAAAGACACTCGGCAAAGGGGCTATTTGCCGACACGGGCTATGAGGAGTCCTCTTTGCCGAGTGTAACACTCGGCAAAGCCTTTACCGAGTGTATATCGGGGTTTGCCGAGTGCCCCAGGCACTCGGCAAACACCCGGTTTCCCGTAGTGTATGGTATTGTCTTGTGGTTCTCGTTGTTGTATGTTCTTCAACATGCTGGTAAAGCTTGTCGTTGCAACTCCTTACAAAATGGAAATGTTGCTCGAGCCCTGCTCTACCTCTTGAGGCTGTTTAACTTTTGCCGAACACAACTTGGGAGGTTTTTTTTTCTTGAGTCACCTGTGTCTTGTACATCATATTGAATTGAATCCTTGATTCATGCATCAGTTGAGTACATGGTACTATATTCGTTTGGCAAGTGGTGGAAAATATCGAGGGAATAAATATTAGCATGGGGGTTTGATTTTCCGTTCTAATTTCTTAGCTGACACGTGTTGAAAATATGATACTGAGTTTAAGTAGGAATACTTATTTAATTGTTTTGCTGGAGGATTTGAAAGTGTGGGATTGTTTTTTCTACTAGCAAAAAACACGTGCGACACGCATATTTAATAGAAAATAAAATTAACTGTATTTGTTACGAACTCGACTATTGTACGTAAGCGCGTGTTTTTTTTCCACGGACTGTTTAGTCAAACTCTTCAAGACAGGAAGAGTAATGTTTCAATGATTTGTGGGCCCGTCGACCCTCTAAAATTTTAGATCTTTATAGTATAGATATATAATGAAAGTGTGAAACGGTAACTTAATTCAATATAGGAGATATATCTATATGTTTGCCGTGAAAACAACTCCATGTAAACCAAACCTTCCTTAGATTTTAAATGGTGCAAATTAAACACTCAGATTATTATTGTCTTCCCATCCAACCATATTTCCCTAGATTCTAAGGGCTTGTTTGGTAGAACTCCACCTCATTCTAATTTTTTTATAGAAGTGATTTGTCTCTGTGAGTGATTCTTCATAATTCTCTATGATAAACTTGATAGATAAACATATTCTATGTGAGAAGTCTTAGTTTATTTTGGAATCACTTCAAAAAATCAACAGTGTGTTCTCTTTGAAAATTGTTTTTGGCAAAGCTTCTTCCAGATTTAGCCAAGAATCAACTCCGCTCTCTACGGAACATGCCCTAAATCATGCTATACTTTTCTCTCCGAGATGAGGGCAAAATCCATGCTTTTGCTTCATTGTAATATCTTTACTTGAGGACAATGTGCAGTTTTTTTTTTTTTGCGGTGTTTGCCCTTGTTAAGATTGCGAAAACAAGTGGCAGCGGAAGAAAATTAAAGTTATTTGTCAGGATATCTGGTCTGATAGCAACTACCGTTGGCCATGACAAAAATGTGCCATCAACGGAACAGGGAGTGGAAGAAGAAAGCAGGAGATAATGGGACGAGTTATTTGTTTTCATCGACTACTAGCACGGAGTGGCAGTACATAATGGGACAAAATTACCGACAGTTTGATAAAAGTTGGCGAAGAAGAAATCAGGAGACAATGTGAGCCTAGCATTTGTTTTAAACGACCGGTAGTACGGAGCCGTGGTAGAAGGGTCAAATATGTGCATTAACTTTTTTGGTCTACAAACCAAACAAGCAGTGATCGCGACAAAGGAACAGCAACGAGTCGCTTTTGGTTGCACCAAACTTTTGTTGCATTGCACCTAACTTGAACACCAGCACTCCTTTCATCTTCATGGGGTTGAAGTTGAGAGCTAGCTGTTCAGATTTCCCGGATAGCGAAACAAGAAACAAGAACAAACATGCATCTCCATCCACTTGTGTATGTCATACTAGACTTACATAGTAGAGAAATCATCCAAGTAGATTTTGAATATAATCACTGTCTTAGTACGTTGACAACGTATCCCCTGTTGCAGGTCTTATTATATTGGCTTCGTTGCTCACATCCTCACCATGCATACAAAAGTGAGGTTGCAATTTATGAAGGAAAAAAAAGGTGAGGTTGCATCGATGTGGAGAGCACTTGATGCCTGGCTTGGGCAGACAGCACGTGTGTTCTAAGCAAAGTTGTTTGCCTGCGTGCTTTCCAGGACCAGGCTGTGGTTGCAGAAACAACGTCAATTTCGCTTGTGCAAGAATGGCACATCGTTCTTCAGTGAAGAGGTTTGGCATCCCTTGCTCCATTTCTCTTTCACCTCTCATTCATTCTAAAACAGATAAAGCATTAAAAAAATGACATGACATCTTGCCAATGCTTTGTACAGCACTGTTGTCCATTTTCTATGGGATTTTTTGTTGTGGAAATTCATATATGCTAATTTTCTACCAAGTCGATTTATAATCTTGCACATTCTTTCTCCAAGGAATAGAATGGGACCACCATTTCTGTATTGAAAAACAAAGAGATCAGGAACGTTTGCACAAGGAACCTTTGGTGCATCCCAGCGACGTCGCCACCCGAAGCATACACATCATCAGTGCAATACGGAACTGGACAGAAAGTGCTTCTTATATCGCAAAACACCATTGACACTTTTCAGTTATACAGGAAACCACTTGTCCAATACGAAATTGGGCGCCTTTGTTGTCAATTTTCAGAGATTTACTCAATAAACAAGTGCCGGGAACAGCAGGGTGATGTGAGTTGACACGCACGGCCGGTGAATCGTGGCAGCACGTATGCTTCTCTTCTCTGATCGGGAAAAGCCACCATTATATTGACGACGATTTTTCTTTTTTCATGAGGTAGTTGCTGGGTCATGATCTCTTTTACGCACCCCGTGCTTGTGAGGCAGCGGGTACATCGTCGCACGAATGGCCGATCCTATATATATATATATATATATATATATAGATTGAACTTTCTTCATAATTCTCTATGATAAACTTGATAGATAAACATATTCTATGTGAGAAGTCTTAGTTTATTTTGGAATCACTTCAAAAAATCAACAGTGTGTTCTCTTTGAAAATTGTTTTTGGCAAAGCTTCTTCCAGATTTAGCCAAGAATCAACTCCGCTCTCTACGGAACATGCCCTAAATCATGCTATACTTTTCTCTCCGAGATGAGGGCAAAATCCATGCTTTTGCTTCATTGTAATATCTTTACTTGAGGACAATGTGCAGTTTTTTTTTTTTTGCGGTGTTTGCCCTTGTTAAGATTGCGAAAACAAGTGGCAGCGGAAGAAAATTAAAGTTATTTGTCAGGATATCTGGTCTGATAGCAACTACCGTTGGCCATGACAAAAATGTGCCATCAACGGCACAGGGAGTGGAAGAAGAAGAAAGCAGGAGATAATGGGACGAGTTATTTGTTTTCATCGACTACTAGCACGGAGTGGCAGTACATAATGGGACAAAATTACCGACAGTTTGATAAAAGTTGGCGAAGAAGAAATCAGGAGACAATGTGAGCCTAGCATTTGTTTTAAACGACCGGTAGTACGGAGCCGTGGTAGAAGGGTCAAATATGTGCATTAACTTTTTTGGTCTACAAACCAAACAAGCAGTGATCGCGACAAAGGAACAGCAACGAGTCGCTTTTGGTTGCACCAAACTTTTGTTGCATTGCACCTAACTTGAACACCAGCACTCCTTTCATCTTCATGGGGTTGAAGTTGAGAGCTAGCTTGTTCAGATTTCCCGGATAGCGAAACAAGAAACAAGAACAAACATGCATCTCCATCCACTTGTGTATGTCATACTAGACTTACATAGTAGAGAAATCATCCAAGTAGATTTTGAATATAATCACTGTCTTAGTACGTTGACAACGTATCCCCTGTTGCAGGTCTTATTATATTGGCTTCGTTGCTCACATCCTCACCATGCATACAAAAGTGAGGTTGCAATTTATGAAGGAAAAAAAAGGTGAGGTTGCATCGATGTGGAGAGCACTTGATGCCTGGCTTGGGCAGACAGCACGTGTGTTCTAAGCAAAGTTGTTTGCCTGCGTGCTTTCCAGGACCAGGCTGTGGTTGCAGAAACAACGTCAATTTCGCTTGTGCAAGAATGGCACATCGTTCTTCAGTGAAGAGGTTTGGCATCCCTTGCTCCATTTCTCTTTCACCTCTCATTCATTCTAAAACAGATAAAGCATTAAAAAAATGACATGACATCTTGCCAATGCTTTGTACAGCACTGTTGTCCATTTTCTATGGGATTTTTTGTTGTGGAAATTCATATATGCTAATTTTCTACCAAGTCGATTTATAATCTTGCACATTCTTTCTCCAAGGAATAGAATGGGACCACCATTTCTGTATTGAAAAACAAAGAGATCAGGAACGTTTGCACAAGGAACCTTTGGTGCATCCCAGCGACGTCGCCACCCGAAGCATACACATCATCAGTGCAATACGGAACTGGACAGAAAGTGCTTCTTATATCGCAAAACACCATTGACACTTTTCAGTTATACAGGAAACCACTTGTCCAATACGAAATTGGGCGCCTTTGTTGTCAATTTTCAGAGATTTACTCAATAAACAAGTGCCGGGAACAGCAGGGTGATGTGAGTTGACACGCACGGCCGGTGAATCGTGGCAGCACGTATGCTTCTCTTCTCTGATCGGGAAAAGCCACCATTATATTGACGACGATTTTTCTTTTTTCATGAGGTAGTTGCTGGGTCATGATCTCTTTTACGCACCCCGTGCTTGTGAGGCAGCGGGTACATTGTCGCACGAATGGCTCGACATGCATTGCCCGATCCTATAGTTATACATATACATATACATATATGTATCTTTTTCTCCCGTGCGTTGTAAGACGGCGAAAGAAGGTGCCCGCAACTTTTTGCTTGCAGGTTGGGTGAGGTCAGGTCCATACCCCATACCTTTCCTAGTGTTCTTCCTCCTCTCACGCAGCTTTCTTGCCCATCCGGTTAGCTGTCCCTCCTTGCTTTCATTAGCCACTCCCAGTGCGTTGGGCAGACAGCGTGACGCACTTGAACACGGTGTTTACACAAAGCAAGCATCGATGCCTTTTTGTTTCCGACACACACACCAGGGGTGTCCCTTTCGCCGCAACGCGCTGACACGTCCCCAGCAGCACGAACGCGCAAGTGACCAGTCTGGAATCAGAGAAGTTTCGGGAACGCGCAAGGATCCTGGGTTGTGAAAAAGGTCTCATGGCCCTTCCGCCGTCATGTTGGAAGATTCACTGCTCACTGTAACGGTCATCCCCTTTTGCTGATGCCAGATTAATCCCCAGATCTAGATGGTTCGCCCAATTTGTAGTCGAAGGCCCAAAAAAAAGGCATTGGGCGATCAATCTAGCTGGTTGGTTATGCTTCTGCCCTTGGATCTCAGCTTCACCATAGTCTCAGATGCAGAAGCAGACGGAATAACGCAGAGCTGTAGCACATGCAGGAACTCTACTAAACGCTGTGACAGCAACCACCAAGCATATTTGTTCCCTGCTTCTCCGGGCTCAGAACGACCAAAATACTAGTGCTGCTGTAGAGACTACGGAGTAGTCCTCAAATCAATTGGTTCGATTAACTTATGGACAATATACATCATCACACCTCATGTGTAGAAAAATAAATAAATAACAGTTCACTAGATGGATATCCAAGTGAATGAAGTTAAGGGGTAAAAAATCAACATAACATTTTCCTCTGTATGTAGCCCATGTATTGTTACAAACCAAAAGACAAACCGACAAACCAATTTGAAGCCACCTCTCCACTCGATCCATCAAGGAAAATACCCTTGATTTCCTCTCTTTCTAGCAGTAGTGGTAGTAGTATCCTCCTCAATCTTGAGCTTGTCTATGCCGTAGTATGTGCTGCCAGGTATGCAATGCCATGGCTGATGCAGCTCCGGTTGGTTTGAGTTGCTGAACCCCGAATCCCTATATCACTCACTCTTGCAGCTTGTCGAGCGCCTCCAGCAAGAATGGCCGGAACCTGGTGATGTTGACGCTGACGTCCTGCTTCATGACGATCTCGGAGAGCGCCTGCCACCCCTGCTTGTGGATGGCCTGGGGGTCCTTGAACACCATGTGATCCCTCGGGTACTTGTCCTTGAGGCTCGTCTCCTCCTCGCACACATAGTACTCCACGTAGCGGAGCTCCATCCCCTTCGCCGGCTGCCCGTAGAAGTTGGTCGCCATCCAGTCCATCTTCCCCCACGGCACGATCTGCACAACCACCGCCTTCGTCGGCAGGAAGATCTGGTTCGTCAGCCCGGCGCCGTGCACCGCCAGCAGCACGTCCGCCGCGTTCACCTGCGCCGCGAACGCCGGCACGTCCGCGCCAGCCTCCGCCACCGACACGTTGAATCCGATCTCCGCAGCCGCCGCCACCACCTCCTCCAAGTTCAGCAGCTTCCTCGTCCCCCCGCGGGAGATCACCAGCATCTGAGGCATCGCGCCGGGCTCCTCGCCGAGCGACACCGGCCGGTCCCGCGGCAGCGCCAGCGCGCCGCGGAGGAAGCGGTTGAAGTCGAGCATGGTGAGGTTGCGCGGGTTGCGGGTCGGGTGCGGCGACAGGATGAGGTCACGGTCGCGGTACAGGCCCACGAACGCCGACGGGAAGCAGTGCACGGCGGCGTCCTCGTCGTAGTTGATCACGCCGTAGTTGGAGATCTTCCGGAGCAGCGGCGTGTACTTCTGCACCCACCAGGGCTTGTAGTTGGTGATCACCAGCTGCACCTCGCCGGCGAGGTGCGACGTCGTCAGGAACAGCGGAATCATCGCGTCCGTCATGTCGTGGAAGAAGTTGTCCGTGTACCCGGCGATGGAGAACACGGCAGCCGGCACGGCGTGGCGCTTCGTGCACGCGGGCGCCGCGGCGGCGGAGGGGATGGACTTGACGGTGACCTCCGCCACGCCCGGAAGGAGGAAGGGGTCCTTGCGAGCGTAGGGGCGGAGGCGCTTCTCGCCGCTCTCGTCGAAGCCGCCGGCGCCGGAGGGGTTGACGAGGTACATGGTCTTCTGCTTCGGGCTCAGCCGGATGTCGCCGGAGAGCTCGCACACCGTCGGCCGCGCGTACGGGAAGCCCTCGTCGACGCCATTCTCGTCGCACACCATCTTGCGTTCGCCCGCCGCCGCGCCGCCGCCGCCATTGAGCGGTTTCTTCTCCCCCTCTCCCTTCTTCTCTTCCTTAGCAAGAGCTGAATCAAGCATAGAAACGCATCAGATCTAGCGCACATCCACCTATATTCGTCCCTACTAAAATTATTACCACTCCTACTAAGATTGTCAGGTGCGGAGCTTTGAATTCCTGGTAGAACGCGGTAGATTCTGGTTTCCATTTAAAGTTGTGCGCGAAAAAAAAAGAGAGCAGCAGATGTGTGGAGATTCCTTACATGGCTTTGGCTCCGAGGCATTCTCGCCGCCGCCGTCTTTTCTTCTCAATGCCTCCGGCAAGCCGGGCTCCTCGGAATCCCCTCCCGCCGCCATCTCCTTCCTCGTGACAGATTCCGGTACCCCGGGCTCTCCGGACCCCGCATCCTCCCGCAGATCGACTTTGCTGCCGCCGCCGCCAGCAGCCGGCGTCTCCTGCGGCGGGATGGCCTCCGTCTCCGGCACGGAGGGCTTGGACGACGCCGGCGGCGAGCTCTGCAGCAGCGCGGAGGTGTTGGCCGTGCTGGCTGAGGACGGATCGAACAGGCAGCTCCGGTTAGATTAGATCAGTGGGGAAGCTCGGGGGGATGTGACAGGATTAGATGGGATTGGGAGGATGAAGGCACGCACCGAACACGGGGGAGTAGATTGCGAAGAGCTTGGCGAGGGAGACGTAGGTGAGGAGCGCGAGGCAGCAGCCGGCGATGAGGCCGGCGCCGAGCTTCTTGGGCTCGATCTTGGCCGTGAGGCTCCGCATGAGCCGCGGCGGCAGTCGCCGCTCCCCGCCGCCGCCCGGCAGCTTGGGCTGCCGCGAGTACGCCGTCGACGTCATGCCGGGCCCTGCAGCAGCGGCGAAGGCACCTCAGGGATTCGCAGGAAGTTCCTCAACCTCCAGCCGCCGCTCCAACCGCACGCCGGCGGGGCGTAGGAGTGCCGGCGCCGATGCAGACGACGGCACGCCTCGCTGTCGCGCGGCAACGGTCGGCTCGCGCAGTGCCGCCGCGGGAGAGGCCTGGAATGGATGGATCCGTCTGCTCGCGCGTGCTGGGCCAGATAGAGCGCTGCTGCTCGTGCTCGCCTCGCAGCTTCCGCTATGGCCGGAGCATTTGTAGCTGGTGGTGGCGCGGTTAATAATTTGATGGTCTTTTTTGGGTGGGAAAGGAAGATTTTTTGTTGGGCATAATATTCGAGGTGGGCACGTGGGGTCGGGTAGGGGTGGGATGGGTGGTGTGTTCGTGGTGTGGCCGTGTGGCTGTGAAGATTTTCTTTGACGAGCCCGCTAAGAAGGTGGTGGTGGTGTGGCCGTGTCGGTCGATCTGGGCTCCTCGGCTCACGCGGGGCCTCGCCGCCGCCGGCCCGCCGGCTGCCGGTGGGCCGGTGGCGCCGCCCCCGATCGCCTCCAAGTCCAAGGTCCGTGTCGGTCCAGCCGTGCATGCGGAATTGCGGATGTTTGTTTCGTGCTCCGTGTTCACATGCCTGCAAAGGTGTGGAGGTCTGGAGGATGGAATCTGTGTATAGCCAGCCGCATGGGCGGGGTACATGCACTCAATCTACAGCACGGCGGGCGCAATGTGCTGCATGTGCGAACCAGACTTGGCTGTCTGAACTCTGAACTTATATTATCGTTTCCCTCTCCTCTCTCTCTCCTGAACTTTATTTGCGCGTTAGCGCCCCTGTTTGCTGCACGGATTTCTCGTTCTTAGACTGTCTCCAACAGGAGACCCATCACGCTACCTATACCCAAAATGGGTCTTCTACGGTTAAAAAACACCCTCCAACAGAATAGACAAAGGGGAGAGCCATTTTGCGTAGCGGCGGAGAGAGCAGCCAAATATACATCTCTCTCCTCGACCCAAATCGGCGCGTGCGAGACGATGATGCCAGCGAGGCGGGGAGCGGCGGCAAGGTGGGGGCGACCGCCGCGGCCGCC
>OAMR01000374.1:1191796-1224954 GCA_900205405.1 Echinochloa crus-galli | reverse complement strand
GGCGTGACGCGGCGGGGCGCCGCCGCCGCGGCCGGTGGGATCGAGCTCGCAGTTGCAGGGTCGGTGGGATCGAGGTCTCCATGGAAGCGCCTGCGGCCGGCGGAACTCGCGCGCGGCCGGGCTTGCCAGCGGCTCCCGTGGTCGGCGGAGCTCGCGTGCGGTGCCCGCGGCCGGCGAGCTGGCCGGAGGAGCTCGCGCGGCGGCGCAACGGCTGGCCTCGGCGTGCTCGCGAGAGGAGGAAGGGGAAGGATGGGTCGTTTGTTGGAGAAGAGGATTTTTGGGTCACTAATCTTTTCACTGTAGTCAACCTAAACTGATAGATGGGTTTCTGGTTTGGGTCTCCATTATTGGAGACAGTCTTAGCTTTGGAGCTGGACTTGCTCCATGCCTCCATGATGCAATGATACCATCAAAGCTTTATGTACCGCGGTATAATGGAGAACCTAATAATATTCTACCCGTTTATCTCCTTTGACATCGTGAAAAATTGAATATGCACTTTGTACTTTTATTTATCCACCTTTCGTTTCATCTTCGTTGGAAATGGTGTGAGGATTTCCGTGTATCAGAATTATCAGAAGAAGCGGTGAAGGCTCGTACCAAAGTGGCAAGGCATATGTACATGATTCTATGGACATCCACCGGTCTAAGGAACCCCTGTGCTAGTTGTTGTGGCAAGCTAATTAAACAGTTTCGTTGGGTAAGTTTCTTTTGTTCCCAATCCCAAGCTTGGTTTAGGGTCCGTTTGGATGTTGATATTGAAGGGTTTGGTATTGAATTGAGATGAATACCAAATCAGGCTAGTATTGGAAATGGGTTGCAATACCAAAACGGTTGTTTGGATGCAGATGAAATTGATGTGTGGAATCTAACGAGATGGCAAAAATCAATTCGTGTTTGGATGTGCCTACCGTTGAATTCAGAATTGACCCTTCTTCTTCTATCCACCTCACCCGTGACCCAGCCCCTATCGCCATTGCTCCCAGCATCGGCAGCAGCAGCACCAACCAACCAACCCTCCAGCTCCTTGTCTAGGCCGCGGCGAAACCGAGGACCCCTTGTCCCCTTGTCCACGGCGCAACAGAGCCGAGGAAGGGAGCCGGCCAAGGAGGGGCGGAGGAACGGAGCACTGGAGCCTTGGGCCGCCGAATCGACCTTCTCCCTCACCAGATTGAAGTTTGTCTCCACGAAATCGAGCTTCACTGTTGTCAGATTGAGGCTTACCGGCACTGAATCGGCCTTCGCTGCTACCAGATTGAAGTTCACCGGTGCTGAATCAACCTCCCTTGGCACTAGATCGAGCTTTGCCGTCGTCGTCATGGAGATAGGAGAGAGAGAGAGATGAGGAGGGTGGCCGGAGATAGAGGGCAGGAGCATGGCCACGTGGAGCTCGGCCTCCTGCGGGAGTTCGTTTTTTTTTTGTCGAGCGCGAGCGGACGAGCCAATGCGGCGCAATACGGAGCCGTCAGGGTCGGCATTGAGGATGAGGGTCCGCAAGTCTAGCAAATACCAGTTGGTATTGAGGTTCAATTCCAATTCCAAATTCTTAAGCATCCAAACTACTGAATTTGATGTAGGCCAATACCAATTCCTAATTCTAGGCTTGAATACCAACATCCAAACGCAGTGTTAGGAATGTTCAACAAGGGATGGTGCTTTACTTCGTGTAGATAGTAACTCCCTGTACTCCCTCCGTCCCGTAAAGAATGCAATCCTCATTTTTCGAGAAGTCAACCAATTTCAAGTTTGACTAAATTTATATAAAAAGTTACTAACATTTATGATACAAAATAAGTATCATTAGATTAATCACAGATTATATTTTCATACTAAATCGATTTGAAGACATAAATATTAGTACTATTTTGTATAAACTTGGTCAAAGTTGAAATGGTTTGACTTCTCGGAAAGTGAGGATTGCATTCTTTACGGGACGGAGGGAGTATGTGTTTATAATTTATTGAAATAGCACAAGGGACAAAGTAAGTGAAGTGTTATGGCAAATTATAAGGATTGTTCTGAATTGTAATTTACTAATTCTCGGTAATATAGCTAATCCGTGTATACTATGCTATTGCTAATACAAGATCCATTTGAAAATGACAAGTGGTAGATATATGTGCCACTTGGTACAAGAAATTGCGCCTCCTGATTTCCTTTGTTTTAAAGCAATGTTTCTCTACCAGTTGGAAGGTTTAACTCCTGAACTGTGTGCAAAATATCTTCAGTGCTTTCAATCTCCTAAAAACTAAGTTGCAGAAACACGTACGGTAGGTGGTTGCCGAAATATAGGCCTTCTTTACTTGTCCGAATGACACTTGAAGCACCTCCCCAATGAACGAGGAAGCAACTAAAGATTTTTGAGGCAGACTGCAGGGCCCGGTGACACAAAGAATATATTGGATCAAGGAATGAAGGCAATCCTCAATTTGCCAGCAGTTCGAGACGAGGTATCCTCTCGTAGCTGTTTGTCATTTTTCATAATGACGGTGCTGTACTGTTGTTTGCCTTGATTACTGTTGTCCTTCTATGGTATGTTATATAAATATCCAGCACATTTTCTGGTAACAAATTTTAAAGCATGAAGATGGTTTTCATCTGAGAAAAAGAGGAACGAAGATAGTTTAGCTTCAGATGCTACACTAGAAACATAGGCGCTGCTTTGCCGCGCCCACCGCGTGGAGCTGGCCAGCCAAGACCTAACCTTGTGATCCAAATAGTTTACCGGCCTAGTGCCCTAGTATAATTTTCTCTGTCTTTAATAAACAGATTTCACCAAATATCGGCAATAGATTTAGGTAATAAGCAACAATAATATTACATGATTTACTGTATTGAACTTAACAGTGTACACATTTCTTCTCCTGCATACTTTATGTGATGCTAGTTGTGCCTTCTAAATCTAGCAAGCATCACAGTACTAATCTACTCCATGGATGTGCCTTCTATATAGATGTAAAAACTATTTGATAACCAATGCTCTCTAATAATCTTTCGTTGTCTTCTAATTTATCTGTATCCTCTCATTGGATGAATATGAAAACTATCTGATAACCAAGGCTCCCCAACAATCTTCTCTTGCCTTGTCAAACTATTCCCATGCTTTCCTTGGATGCACCTTCCAAATCTGAGAACAACAAAGTGAAAAGAAAAAGAGACAGAAACTTTGGCCCAAACTTCATAGCTCTTAGACAATAATGTTACTCAATATACAATTTTATGGGGCGATGGTGTATGCGACCATCTAATAAAATGCAGTACTGAATTTATGATTTGTGAAGGGTATGTAATTATCATTAAAATTGAACAATTATGTTGTCTGGAGATCATGCTAGCTTCAGCAAATAAAGCTAATAATCACATCACTCAAAATAGCAATACAAGATAAAACTGTATGGGGACCTTGCATAGTCAATACTACTTCACTTTATTGATTTCATTGTCTGGAATCAATAGTATCCTGAGGTCGATCTGTACTTTTTCCAATATACAACACCTGGATTTGTCTCGCAATGAAAACATTTTCCTCATACCTGAAACTGTTGGGGAGCTCAGGAAGCTACACACACTGAACTTTGGATATTGCTCCAACCTACTGAGGCTTCCTGAAAGTATATCTGAAATTGAGAGCCTGATGTTTCTAGATGTCACCCGTTGCGACGAGCTGGATAAATCTACGTTACCTCAGTTTAGCAGTTGCTCAGTGATACTTCCATACTTTTTTGTCCATGCTCGTGATGGTAAACCTAGCAGCAATCTTGTTCAGCTCAAGGATGAAAATCCTCCTAAGTTGGAGATAAGCGGGCTTGAAAATGTTAAGTCCGTAGAAGAGGCACGGATGATAGAACTCGTGGAAAAAACTAGCATACGGCAACTGACACTTGAGTGGACCAGAGATGCGAAGAGATCAGTGGAGGACATAGATGTGCTAAGAGAATTAATGCCAGCAAGCACTTCAACTAAATTCGAGCTACGTGGTTACAGTAGCGTAAGTTTTCCCACCTGGGTTATCCGCATTGCTATCAACCTGCCCCTTATTGTCTCTATTACCCTGAAAGATTTGCCCTGGTGCCGCACACTACCACCACTAGGTCAATTACAGAACCTTCTTAGCCTGTTAATTGAACAAATGGGCAGCATTAGGAAGATTGACGATGACCTGTATGGCGGTGCGAGAGCATTTCAAAAACTGAAAATGTTTTCCATACGGAGAATGGATGCCCTAGAAGAGTGGAACACGACATACTCCCATAGTGAAGACGGCTCAGGCGTGCTCGTATTGCCAAACGACATGGAATTATTTACAGTTGACTGCCCCAAGCTGAAGTTGAAACCTCGGCCGCCTGGTGGCATTGTTTTCCTAAACGGTTCTAAACGGCCGTTTAGACGGGTTTAAACGCTAGACGGTAGGCGGCCGTTTAGGCCGTTTAAACCCGTTTAAACCCGTTTAATCCGTTTAATCCCCGTTTAAACAGCCGTTTAAACCCGTTTAAACACTAAACGATGGGTCACCGACTAGCCTCCGTTTACCGTTTACGTTTACACTGACTTTAGGGGCTAGGGATACCTCGTAATGAGCAAGAGAAGATAGCCATACCCATACCAACCATTAGCATGCATGAATAAGAAAGACTTTTCGCAAACAAAGCTATATAATTCAAACTGATTTATATTTGAGATATTCTTGGTTTCAAGGGGATTTATTTATATTATATATACTGAATCAATCTCGATGTTAGCTGCATATAGGGCCACTGTCTTTCTTGTTTGTCAGAAAACAATAACAAGGTTATTTGGTCAGTAATTGAAACAGCTGCAGAGGCAAATCATCAAGCACATATTGTGCATGGTCCATGAATGAGGCATTGATGGGCAGCAACAGATGGAATTGGAGCTGGAGCAACCACCATATTCTGTGCTGTACTGCACACGGAGCAGCCAGCAATGGTTCTGCTTGGCTCGTCTCCACCGCAGCGCATTCCACTCCATGGGGCCAACGTTTATCACCCGCCACTGCAGAGAAGCTCGGCTGGAGGTCATCTGTTCGCACGGTTGCTTCTACTCCATTTCATCTTCCTACAGCTCGCTCGTTCACGACGTCAATTTCTTCCTTGAACCCAAGTCTCCACCAAATTGGTAGCACAGGGTGAACCCAAGCCGAATCTCTTCTAGCTCCAGCTGAAAGCTTCTCGATTGTCAATCTACTAGAGGAATAGCTGGAATTTAGATCTCGTTGTCACCATCACTATTGTTGCCACATTTGTGTCCAGTGAGCTCAATGCCTTCATATCGTCCATAAGGCTCTCTGGAGTCCTGAGTCCTAGGTGCCCTGCTCGGCACGCATCCACTCTCTGGTTTGCACCTCCGCAACATCCGCGCTCGCGGCAAAGCGACGGAGGCGGGAGGAGAGGACGCGGCTCAGCCGAAGAAGCCGCGGCGAGGACGAGGAGCATGGGAGGACAAGACTTATCAGCGTTAGTGATGCCTCGGTAGGGAGAGGAAGTGTTGGGGCAGGCAGAGGCCGGAGGCCGACCGGCGGCGTGCTAGGCGGACCGGCGGAGGACACATGGCATGTGAAATGTGAATTTTTTTTTTCATATTCCCAAGCGCGTAATTCCAATTTATCCTCTTATTCATGGTTTTTAGGAATGGAGCAATTTTATCCTTCGATAATGGTGAGCTTGGTATCTTTTCACTTTTCAGCAAAGGCGTGCGAGAGACCGTATACCAGAACTATAGCATTATTCACTGATGGGTTTCTTGTGTTTGGCTGACTGCAAACCTGAAGGGCACCGTAAGCTCTACCTAGTAGGTTTTCATGATGCTTAAGTTTGAGACAGGATCAGTTTGCATACCCAAAGTTCCATGGTCCAAGCAAGATCTGCTGTCTAACTGGAAATTTTAACCGGAATTCAATCAAATTTGTTGGGATCGCGTCCCGTGGGTGACTATCTGACTTCTGTCAGCCTAGACCCCGTCAGACTAGTATGGTCGTTTGCTTTTGGACGTGATGGTGAACTTGTGCATGAGTTGGATTGGAGCGGCAAGTTGTTGCGCTCAAGTGTTTCCCACCCAACCTATGCATCTTTATTAGTAATCGGTTGTTACAAAGCAAAGTCTCTTATCTTTCTCCAAGCCCAATCTATACATTCCTGTGCACATCTGTTTATTTGAGATGGTTATAACATTCCTTTATACTTTTATGTCATACAGACAGCAGACTCCTCTGGGACGTAAGGGACCGTAGAACAACTCCATGACGCTCAGCAATGCGCATGATGCTTTGGTTGCAGGCCTGGCGGTATTGAGCTAAACGGCGGATTGCCTTATCAAGCTCTGGAAATGTTGTATAATAGCGAATTTCATCTGCCTCGACTTTTACAATCACAATTTCTCGAGCGATTGGGGTTGAACTAACCGTGTCTGTTTCATGTCGTGTTTATTGTATGATGTTCAATATACTCTAAATTAAAGCTTGTATATAACTCCTTAAACAAGATGTCCGATTTGTTGTAACTTCTTAAACAAGATGATGTCCGATTTGTAACTAGAGCTGATCATTTATCAGATCAGGTCAGGTTTTTTCGAGAGGAAAATTAGCACGTGGCCCAAACCCCTCATATGGCCGGGTCGGGTTTGGGCTAAAGTGAGGTTTTTTTCAGATCGAGTTAAGTTTTTCCAGGTTTGGGTTACAAAATTTTAGGCCGGGCCAGGTGCGTGTTTTAGATCTAACTGCAAATATTGACCCAAGCCCATCCAAAACATTAACCAGGTCAGGTTTGTCGGGCCAGGTGGCCCATGATCAGGAATTGTTGCAAGTACAACAGACGCGAACGTTTCAGTTTCACGCCCGTCTCGTTTCTGTTCTACGTTAGTGAAACGCACATGGTGGTGAACAATAGCGACCACAAAATTGCCTGAATCGAGCTGTGCTTTGCAGTGGACGCTACCCTAGGACCCTCTGTTTCGAATGAGATGTTCAGGATTTTTTTTTCAGGAAAAAGGAAATGGTCCAATTCTCTAGCTCAAATCAGCAAACATGCTGACATTCTCAAATTTGCCACTCCGATGCTGGTGCTGCAGATGGCTCGCCACAAAACGCATATGTACCGCTGCAGCATACCACAAACCGCCTTACGCAGTTAGTTCAGTTCTTAACAGGGTTCTTAACAGGTCTCACAACATCGAAGCAAAGAGCAGAAAGTTAGTTCAGTTCTTAACAGGTCTCACAACATCCAAGCAAAGAGCAAAACAATGGAAACCAACGATTCCTCATTCCTGGAACTGCACAAAAGCTGATCTACATAAAGTTACTTCATGTCTTTGCTATAGGGATATAGACAACGAAGAACAAAATTTATAAAGCAAAAGAAGCTGAACTAGCAAAATAGATCTGAGTTTTCCTAAAACTGCAGATATAAAGGGCAACCAGCAGAGCTCCTAGCCCCTCAACGTCGCTTATGGCACACCTCAATCATGTCTTCGTCCTCCAGATCAAGGTCCTCAGGTGTAGATGATGGTCTAATTTTCTCACCATCAAACACAAAGGCCAGATCGGATGGATTGAGCTTGGCCTTCTTCGCGTAGGCCTTGAGAAGCTTGTCAAACTTCTCGTCCTGGAACAAGGTATACAGAGAACAATATTAGCTTAAGAGTTCATGTCAACTAAAAGTCAAATGTAGCATCACAATGTGAAAAATCATAGCTAGGCTCATACACGCTTTGCACTACTCATCTTCCCAGAATCAAGTTACAGCAACCAAAGATGAAGATAGGTTCATAACTACGTCATTTATTCAACGAAATTGAATATTAGAACCTATAATAGACCAAATTATTCTGATCATCTGTAGGAAAACCTGGACTGTGGAACTAAAGTAGCATATGATCCTATAATTGGTATTCAGAACTATATATCAGATGAGGCGAATTGTGAACAAAGATAATGATAACCTTGTATACACGGAACTGTTGCTGTCCATCCTTGTCCTGAATTGATATAACTATCTTTGCCCTCACTTTCTCCACTTCTGGTCCAGATTCATCATCCAGAATTATTTGTTCAGTCAGTTCCTTGGACACAACATCTGCCTTGGCAGTTGCATCCAACTCTTGCAAAATATGGTGAGCTGATTCAGCCAACTTTGCCAGCTCTTGTTTCTTTAACCTGCATATTGTGCAACTCAGGTGGTGGTAAGTCTGCAGCAACAGCAATAACTTGTGATACGAAATATACGAATCTGAAAACAGTTATGATTATAATGCCACAGCAATAGTACATTCTAGATGCAGGAGTTCATTTGGACTTCAGCATTCTGTTTAGTAATGTGCAAGTTTTTGCTTGTTCTGTAAACAAATTCTATTGTTCTCTGGGAGACTATAAGGCTGTCAGGTTTTCCTAGAAAAAAATATCAAACACCTTATCACAATGACATATCTGTAAATTTTCTTGTCGTGGCACTGGCAGAGATATAAGAATGCTTCTAAAGTTCTGTATGGTCACTTTCCCAATGTAAAATCAAAAGGTATCCTGGGAGTGTTTCATTAAATAAACCATATTCCATGCAATTGTTCTCATGGTTTCGAAGGATGCTGATGGAAAAAACAAGATATTGTCCCCTTCAAATCCATTCTCATTTAGACAAGCTAGGTACAGAATGACTATTATTGAATACTCATTCAGTAAGGTTGCATATAAATGAGACTGGCATGCCTCACTTTCTCTAATAAGGGACCCAACAGCAAAAGGTGCACCACAAAGGACATAGCCCAGCCTCTAACTGACACATTAAGGCCCTCGTAAATTGTAACAGTGTTTATTTCAAAAATAAATTGTAACAGTGTAAGAAGCCAGCACGGGATGTATCCTCTGCTAAGCAAGAGTGCACTAGAGATACATATTCTGAATAAAACCCAATTGAAACTGAAGTGCACCGATATCATTATTCGAGGGAATCTCCATATTGATATCTCATCAGAGCCGATAATTAGCAAGACATCAAATGCTGGCCTCATTAAACAAACAACAACCGCACAGGTAGAAGCGAAAACCACAGATGTACCTAAGTTCCCGCAATGCGCTATCCTCCTCTGCAGAGGGCTTGAAGCCAGCCTTGGGCGGCGGCGGCTGCAACCAATCCTCCTCGTCGACATCGGCCGCCTTGGCGGTGGCGCCCTTCTTGTCAGGCTTACCCTCCTCCTCCTACCCAACACGGACATCAACAACACATCAGCACCTCCAGAACAAGACGCGCCCCCTGAATCGAATCCGAACTCGGGCGCACTCACCGCGGCGGCGGCGACCTTGGGGCGCTTGTTGCAGTGCTTGAAGATGTCCGCCTTCTCCAGGTCGCTGTCTGCACATCGAAACCGATAAGTCCCTAAAGCCACTCGCCCCAGAGAAACCCTAGCCCACGGAGACGGCGCGGCGCATACCGTCGAACCGGAAGTTGATGGTGGGCTGCACGCGTTTGTAATCGAAGAGCGGCTCCAGCTCCTCGCCGGCCGCCGCGGCCTCCTCCCCCGCCTGCACCAACCGCAAAACTCATCGACTCGAACACACACCAACGCCAACACGAACGGAGCAAACAATCGGACCGAATCCAGCAAACGCATATGAATTGGGGATCGAGGAAGGCGACGTACCGTCGTCATCTGGCCCTGCGATCTTTGGTTGGATTTGGGGATTTGGTGTGGGGGACGGTCGCTAATTCGCTATCCGCTGTCTCTAGGTTTGATTTGAATTTTGGAGGCGAGGCAGTCGGAAGCGGCGCCGGGCGCCGGCGCTTCGTTGCTTTTTAGGGATTTTGGGATGGGATGGGATGATTTGAATTCGCGAGGGCCGAGAGGGTTTTTACTAGGCAAAATTCGCTCCTGACACCGTTATTCGTTCGAATGGGCCAGAACACGCCAACGGTGATGTTGGTCAGGTACTATTATAAAATCAGGTTTACACACCGTAGTAATTATAATATCATTTTCTTTGATTCGAGGAGAGAGAAAGGGCAGGAAAAGTCTCTTTTGCCCTCAAGTGAAGTGAGGCCCACACGCCATCTCTATCTTCTCCCTCTTCCTCCTCTTCTTGCCATTGCTGCTCCTTCATGTCGCGCCCGGACCTGAGCCTCAATCATCTTTCCCCCGAGCTCGTACACTGTCTCCATGTCCGTGGTCTTCAGCGTGAGCCGCCCGGATTTTTCGGCCGCAGTAGCCCCGGAAGGCGCAGCGGAGCTGCCGCCAGCGCCAGAGGAAGATAAAGGGCGGTCAATGGAGATCTCGACGACCTCGCCCTCGATAATCTCCGCCTCCTCCTTGATGCGGACGCCGATGGCGCGGCGGAAGGCCTGCGTGAGCGCCTCCGTCTTGGAGAGGTCGAGGGAGAAGAGCTCCGAGGCGGCGACGGACGCGAAGGTCGTCTCGGCGCCGAGCGACTTGGCGATGCCCATGGCGAGCGCGGTCTTGCCGGTGCCGGGCTAGCCCGCGATGAGCACGGCGCGGCCGACAATCTTCCCTCTGGCGGATGATCTGGAGGATGAGGCCCGCGGCGCGGCGAGCCGGGAGTTGCCCGACCATGCCCTCGGAGGCGTCGCGCGCCTCCATGGATGAGTCCAGCCCTAGCCCCCGGATGTGGGAGTGCGCGCCGATTCACTCGATCCGCGTCAGTCGCGACGCCATGGAGGAAGAAGCGGAGGAAGAGGGAGAAGATAGAGCTGACACGTGGGCCTCACTTCACTTGAGGGCAAAAGAGACTTTTCTGCCCTTTCTCTCTCTTCAAATCAAAGAAAATGATATTATAATCGCTGCGGTGTGTCTCAGCAAAGAAACCTGATTTCATAATGGTACCTGGCAAACATCGCCGTTGGCGGTGTGTTCTGGCCAATTCGAATGAATAACGGTGTCCAGGAGTAAATTTTGCCTTTTTATTACCCCATCCCCGGCAGGGAGCGTGTGCGTCTAGGGAGGGAAAGATCTGGAATGCCTCTGAATGGTAAATGGGTAGTAATTTCTCCCTTTTAGACAGGTGCTCACATTCAGTCATTCAAAAGTGCACCAACCTAGAATTTGCTATTTGGGGGCAGCAATGTCACTTTTCTTTATATGTTTTTATCAATCGCCGTTTTTTCCCTCCAGCAACTTTTTATCAAAAAGAATCTTACATGCATGGAGTAATAAATAAAGTTTATTTATAAAATCTTTTTAGGGATGAGTGCAACTTTGCGCGACAAATCTAGCGAGCCTATTTAACCCATGTTTTGCTACAGTAACCATCCTCTAATCGTGCGGTCAAAGGCCTCATTAGATAGGTCTCGCGAAATAGTCGAATATTGTGAAGGTAGTTTTACAAACTGACTTTATTTAATACTCTTAATTATTGGTTAAATGGGCTGGTAAAATTTTGCCTCGCTCAAAGAAACACGGCCAATATATGCACTTATTTTTAAGATACGAATTTTAATGACAATTAGTTTGAATAATTTACAAATGATAAGTATACATCTATAACATAACATTTAACAATGCATGGTAGTCTTACTAAAACATAATCTTTTCTATCACAACATTAATTTTTAGTTTGTAGGTGATCACATCCATCCATCCATATAACCACTTTTCTACCCGTTGTCGCCTAGAAGGGTAACTCAGGCACAACTCGAGTCCATTCACCATCGCCCGTCCTCCCACTTTTCTAAGCTCGCTCCTTCCCAATTCTATCGTCGGAAGTTCAGTTAGTCGCAAGGATGATGGTGACATTCTTCCTTGCAATGACCATGGTACCTTGCAATGTTGGATCTCTGGTCCAAGATGTTGGCGGCGGCGTGGACTCGGTCCAGCACTGCCAAGGCCACATGTGTCCTTCCCCTCTGGCCAAAGGTCAGTTTGGCCCTGGGGTAGGCGTGGCTCACCCTGGCCGCCGGCTAGCGGATTCCCTAGCAAGCACGAAGTATTGCAGCAAGCACCTATGCTGGACCACGACATTGGCGGTGCGCGGTACATTGGCAAAGTGGACAGAAAGTTGCGGTGTGGCTTGCCATGATGAGCTCAGCGACGCCAAGCCTACGGTAGCTTGGATGTCCTGGAGATGCAACTAGTGGCCTGAGCAACATCAGCATTGGTGGATGGCGTCGAGGCAAGTCAATGCGGTGGTACCATAGTGGGTTTGTGGCAGCTCGTTTGGCGTTAGTGGTGGCAGGGGATCTTCTTCTTCTCCAACCTCCTTCCTCTCCATTTCTTCTTCTCCTCTCACTTTCTCCTCCCTCCCCTTGTTCCAATGGAGGTTCCAGCCATGAGGAGGATGCAGCTCCGCGGTCGGGAACGCGTCGCCATTCGGCTGAAATATTCGGCAGAGATACTCTGCGGTCGGGAATGCGTCATCATTCGGCAGAGGCATTGTTCCGCATGCGAAAGCGGTAGCATTCGGGAAGGCGTGATGACGTGGAAAAACATAAGGAAAAGGCCGGTTCGAACAAGGAAAGCTATATGGGCACGAAGATTCGTCATTTATTTTTAGAAACAAGTATTGTAGTCGTGTCCGACTAGGAGTTGTATCAAGACCTGGGTATAAATATAAACCCATGGCAGCTGTAAGCAAAGGAATCAGAATCAATCATACAACAAACCGGCCCCGTGCCAACATCGAGTCCTTTAGTCGAGTCGTCGAGTTCTTCGAGAGGAGTCATCGATCCGTCGACCTCCGTAAGTACCGGCAACCTTGTATCATGCTTAGTATCATGCGGTGGATTTAAGCTTTGATGCAAGTAGTCTTGTTACCATGCTTAGTATCATCCGGTGGATTTAAGTTATGGTCTCAAGAAGGTTACTCTGTTAGGTCATGAGCCATGCGGTGGGCTAAGATCTAGTATGGACCAAGTTATCGGCTCTGTTAGATTCCGGCAAGATCTAGCAGATTCATTAAGTTACCCCGTGTTGCTCCTTTTTTACTATGTGCTCAATTCATGCAACACACCTTTGCCCAATCTAGATCGGCTAGAATCGGCTTTACTTTACGGTGCGACGACTTATCCCCTCATAGCCGAATCCGAAACCGATCTAGGTTGCCACGTGTCGCGGGTTCAAGCCTGTCGGCATCGTGTAGATCTTGACAGAACCGGGTATCATGCGGTAGATGCAGGTTTTTGGGTCGTCTTAGAGCTAATCATCCGGTGGATTAGAATTCGATTCGATCTGATAGATTTACCTTTACCGATTAGGCTTGTTCCTTCGCCATGGACCCCGATTCGGCTAAATAGCCGCATTCGGTAGTGCTCTCACGAGTGAACGTGTGTTCGTGGGTTTGCATTGGACAATGAATGCTTTTAGCCTTTCACGATTAGATTGTATCATGCGGTGGATTGATCTAATCTGATTAGTGGTGTGGTCTCAAACAAGTCGTATCATGCGGGAAATCTTGACCCCTCTTACATGCTTCTACCGATTGCCGAATGATATTCTGAGTAACGACAGATAGCTTGTCCGTAGCTATATGCCTCTTGAGATTGGCTTCAATGCCGCAAATATGGAACTGTCTGGTCTCACCCGGCACGTGTTCCAGGTTTTGATCTAAACGTTTTTGTCCCTTTGTTAGTTTTCAGGCAAACTGACTGGCACGCTTCCGGATTCAAAAGCCCGGGCCACGTGTGAAGCTAGCTAATTCGGCTTGCTGTGTGCTTGGCGTGAGGTGCGGATTTTACGTCAACAACCTCCTAGACCCACCACTGGTGGCAGTGGCAATGTATGTCTACAACTAACACTAGAACACATTGGATGATTTGGTGATGGCTTTATGGATGCAGACGGCATAGTTGCAATGGTCTTGCAGAGGCGATATGCCTGCGATCGCTCAGTTGGTAGCGATCCTTCAATTGGCACCGAGAACGACTAGCCACACATATCTATGACTTGATCATCATGGCTTCTTACAACTAGATGAAGGCATCTTCTTACTAATAGTATCCTTTGTTACGGTCTCCGTAGCAATGTTTGGAAGGTTGATGGTTGGCCAAGCACAGTGGCGGCGTTGGTTACCTTTGCCCTAATGAAGCACCCAAGGTGTGACGGGTCATGGTGGACTGGTGGCTGGTCGGAGGTAGCCTATGAGGATTAGCGCTACAATATCAGGTCACGCTTTCTTGTGGTCATGTACTCATGTCAGTGCAACAACGATGACCGGTCAACGGGAGTTCTCTGCAGACATTTGTCTTGGCGACTATTCTCTCATGGCAATGGCTAGCTCGTTGTGACGATGATTGCCCACGTGTGTGGTTTGGAGTATGCAGTCTAGGAGGTTATGGGTCTCAGAGCAAAAACCATGCTCGACGTCATGGCGGTACTGACAATATTTTTTGGCACCATGTTTCTTGTTAGAGATATATATTGTCATGAGATCTTCTCACTTCTCATAGGTTCTTTGGTTGAAAAAAAATCTTGTGCCGGATTTTTAGTTGGCGTTGGCAGTATTCGCAGATGTGGTTTCCTCCTTGGAGGCTACCCCGCGTGGCTGCGTCACTTTGCCCACCGTCTTCAACGGATTTGTTTGCCTCTATATCGAGATGCACTGAAATACTCCAACGCACTTCTTAAATGCATTTTGCCAATGGACGGAAGTTGGATTTGCCTTCTGGTCTTTTGATCAAAGTAGTTACACCATCTCGTTGCCTCCCAACTCTCATCCCTGCAGCCTCTCCCTTGGATTAATCATGCCTCCGCTAGTTCATTACATTTTTACTGGCCAAAAGTAACTACCCGCCACCATAAGTACACAGTAAGCAGCACCTAATAAGCCTGTGAACAGCCTCCACCATGACACCATGAACATCACAATCCCATGGCGTCGCACAAGCTAGCACCAGCCCGGCCTGGTCTGCTCGATCAATTTCACCCGTCCAGGTTGGTGACGGGGCCCCTGAACCAGTGCCTGGCGCTGAGCACCCATGACGAGAGCACGAGGAAGAAGAGCCCCCCGACGGCAACGGGGGTGTAGTTGAGCGTGTCCTTGGTGACCGGGTAGGTGACCGGCAGCGAGAAGAGCACGGTGATGGTGGCCACCCAGAGCACGGCGACCCAGCCGACGAGCACGCCGTAGCGGCCCAGGTTGAAGGGCCCCGGCGAGAAGTACTTGCGCGCCAGCGTCACCCGGAACAGGATCGGCAGCGCGTACGAGATGTACAGCCCGATCGTCGCGATCGACACCATCGCCTGGAACGCCACCAAGCTCCCCAGCGACTGCGTATCCATTTCGGCCATGGATGGAGCATCAGGTCATCAACATGAACATACATGGCGTACATGCTTGTCAAGCACAAATTAGAAGCGAAATTACCGGCAGCGCCATGCAGAGGGCGACGAAAGCCGAGAGCCAGACGGCGTTGATGGGCACCTCCTGCTTGTTCACCTTGTGCCACACGGAGGAGAAGGGCATGGCGCCGTCTCTGGAGAACGCGTACGCCATCCTGACAGAAATGAACAATGCCAAGAGTGAGTGACGACTCCTCTAATGACAGCGCGCTGCAGACATTCCATTCAGAATTCGGAAGAAATAAGCAGAATGGGTGGGTCACCTGGAGTTGCTTGTGATCGAGCTCATGCCGCAGAAGAAGATGGCGACGGCGACGATCCCCAGGCAGATGATCCCGCCAACGCCGCTCCCGTACCGGCTCTTGAACGCGAGGTAGAACACCTCGGCGATGGCGTACCCTCCGGCCTCATTGTCCGGGTTCAGCAGGTAGGGTATGTCCTTCACCGCGAACGTGATGCCGAGGATGTACCCCCAGCCCACGAGGATCGAGATGCCGATCGCGCTGATGATGCCGATCGGGCCGTTCTTGTCCGCGTTCTTCGTCTCCTCAGTCTGCATCAACGTTCAGCCAAACCATCAGGAATTCAGGACTCTGACAGACATGCAAGTGATTTCAATTCATGTTCTGCTAATCTGCTGTGCTATGCATACCATGTGGGCGGAGGCGTCGTATCCGGTGAGCGTGTACTGGCTCATGAGCAGGCCGAGGACGAAGATGTAGAGGTTGCTGTGGATGCCGGCGTCGTTTTTGGTGTTGAAGTGGGTGAAGACGAACTCGGCGCTGGCCCGCTCGGTGGCGACGGCGGGCACGGCGATCATGAGCACGAAGACGCCCAGCATGTTCCAGGCCGCCGCGAACTGGCCGAAGAAGGAGAGCCAGGTGATGGGGAGGCTGTTGATCACGGCGTGGCTCAGCAGGATGGCCGCGTGGAACCCGATCACCATGTACTTGGACGCGAGGTAGCCGCCGTTGTTCTTGCCGCCGGTGCCCAGCAGGATGATCACCTGGAGCAGCTGCGCCAGGGAGTAGTCCACGCTCGTCGTCACCGCCCACTGCACAGGCATACATGGTATACATCAGTTCAGCTCAGTTCAGGGTTTCAGACACAGAGGCTGATGATGATAAGTAAGAAAAAGCAGAGAGAGGTTCAGGGAAATGGCTGCTGACCTGTCCAACGATGTTGAACCTGAAAGTCAGACAAAAAAAAACAGACACGTAACGTAAAGTTAGACGCTAAAAAAGTTGTATGCTGGAAATCAAACATATCAACATCGTGAAGAAAACTTGTTGGGTGCACTGTTTTAAAGTGAGAATGAGCGGGACCATTTCATGAACTGCCCCGTATATAAAGCAGGAGAGGATACTTGTCTCTGTGTTCATCGCTAAAAGTCATTGTCTCAGTTACAGGCTGAAGCAGCCGTTTAATAACACTGAAAGGTACTGTTTCATATCCTAAGCTTCAGTTCACCGGCCGGTTACTGAAGGAAAATAAGTTTACTACGCCCTCTTTTACATCACAGAGCCGTAAAGTTTAATCTCAGTGTTCTTCTTGGATCTTGAATAGTAAGGTCAAAGCACGATGCACGCGCATTGACCAAATACCCAGAGCCACAAGATTCCAAATACAAACAGAAATTACAGAACAGAGATTCCATTTTCAACCCGGGGCCCCGCGCCACTGGGACTGGGAGAAGCACAGTCTTGCAATCCTATCAAACTCTTCTTCCGTTCCGTCCCCATTTGGTGAACTCCATAACTAATCACTAGTAGCATCATTAAAGAAAACAAATGGAATAAGAAAACAGAGGAATGCCAAGTGGTCGCTCACACCGATGCGGTGTGGCAGCACAGAGAGGCACGCGAAAGCAAAGAATATTTTAATCACGGCCAGTTCACATGATCCTCGCTCGCCGCCGGCTCCTTCAATCATCACGCAGGTTTGTGTTTCTGACGGGACAAGAAAAGAAACCCTGCGGGCGAACGCTCCAAGAACACGGACGGATTGGATTTGCGAGAGATGAGAGAATTAATGATGCGCGCGTGCGTACGTACCATCCGGTGATCCAGGAGGCGAAGGGCGCCCAGCGGTTGCCGGAGAGGCGGGCGCTCCAGTAGTAGAGGCCGCCGGAGGTGGGGAAGGAGGAGCAGATCTCGGCCATGGAGAGGCCGACGGACATGGTGAAGGCGCCGGCGACGAACCAGCCGAAGGTCACGGTGGCCGGGCCGCCGAAGGCGAGGCCCGTGTTGTAGAGCGTGGTGATCCCCGTCAGCACCGAGATGATGGAGAAGGAGAAGGCGAAGTTCGACAGCACCCTGGAGCAGCGGCGGCGGCGATCGTCGCCGGCGTCAATCAAGCACCGACCGAGTGGAGAAAACAAACAAAGAAAGAACGCAGGTGGTGAGGGACGTACGAGAGGTCGCGCTTGAGCTCCTGCTTGTACCCGAGCTCCCGGAGCCGCGCGAGCCCGGTGTCGTCGCCGCCGATGTCCGTTCCGGCGGCGCCGCCGGCCGGGGCCTTATCCCACGTCATGGCCCGCGCCGGTCTTTGCTAACTACACCGTCAGTCACCGTATGGCTTTGGGCGCAGCGGCGCACAGGGAGACGGGACGGCGAGCTGATGAGGCAGACGATGGAAGGGGACGCCGGGGAGGAGGAGGTGTACTTGAAGGAGCGGGATGGAGGAGGAGTGACAGGTATGGCTGGCTGTGGGCGTGGCGGGTGCAGTCAACTCGAAAGTGCGGTGGGGCCCGAGAAAATGGGCGGCAGATATGGCGAGGCGGGATGGGTTAGTTACTGTAGTAGTCATCGGGAGCGACACAGATTCTGCCCAAGTGGACGATGGATCTGCGACAGTAGAAATCGAGATTCCCTGCCCGCCAGGATGGGCATGCCAGTTCTTTTTTAACCTCCTGCGTCTCAGCCTCAGGCTGATTCCAAAATAGTAACAACGGAGAACTGTACAGCACTAGTCACTGGATATATATTTATTAAAAAATTGGAGGATGTGCACTTATATAGTTATATGCCATTTGATGAGGTCCAGCAAAGTTCTTGACTGGATGCATATGGTTGGCGTCCTTGACCTTGAGTGAGATATGAAAATACGTATGTTCCAGGTGGCACACAAGGGACACGTCGGAGATGGATGAACGACATGGCGTGCAAGAAGGTGTACATGTTTTTCTTGTCATGTTTAGAGCGAGGGCGTATGCACTTTAGCGGTTTTGCCCAAGGTTTGCGACTTTAAGCTCTGCTGTTTATAACTGCGCAGCCCTTTACGCTCTGCTTTAAACGCTCTTCATTCATTCGTGGAGACGGATTCGGTGGAGCTTGTTAATCCGTGGAAGAATAGGGCAACACAAAGGTCTGAATTAGCGCCACTACTCCAAGATATACAGGAGTTAGCCTCCTCATTTTCTTCCTTCTCAGTTGTGTATGCTAGACGCACAGCTAATAGGGCTGCTCATGCGTGTGCTCAGTTTGCTGCTTCTAGTTTGTTTGAAGTTTGGGCGAATGTACCTCCTAGTTTTCTCCTGCAAATCCTACAGGATGATTGTGATCATGCTACTGAATGAATGAAGCAGCTGTTTCACAAAAAAAAACACTTCTGGCCCAGTTGTAGCACAAATGATCACCGCGTGGCAGTTCTCTTATCTTTTGCGTCCAAAGGACCATATGTACTCCCTTCGTTGAAAAAGTACTCTCTTCGTTCTAAAAAAACAACTCTGACTTCTAAGAAGTTAATAATTTTAAATTTAACAAAATTTACACAATATGTTACATAACATTTATGCCTCAGATAATTTTAGTATGAAAATATATTTTATAATTAATCTAATGATACTTATTTTGTATCATAAATATTAATACTATTTTATATAAATTTAGTTAAATTTAAAATTGTTTGACTTTTCAAAAAGTGAGGGTTACATTTTTTGAGGGACGGAGGTAGTAGCATTCTCAAGAAAATCGCTGTCCATTTTCGTCCTTCTTGTTTGGATTTTTTTTCCTTTTCAAGAACGTACCGTGCTTGTTTTCCATTCAAATTAATTAGCAATTTTCTAAAATGGACAACGATTTTCTAATGTGATTTTGGATTACTTTTCTTTTTCAAGAACGTACCGTGCTTGTTTTCCATTCACATTAATTAGCAATTTTCTAAAATGGACAGCGATTTTCTAATGTGATTTGAACATTTTTCCACGTAAAAAATCTCCATATATAGCAAATGAATTACACGCTTGGCTACTCAATAACGCAACTCGCTCAAGACATTGGACACCTCCCAGATTCTGCAGGATCCGTGTAAACAAAATGAAGAATCAGGCTGACTGCCTACTCGCGTGCGCTTCTTGCTAATGCTAAGGGTGTGTTTAGTTCTAAAAAAAGAAGGGAAAGTTTGGCAAAAATGTCATATCGGATACTGTAACGCATTGTAGCACTTTTCGTTTGTTTGTGGTGAAACATTGTCCTACCATGACCTAACTAGCCTCAAAAGATTCGTCTCATCGTGTACATCAAAAATATGTAATTAGTTTTTTATTTTTCTACATTTAATACTCGATATCTGAGGAGAGAGATTTGATGTGATAAGTAAATAGTGAAGTTTGGAGAGAAAATTTTGAGAAGTTTGTGGGAACTAAACAGGGCCAGACTAGCCTGCAGTCAAAAGCGTGCACTGGTTGTTCTTCCATGTGCCGATTGGTGTGCGTACAAGACGATAGCATTCACACATAATTCAGGATTCGGTTTCAGAACGTGCGCTTCACATGCACAATCCGTACCCATAAAAAAAACAAAAACAAATACCATATAGAGCTGAAACCCCCAGCCCAGTGGCGGACCCAAGGCCCGGCGAGCGTGGGCAGCCGCCCGGGCTCCGATGGGATAACGCAAAGGAAGTTTACTCTGATGGATAATGCAAAGCAAGCTTACTCCGTCCGTAAATGAGATGAGAAAGGAAGCTAGCAGACCTTCGCCCAGGCTCCATATATTTGTTGGGTCCGCCACTGCCCCAGCCAGCCATACGAGATGGTTTATTTGCACAAATGGGTATTTGAACCGTGATCGATAGCTGTTGTCGATGAACATCTCCAAGAGACTCTCTATTTACTTTCTCTTATTTAAGCTATTTTTAAGATAATTTTAATGATATGGTATTTTTATGTTTGGTTTAAAATTAGCCATATTTCTATGTTCTACTCTACTGCTTCAAAGTGTTTTGTGTACTGCTTCTAATCACAAAATATGGCTAATTTTATGTTTGGTTTAAACCAAACATCTTCAATTTTAACTATACTAATGAAAAATGTTTGTTTTAATAGAAAAATATGTAGTGTGATGGTTAACTTTACATTAATTTTTGTAGGTAAAGTTAAAATGCTTTGATTTAGAAAGTATCATATGAGAGCGTGGTTTAACATCCGGTAGAGTATTTGAGTTTTAAGCTTGGAAGAAGCGTGTCCTTAGCAGCCTGTCAAATCCTCTGCAGTTGGAGATATAGGCAGATACTAGTAGCAAGCATGTGATTGATCTCGTTGGCAGCCACCTGCATGTGTCGCTGGCACACTGGATGCAGCAGCAGCACGTATATACACGATGGGAGGATCGATCGATCGATCTCGTTTGCAGTTGCAGGCACGATCAACTAGTAATAAAAGGTGATACTCCGTACGTACTATTATTAATAAGATAGCAATCGTTCATCTGGGTGCCTACGTGGCTATGTGCCGCGCGCGACAACAGGAACTCATATACTCCCTCCGTATCAAAATATTTGTCGTCATTGACTTTTTTCTATAACTTTGACCATTCGTCTTATTTAAAATATTATGCAAGTACTATCCATTTTGTTTGTCACATGCTTTACTATTGTAGATATTTTAAACTTGACTCATCTTTTTACATATTTGCGATAATTTTTTGAATAAAACGAATAATCAAAGTTGTAAAAAAAATCAACGGCGACAAATATTTCGATATGGAGGGAGCATACAACCTCTCGTGTAGTTGCAGCTCAACAAATTAATATAAGATGCTCGGAACAGAAAACCATCCGTGGTATGGTTGGCGCGGCACGCGCGGCGGGGCCGCCCGGCCACCAAGAGGCAGAGGGGATGGAGACGGGGCGGGACGCAGCAGGTCGGCGTGTACGTCCGGCCGCCGTGGAGCCTGTCGGCCGGGGCATTTGCACACGCTGACGCATGGCGCACGGGCAGAGATGACGACCGTGCCTTGCTCTCCGTGTGGCCGTGCCGGCGGCGTCACAGAGCCCGCGGTGCAGCGCTTGTGTGTGTGTGTGGCTGACGCTGATGGTTTCACCAAAAGTCCCAGGTAATCGCGTATCAGAAAGGGCGAAAAATTAAACCTGATCTCCCCGTGCATATATAATCGGTCACGCAAGTCTGGGGAGAACAATCATATTGCGTCCAATCTTACTAAATTATGTCTGTGCACACGCCGGAGCAAGTTTCTCGCGTGTCGGCTCTCCGATCCGAAACTTGTTTTGAAGCAGCATTTTCAAAAAGTGAAGAAAAGAAAAGAAACAGCTAGTGCATAGGACATAGGAGTACCAGTAGACTTACCAGCCGGTGAGCCATGCGGCGAAGGGCCCCCATCGGCGGTGGGTGCAGAGCCTGGCGCTCCAGAAGTAGAGGCCGCCGGAGGTGGGGTAGGCGGAGCAGATCTCGGACATGGCGAGCCCCACGGCGAGGGTGAAGGCGCCGGCGATGGGCCACCCGTACACCATGGTCACCGGGCCGCCGAACTGGAGGCCCGTCCCGAATAGCGTCGTCACGCCCGTCAGCACCGACACGATCGAGAACGACACCGCGAAGTTGGACACCACCCTGCGAGTGCGAGTGCGAGCGAGAGGTTAGATTGGGCCCAAATGATCTCAGTATTTTTTACTTTAGGTCCACTCGCTTGAGATCAGAGTTTGGGCCTTATCTTAATTAGGCCCACTCACTCGATGTCGCTGAGTACCGGTTACGTTTCCTCTCTCTTCTCAAAAAAAAAAGGTATCAATTACGTACATAAATGATTGATTGAAAGCAGTTATGGCTGCCTGATGGAGTAGGCGAGGCGAGTAGCTTTCCATCACGATCTAAAAGTTCAAAGACGTATCGAGCTAATTGTAGCATCTTTTTTCTGCTCAGGTATTATCTTGGATCAAATTAAACAGAGGGGCAACGAAAGATAAAATTTAACGTTGCATAATGCTAGTGTTTGTTTGGGTGTACAAAGCAGCAGCCACAGAGGGAGATCCTGTCCACGTCTTGGCAAAGGATTAACAAGAACTCTGACCTGCGTAGACAGATACCGAGAGAGCGACCTCATGCGAATTTTCTCGCGAACGCGTGGTGCATCGATCGAACAGGTAAGATTTACTTATTTTTATTTATGTTTTGAATGAATCGACAGGTACGGTTTGCCTTTGGAGCAAAGTTCGCTAAACCCACATTTGGTGTTCTATGCATGAAGAGAGATATTTGATGTTATTTGATGTCATAGGTGGATAGTGAAGTTTGGAGAGAGGATTTTTGGGTCTTTGGTGGAACTAAACGGTGCCAAAGAGCAAAGTTCGCTAACCCCGCAAGCAAGAGATTCATGTCCAGCAGAAAGAAGCACGCAACTGATTTACCGGCTACATAAATAAGAAGACACCAAGATCCGGCAAGAAGTGAAAGGTACAGGGGAAATAATTGAAGGAAGGATCGATCCATGGCCTGGTAAGAAGGCCAAGAGCAGAGCAGAGCAGGTAGAAGAAGACGCCACTTACGAGAGGTCGCGCTTGAGCTGCGGCTTGTAGCCGAGCAGCCTGAGCTTGACGTCGTCGTCTTCGCTCCCGCCGGTTTCACGGATCGCCGCCGCCGCCGCCGCCTCGTCGCCGGCGAGCGGGCTGTAGCCGCGCCGCCCTTCCATCTCGCCCGATCGCTTGCTCCTCCGCTCACTGCTCTGCTTGCCCCTCTGTGATCTGGAAGCTGACACTGAGCGTGGCAGGGCAGCGAGGCCCGAGCCCCCATTTTGTAGGGTAGCTAGCGCTCCAATGTCTTGGCGACAGAGACCCGATGCCCCGATGGTGTGAGCTGTCAGCCCGTCTGGGGACGATGCGGGGCCGCCGCCGGGCCGGGGCCCACCGCCCTCGGCCCTCTCCGACTCCGAGATTCTCCGCGGCCTACCGTGGCTGCACGTGGCCCCCCGTACGAATCTCGTGCGTCAGTACGGTGCCCCCACCTACTGTAATAAGTAACCGTCCCGTTCTCAAATCTCAATCGCTCGCTCCCCATAAATTTGCCGATCTGGAGGGGGCGATTATCGTTTCTCAAGCACGTTTCGAGTGTGATGAATGATTGCCGTCTGTGATCATGCGATCCGTTCGTTTGGCTGGTGGCTGGTCGCTGATGTTGATTTGTGCTGAGAGAAAAATACTGCTGGTTGGCTGATGGTCGGTGTTGATTTGTGCTAAGAGAGAAAAATACTGCTGACTCACTGCTAATAAGCTCGGTGTCGTGGTCTGAAGGCAGCGAGCGTGATGCAATGTTTTAATCGCTCATTTCCTCGGAGTATATAGTCCATTGCATTTTTAAGTGCAGAGGTTTTCCACGTCATCGATGATGATCCAAGGGATTTTGATCCTGCAACTTGGTCTGCGAATCTCTCCTTATGAAAGGAGGCGGCGTCGGCGGCCGGCTAGGCTGTCCACGCCAATAAAAATTAAATTTTACCATTCGATCAAAAATCAACGGTGATGGCTATTGGTCTAGAGTTTTCCTCGCTGCGTAAAAAAAATTTCTGGATGAAGCCTTTGGAATTGAGTTACCCACCACACGTCATTTTCTTGCTGGCCGGAAGACTCCAGACTCCTCACGATCTTCCCTGTTCTTCTTTATTTTCCTGGCGTGACGGTGACAGCAGTTACGGCCGCGCGAGCTGACGACTTCGCCGCCGCCCCGCCCTCTCCAACGCTCTCCATCTCCATCTCCGGCCACTGCTCCCTCTCCAATCCCCCTCCCTCTCCGATCCCCTCGGCCGCTTTCAGCCTACCTCTTCGGATCCCTCATCCGCACACGCCGCCGCCATCGACTTCTTCTGCTCCTGCCGCAGCACCGCGCTCCGACCCTCGATGCGCGAGGTCGCCCCCTTCTGCTTGCACCACCGCCGTCGAAGCGCAGGTGCTGGCGGCGGCGCGCGGATGCAAGCAACGCGGTGGGCGTACTGCAGCAGCGGATACGAGTTGATGCAGATCGAGGCCCTATTTTTAACGACAGCTTCGTTCTTCTCTTCTGTTTCGTTTTTTCTCCTTTCTTTCTTTTGGTGGAAGAGATGACCGGTGATGGTGGTATCTTCCTGTTTTCTCTACTGCGAGTTCATCATCCCCTTCTTTCTTCCTCTTTTTCATTCTGTTCTTTTTTTCCACATCACGATGATTTGCCTCATGAAGAAACACACTTTGTTTTTTTCCCCACAGCTGGATCTTGGATTCTATTTTCTTTTTCCCTCCCCTCTGCATTATGATTCTCAGATCTGTTACTGGAGATGTTCTAGGCATGATTTTGCAATTCCCATTTGCTGGCAGTCACGGATTGAGATTGAACTGTGGTCTTCTTCACGGTGGCTTCTTTTCCTCATCTCCTTTTACTTTCCGTTTTTTTTGTTCAGAGATGGCTCCTGTCGCCCTGGGCGCATGGACGGCTGCAGACGCGTGAGCGGCGACGGCGCAGCCCCCGCGGGCGCATCCGTCATGGCCGGACGGCTAGCACGGCGCCGAGGCAGCGCACAGGCGTGAGTGGACAGCGGCCTACCCGGTGGGCGGACGATGGTGGCGGCGGCGTGTGAGCGAAGATGCTGGCGGGTGTGGCCGCAAAGTCCGCAGAGGCAAACGGAGGTGCAGCATGGGGTATAGCGCAGGCGGAGGAAGACAACGGCAACTCGAAGCTGGCAGAGGCAAGATCCACCTCTCAAATCAGTTTCCTTTCTTTTCATTTGGTAGAATGAAAGCTTGATTCAGTGGGATGTGGTTGAATGAAAGCTTGATCTTTTTTCTCTCGATTTGATTATTGATACAGATGATCGGTTCATTTTCATTTTTATTTTTAAAATCCAATAAGTTCCTTCAAGGATTGCCTTCGATATGCATGCACCTGAAGGCTATGAGGGGGCCGCTGCTGGATTAGATTGAAATATTCATGGGCCCTTGACCTGGCGGAGGCATCTCAGTGTTTGTATGTGCAACAAGAACAATATTCACGAGAGCCCACTCTATAATTTCTAAACTATGATTGAGTTATTTCTTGATGCCTACAATCAGGGCTTTTGATGCACAACAGTGGGCACTATTAATTTTATTCCAGGATCAGAACCTCTTAGTTTTAATGATTTTTCTTACCTGTTCTACTTGGTACATAATTGTTCCGCTAGACCAACACTTTGAATCATATTCGTACTTTTGTTTTCTTTATCTCGCAGAGTTCAGCTCCAACCTCAGGTGCTATTCTTGATGACATGTGTTCTGCTTCAGGTCTGCTCCTTCTACAGCAATTTGGTCTGATTCTTGTGATGTACTACAGAAATAGTGGAATAATCCCTCTGATGACTATTTTGATAAGAGTTCTCATTCCCTACCTTGACCCTATTTTCTCTTTGTAGTCTAATTATTAATAGAACCTATCACAATAGACTTGATTGAAGCATTAACTAATGCGTAAAAACTGAGCAATTCATATCTTGAATTTTATCAGTCTGGTACAGTTTTCCAGTGGTCGCAAATTATTGAATTGTCACTTTTCATAAACATGATTACCATGTGGTCACTTTCTAAAATACAAATCTCTTACCAAACTATGTTGGGTGCTCTACTTAGAGCATAGATGTACCATGACTCGGTGTTTTTCTTAACTCTAACAAGAACTAATTGTGTTGCAGATGTAGGAGTAAAAAAATGTAATTTAGTTAACCTCTCTGACAGCAGGAGAATGTCCACATAGCTTATTTTTCGTGGTGCTCCTTGTTTATCATAATATACAACAGTTTTCACCAAAATGAATTATATTTTCAAGGAATTGCTTGATATCCTATGGTCATATATAATGTGTAACTATAGATAACTATTCTAATATTCCTATGTTTTGGTTCAGAGATGGCAGGATGCAGATATACTGTGGTGCGAAAGATCATGCTTGAGGTCTTGACTATTACATCTTATAGGGTTTAACAGGAGATACTTTTAGAGGTAATAAATGTGCAGCGCATATTGTTTTAGTCCAATGTGCAACGCGGCACTGATCTCAGTCAATTTTCATTTATGTGAACTCTACTGTTTAGTAATATATGTTTTCCACCCAGTATAGATCAAAACCGATTTAAAGCTATAAGTGCAATATGATGTCACTGTTCTCTGTTAACGTGGGTGCAACTGGGGCCCTATATGATACACACGATGTCAAGAGAGAAAAAGGTTGAGTAGAGTTTTGCAAAAAATTAAATAGGGGCCAATTTGAGTTTTTTTAACCCACATGAGTCATGAACTCATGTTATACTGATGCAGTCATGTATGAAGTATGAACATACACCTGCCCAGTACTACTGTTTGCCTCCTTTTTTCAAACCGAGTTGCACGAAAATTCCTTCGTAAGATCCTCCAAAATTCGTTCTAACAATTAAACTACCTCCAATTCCCTGGATGGGAGCGTTCTCTCCATACCCTGAACCAGAAAGTTCTTGCGTCAAACCTGTTCGTTTCTCAAAGTTCACTCTATTTGCAAGAAGTGCTCAAGTATCATTGTTAATTCGGTCTCAATACAATAGTACTCGGCAGGTGTATGTTAGAACGAATTACATGGAAACTCTAGTATCTGAATTTGCCTTTGTAGCCTCTGAACTTTAGTCAAAATTTTAGTCCCCAATCTAAAACTGGTTTGCCTTTGTAGCTTTTTTCGTCACTGCAGAAATAAGAATAGAACTGACCATATATGCAGCCGAGTATCTGAGCTCATGTGCTTAATGGTTTTCCTTTGCAGCTATTTTGATTACCGAAGAATAATCTGCGGGAAGAGAAAATCAGGATAATATCTTTGCCTAAGGTAATAATGCTATCTCATACATTTTTTTAGAAAAAGGAATTGTTCCTGCCTCTGCCAAAGCACACAGCATATGCTATCTCATACATGAATTTTCTTTTTAAGCGATAGTTGTAGCTAGCATAAAATGGACCTTAACTGTTCAGTACCAGCTGAGATATCACTGAATGAAGACCATTGCGTTAGAAATCCAACTGAATTTTAGGTAACTGATTCCTCCTTTGGCAGAACCTTGTTCCCAAGTTAATTAGAATTCCAAGGATTTGCGCTGCACAATGATCAATTTGTGAAAATTGAGTACATAGAGGAATTGCCTTTGAGGAATGCATGATACATGTTGTTGAATTGAAAGTTAACGTATTTTTATGTCAGCATCCTATTGTAAGCTCTAACTGTTTGAAGCAAATCTCAGATGCAAGAAAGAATTTAAAATTTTCGTTTGTGTACAGTTTTTGCCTAATCGCGTACTCAATCTTTTCTATTTGTCTTAGCGCTCTTCCTTTTGGTAGGAAGAGGACGGGGCGAAATAATACTGAGTAATGCGGGGAATGGACAGGTAAATAAGTTCAGGAACAATTTGTCAGATCGTAGTGGATCGTATTGTATGCTAAAATTAAAATTTGCCTACATGAATTCAGATAAGAATGCTGGTGTTTTCAGTTGTCGAGAAAGAGTAAAAAATGATATGTTCTGGTTGTGCTTATTTTTAACTAGATAAAATAATATCATCTGTCAAACCTGAGACATCAAAAAGTTACTGTGATATGTGGGATATTTTATATTTGGCAAAACATGACCCTCAGGTGAAACTTAGGGAATGAAATTGCCTATTTTACCATTATGTCTCTTTGATGCCAGACTTGATAGCAATATTTTCTATACTTGACTGCAAGATGTATGATGTGTTATATATTCTTTGAAGACTACATGGGAAATTAGTTACACATTTTCTGCTTTTCCATATTTATATCACAAGTAATCTGTTGGTAAATTAAAATGATCTACACTTAATATACTGCTAATACATCATTTACAATTTTTAATGGACAGAAGTCTCAATTGTTTTGTAGCTATTAAGCACAAGTGCATTCCGTTCAATAGTTCATAAAACTCAAAATGACCATAATTTTTATCGATGGAGTTTCCCATCTGTTCGTAGTTTCTCAACTCTTTTTGTACCAGCTGCCCTATAATATCTTGAAACACTTTTTCTTTATCAACCTGGATGATGGGTGGCCAACTGAAAGCAACAATAGTACTGAAAACGACAATAGTAGCACGATTGTAGACCAACCATCCCAGAGCACTGTCAACAAGCTATCACAATGTCATAAATTTTAGGTAGGTTCCTTATGCTCTCGCTCTCGTGAAGGAATACTTAACAGTGATGTTTCTTGCCAATAATGCTTATGGGCTTAATGCCACTATATGCAGCTATATTGTAACCGAGGGGAGTTATCTACCTGAACCGGGCTCTCACTTAGTTTATTTCTCTTTTTTCTTTCGCTGGCGACACATTATAGTCAAATCTACATCTGAATAACAAACTCAGTTTCCTGTTCACCTTACATTCCTTCCTATGTTCACTTCAAATTTCCTTTTGTTGTTACCGCAAGCTCTGAAGTCTGTAGCTGCACTTCTTGCATCTGCGAATTTCAGCGAGACTAAAATTAGACATGATGTAACAAAATATTATTTCATGAATTTCATACTATATCAAATTATACACTCTTTTCTTAATTCCATCCTTCAATGTTTAATTAGTAACATTCATATACTAACTACTTTCTATTTTCCTTTCTTAGAACTTCATGTTCCATCCTCTCTGAAGCAGTGAGCTTTTATGTTATTGTATTTGTAATCTGATGGACAAGTTAATAGTAGAATACTTTTGTGCCATAAATTCAGCATATGTTATCACATTCTCATATGCTGCGTGCCGGGGCGCGCGCCAATCACTAGTGAGTAGTATTTCAACTACCTCCTTTCGGAATCCTAAAGGGAAAGAAAATAAGTATGTTATCTTTGGGGAATGCTTTTGATGACCATGGCGGTGTTCACTTCCCTTTAAATCCAAAACTTCCCACAAACTTTCTCTCTCTAAACTTCACTATTCACTATCACATCAAATCTCTCCTCATGCATGGAGCATTAAATGTAGGTAAATAAAAAACCTAAGTACATGATTTTGATGTACACGACGAGACGAATCTTTTGAGCCTAGTTAGGTCATGGTAGGACAATGATTACCACAAACAAACGAAAAGTGCTACAGTGCGCTACAGTGTTCGATGTGACATTTTCATCTAAATTCACATTCCCTTTTCAGGAAGTGAACACAGCCCATGTACCAACCGAGCAAGTGAGCAACTACTGCTCAGGTCACATCACACCTCGTGTTTTCTGGCACTTGTTTCAGATGCAAACGTTCCCCACGAGCAGAAGCAGCACCATGCTCAGGTCACAATTCTTGCTGTTCCATCTCCCATGCTACCTCCGTATATAAAAATTAGCACGTGGCATCCCTAGAGACGAATACGAACATCATCTTGTCAGATTAGCCTGGCAAATCTGCGTCCCCTGACCCCTGCGGCCCTGCTACGAATATCCTACCGTCTTGTCGGTATGCTGTTTGTTCATATACAATTGCCAATCATTCTTAACAAAACTTCATGTATGATTTAGGTGTGTGAATACGTACATCAAAATTCAAAAGAAACCAAAGACATGCGTAGAGATCTTCAGTACATAGTCTGCTAGCTTTGACATCTAATCCCAGAGCAAAAACTTTCTATCTGCCCGCATTGGCTGTGTCCATAGCGCAAAGCGTGACAAGCCACGACTAAAATAGCAGGAAAATATGAAACACTAGCCAAATAAGTGGCGTGTGTCAAGCTCTAGCCACAGTACAGACAGATCATCACCCTACTACTCTGGTTTGTGGCCTTTTCGTGCTTCGAATGGACTTTATTATGTTTCTAAAATAGAGTCATCAGGCTATGATTAGATAAAGTACTTCTAGGTAGAAATCTCAATCCGATCCATATACAGTAACTATCTTCCAGATAGTTTTGAACAAAGATAAAGAAATCATACTGTCCAGGGGCCTTGCCCTGTAGAAACTGCTAGCTCCAACTAATACAGCAACCCAATCGTGATACTATAGCAAATCACTCGCGTTGGAAAAGAGATGCAATATACATAATCATTCCTGGTTGTGGACGATGAAATGTATATTTTATCGGATTGAATGGTCCACAGGTCTAATCTATAGGCATGGACTATACCCCATATACATGGTAACATCGGTACATGACAGGAATTCCCAGAATTAGGTAAGACACCAGTAGAGCCTCAGGGTTCAATTCCGAGCAGCAAATGCCTCCATATGTTAACTCCCTAGGATTTCTCTCAGCGCAGATTTTTAATGATAGACCTAGTTTGTTTCAGAATACTTGAAACCATGCTTCTTGAAATATTCTCGAAATCCATATACGCTCTGATCATAGTTGAACTGCAGGGAGATATAATTCATCTTCAGCTAACCAAGAGAACTTGAATTCAACTATTAAACTGGTGGGCACCATATAAAAAGAATTACTTACAGGTAGCACTTTTACAGAATACTTAGTGATGTTTGGATCCACGCTCTTTCCTTGGCTTCCGGCCTGGGAAAGTACAGAAGAAGTCATTACCAGACCAAAAGAAAGGAAAACATATGCCACCCAAATTATGATCGCAAAACAAAACTATCGGCGGCACCTCTACAACAAATTAATACTGAATACCTAAGAATGTAGCAACATTTTAATGCTGTACACAGCTGAACAAGTAATGATTTAGGCTTCTGATACCATTTAAAATCAACAAACTAACATTAAATGTCGGTAGCATAGGGGTTCTTTCTCAAAGCGAAAACACTATGACCCTGAAATAGGTTCTAAAGTTCTGAAGTTTCATGAAGGGGTTTGAATCCTAGAAGGTATATATCTACATGAACTTGGTTTATATTTACAATATCAGACTTTTTTCCTTAAGTTTTTATAAAAAAAAAACACGCACACAAGAGCACAGGAGCTCCAGCTTGGTAAACAACTTATGCACAAATAGTTTCTTCCTCTGGCATAATCCAACAAATATCATCGCCTATGTCTAGCCATGAATACTAATGAAATTATAAAGAAAACTTCATCAAGACCAATGACAAAAAATGCTCACAAAAGAATGATAGTAACCTAGCAGGCACTAAGGTCACAACTAAATTGCATCTTGATCCATTATGCTGTTATAAGAAATCCCAGTGGAGACAAGTCAAATAAAAGAAGGTGTGAAATGGTAACCCGAGTAGGAATGGAAATTGCAATGAAGAACCAGAACAAAGAAACCGAAACATTTGAACTTATGTACATGAAGTAAGCAAGTATAACCTGTTCTGGGTTGTAAAATACTTCAACGAATGGATATTCGTTCTTTTGCCTTGTCAGGCAAAACCCTGGATACTTTGGGCACTCAACCTGACAGCAGAGGACAAGAGTGTTCACTTCCTACTTTAGGCAAGCACAATTTGTAATATGACCAAAAGTATCCAATATATGTATGGAGGAAACCAAAAGTTGATATAGAGTGGTTTGATAAGCAAAGCAGCCTTATGAAAATACAGCTACTCACTCATTTCTAGCTTAATCGAGCATACTTTTGTGAATCCTAATACTGAACAGCCAAAAAGAACTAAGCTATCTGCAGACCCAAGCTTTCCATCAAGCTGCTTTTCTAAGTAAAGCAGAAAAGGAACATAGTATTAAGAGAAATATGCAAACATAGACAGTGTTGAATTTCCACAAGTGAAGCTGATTAGAACAATTGAAATCATTGATAAATGATAGAGGTAACATCAGATTAAGTTCCTCAATAAAATTTGAATGAGACAATCAGGACAAAGTTTATGATTTCATCATCAGATAAATAATGGTTTTATATCACTAACAAAAAAATTGCAGTTTAGGCATAATAAGCTAAAAACATTTACAGTGTTAATTTAGGCACTAAGTAGTTACTGAAGGATCATAAGTTCACAGCCTTGTTTAGATAGTTCAGCAATTAGAAGTGATGTGAGAAGACTGTAAATGGAAATTTTCGTGTAAATATAAATCGATAGTAGCTTACTCTGACAAACTTGATATGTGGATAAAATGTGGCAGCAGCCTCCTCCAGTACTTTATCAAGATGCTGTGTGTAAGTGCACCTAAAAAGGTAATTTTCAAGATTGAAGTGAGTGAAAACTATAATATATGAGCATTTGCTATTCTAGTTAGTGTTTCTGAACAAAATACAGCAGAGTTAGTATACTTAATAGTAAAGGCAACAACTACAGGCCTTCCTTCATGCAATAGCTGCACAAATTGACGCTCAGATGTGAACGGTATAATTCTCGATGGCCCTAGGTCTTTGGGATATCCAGTGTAGTACCTGTAATTTTTCAAGTTCAGGATAACATCAAGAAATGCATGACATGACAAAATGAAAATATATTAGCGAGTTCAGTTCCAAGAACACTATATAGGCAAGCCAGCTCATGAAATGGGTGTGTCTAGACATTTTGCTTAAGATTTAGATATGCGAATGACTCTTGGTGCTGGGAAACTGTTTAGCATACTTTACTATCTATTTCACATTTTTGCATGGTGCAGAATTGCAGATCAACATATGATAAGATTCAGAGACAAGATGTCAGGTTCGTGTTACAAACAGTGGCACAGTACACCATTTTTAGCATCCTTTACTATCTATTTCA
>OAMR01000374.1:1179359-1191366 GCA_900205405.1 Echinochloa crus-galli | reverse complement strand
TAGACCTAGTTTGTCTCAAAGTAATTGAAACCATTCTTCTTGAAATATTCTCGAAATCCATATACGCTCTGATCATAGTTGAACTGCAGGGAGATATAATTCATCTTCAGCTAACCAAGAGAACTTGAATTCAACTATTAAACTGGTGGGCACCATATAAAAAGAATTACTTACAGGTAGCACTTTTACAGAATACTTAGTGATGTTTGGATCCACGCTCTTTCCTTGGCTTCCGGCCTGGGAAAGTACAGAAGAAGTCATTACCAGACCAAAAGAAAGGAAAACATATGCCACCCAAATTATGATCGCAAAACAAAACTATCAGCAGCACCTCTACAACAAATTAATACTGAATACCTAAGAATGTAGCAACATTTTAATGCTGTACACAGCTGAACAAGTAATGATTTAGGCTTCTGATACCATTTAAAATCAACAAACTAACATTAAATGTCGGTAGCATAGGGGTTCTTTCTCAAAGCGAAAACACTATGACCCTGAAATAGGTTCTAAAGTTCTGAAGTTTCATGAAGGGGTTTGAATCCTAGAAGGTATATATCTACATGAACTTGGTTTATATTTACAATATCAGACTTTTTTCCTTAAGTTTTTATAAAAAAAAAACACGCACACAAGAGCACAGGAGCTCCAGCTTGGTAAACAACTTATGCACAAATAGTTTCTTCCTCTGGCATAATCCAACAAATATCATCGCCTATGTCTAGCCATGAATACTAATGAAATTATAAAGAAAACTTCATCAAGACCAATGACAAAAAATGCTCACAAAAGAATGATAGTAACCTAGCAGGCACTAAGGTCACAACTAAATTGCATCTTGATCCATTATGCTGTTATAAGAAATCCCAGTGGAGACAAGTCAAATAAAATGTGTGAAATGGCAACCAGAGTAGGAATGGAAATTGCAATGAAGAACCAGAACAAAGAAACCGAAACATTTGAACTTATGTACATGAAGTAAGCAAGTATAACCTGTTCTGGGTTGTAAAATACTTCAACGAATGGATATTCGTTCTTTTGCCTTGTCAGGCAAAACCCTGGATACTTTGGGCACTCAACCTGACAGCAGAGGACAAGAGTGTTCACTTCCTACTTTAGGCAAGCACAATTTGTAATATGACCAAAAGTATCCAATATATGTATGGAGGAAACCAAAAGTTGATATAGAGTGGTTTGATAAGCAAAGCAGCCTTATGAAAATACAGCTACTCACTCATTTCTAGCTTAATCGAGCATACTTTTGTGAATCCTAATACTGAACAGCCAAAAAGAACTAAGCTATCTGCAGACCCAAGCTTTCCATCAAGCTGCTTTTCTAAGTAAAGCAGAAAAGGAACATAGTATTAAGAGAAATATGCAAACATAGACAGTGTTGAATTTCCACAAGTGAAGCTGATTAGAACAATTGAAATCATTGATAAATGATAGAGGTAACATCAGATTAAGTTCCTCAATAAAATTTGAATGAGACAATCAGGACAAAGTTTATGATTTCATCATCAGATAAATAATGGTTTTATATCACTAACAAAAAAATTGCAGTTTAGGCATAATAAGCTAAAATCATTTACAGTTTGTTTCAAAAAATAAAATCATTTACAGTGTTAAGTTAGGCACTAAGTAGTTACTTAAGGATCATAAGTTCATTTCACAAAAAAAAGGATCATAAGTTCACAGCCTTGTTTAGATAGTTCAGCAATTAGAACTGATGTGAGAAGACTGTAAATGAAAATTTTCGTGTAAATATAAATCAATAGTAGCTTACCCTGACAAACTTGATATGTGGATAAAATGTGGCAGCAGCCTCCTCCAGTACTTTATCAAGATGCTGTGTGTAAGTGCACCTAAAAAGGTAATTTTCAAGATTGAAGTGAGTGAAAACTATAATATATGAGCATTTGCTATTCTAGTTAGTGTTTCTGAACAAAATACAGCAGAGTTAGTATACTTAATAGTAAAGGCAACAACTACAGGCCTTCCTTCATGCAATAGCTGCACAAATTGACGCTCAGATGTGAACGGTATAATTCTCGATGGCCCTAGGTCTTTGGGATATCCAGTGTAGTACCTGTAATTTTTCAAGTTCAGGATAACATCAAGAAATGCATGACATGACAAAATGAAAATATATTAGCGAGTTCAGTTCCAAGAACACTATATAGGCAAGCCAGCTCATGAAATGGGTGTGTCTAGACATTTTGCTTAAGATTTAGATATGCGAATGACTTTTGGTGCTGGGAAACTGTTTTGCATACTTGACTATCTATTTCAAATACTTGCATGTTGCAGAACTGCAGATAAACATAGGATAAGATTCGGAGACAAGATTTCAGGTTCGTGTTACAAACAGTGCACACTGCACAGTAAGATATTACATCCTTTCTGTATCTTAGTGAAAGGATAGATACCAACACCTATTATTACTAAAATGTGATATGATAACCCAAGAGGATATAAGTAGGCTATGAATGTCTTCTAATCTAATTGAAAAATCAGTCAGAATGTGAAACCATCAACACATAGAGCATGTTCAAATTTCTCTATAATAATTAAAAATATAGCAAAGCTAACTAGAACAACAGCAATTAGTAATGTATTCTTCTACACTCCATGTATGGTCCGTTATACCTAATTAATTGACATAACAGCAGTATGATAAATTCGTAAACCAGTGTGAGCTGCATGTTCTGCTACAAAATACAAACAGATAAATAATGAACTGGAACACATAATGACAGTGCACAGTGCTCTTACTTGCAAGTTGACCGAAGTTGGGAAACCATCCTATCAAGAAAAGACTCGTTCATCATCTCCGAGGATCAAATGCAGTTCCAATGCAACTTTGTCCTACGGTAATGAACGAATTACATTAACAATTAACAAAAAGAGGAACGAATTGACAGAATCTTGCATGGCGATTTTATCGCCTATTGCACAAATAAGAGGGAAATGGATTATATTACTGACATAATAGGGAGAGAGAAAACAATGACATGAAAAGAACAGTGGACAAAGGCTTATCGCATATAGTAAAATGGCATTTCTCGCACACAAGCAGATGTCCAGAAGTAAACTGAACATTTGCTTCACTCCTACTCCCACACACAGTACTGTATGTATGGTATGATCAACAAAGAGGAGCTACTTAAACGGACAGGACCAATATAAGATCGTGTGGAGCCTGTGAGCCCATCGGGCAACATCAATAACAGTATATACAGAGCTATACATACCATAAAACGCACAGATATATCAAGCACTGCTCTAAAACACTAGCTAATCAAGCATTCACGCATTCAAGAAAGGTAGAAGTTAAAGGCATAGAGGATTAATTGGGGAAGTGGCATACCTGTGTTGGAAGGCCGGAGGAGCAAGCAGTACCAAGCCCGGCCGGCGGCGCCCTTGTGCGGTGGACCTGCGGACGGATGGCGCCCCGTGCGAGCCCTGGGGCCTGGTGGCCGTCGGGGAAGATGAGAGAGGCCTGGGTCGCCGAAGAGGAGAGGGCCCTGCCGCCCTGGGTCGCCGGCGGTCAGCGGATGGCGCGGTGGCGGACTGGCGGGAGTGGCGGTGCCGTGCCTCCCCGTCCCCCCTCGCGGTCGCGGAGAAAGGACAGAAGGTTGGGGGCGGGGGGCGACTGACGGCGGGCGGTGGTGACGCGTTGTGCGGGAGCGGGAGCGGGAGTGGGACTGCGGCCCGGGAGGCCGGAGATAGGAAAGGAGGTGGGGATGCCAGGGTTTGCTCGTGGGCTGGGCCAAATCTATGTAGCTGGGCCTTTGTTAGGCTGGTATTCTTACGTTAAGTTTATAGAGCGCCCGGTTGCGCTCGCGCGTTCCGCGCGACCCACTCGCGCCGCGCCGCCGCTGGAGCCGGAGGAGGAGGTCAGGGTGGCGACGGGTTAGGGTTCTGGATTACCTAGGAGGGCCTCCGGTCGCCGGCGGACTAGAAGGAGGGATCGGGGGGCGGTGGGACATTGACATGAACGACGGGTTAGCGTTGGGCTGTGAAGATGGGCGGCGGCAGAAGCCGGAGTCGGAGGTGGTGGGCGGCGGCGGGGGCTGTGGCGGCCACGGCGGCGGGTCACGCGATTCCCAAACGCGCGACCCGTCGCGCGTTAGCCGGGTCCTATTTTTAATGTCGGGTGCCTATAGGTTACCGCAGGACAGAATTATTGTCCGAGTTTTACTCGTGCTAAGATTTTTTTTGAAAAAAAAAGTCCGTCCAATAACTCTCGATGCCGTCTGATTTGTACTCCTCATAAATATGAAACGAGATATTGGACGCCCTTCAAGTTTTCAAATCTTCTGATCTACACCCCATAAGCTTGTATTTAGAAAATAGAGAATTGAAGTGGATTGAAGGGGGCGCGTGCACTGGACTGGGCCGCTTGTGGGTGAAAACGTATAATGGGTCGGCATGGGTGCAACTGTTTTTTCTATATTGCTTTTTTTAGGTAAAACCTTTTTTCTATATTGCTGCTACGTCTGCACGACTGCAACTCCGCTGCATTCTGTCTCCCGGTTTTAGACTTTGTGTTGGGTTTATTTCGAATTTTGTTACAGTAGTAAAAAAACATCACGTAAAAAAAATTCGATCAATAATAAAAAACCCGCTTAAAAGAAATTGCACCAAGACAATTTCAAAGAATACCTAACAGAATTTCATATATGATTTATAGGTGAGACCGGCGGTACAGCAGGTGAGGGGTGTGTTTACTTTCCAAATTTTTCATCACATCGACGTCACATCGAAACATTAAATATAGCAAATTACGCATACATAGAGTATTAAATACAGGTCAATAAAAAAATTAATTGCATAGTTTTGATGTACACAACGAGACGAACCTTTTGAGTCTAGTTAGGTCATGATATGACAACAGTAACTATAAACAAACAAAAAATGCTACAGTACGCTACAGCGTGAACTTTTCGCGGAAGTGAACACACCCGAGGAATAAGCATTTGAAAAGAAATGCACAGCTATCTTCTGTACTCAGGTAGCTTGACATCTACTACTTCATTGAAAAAAAACTTTCCACCCGTCGACACGGGACACGGTAAGGCGATGTAAACAGTAGGACAGACGTCAGTGGAGCTCTACGCCCGGGCGCTTGCGCACCTTGCGGCCTCCCGTGGCTGCCGCAGCGGCGACGGCCTCACCTCCGACGTGCTCCTCCGCAGGAGCGCCTCCGCCACGCACAAGTTGAGCACCACGCCCCTCCCGGCGGCGCCTCGACGACCCCGGCGACGCCGCCTCGCGGCGCGGCTTCGGCGGCGACGACGGGGGCACCGCCACCACCGGCGCCGGCGACACACCTGCTTTCAGCGCCTTCAGCGGATGCGAGAGCAGGGAGTCAACGTACGCGTCGACGATCCGGTGCAGGAGCTGCAGCGGCGACGCCCACGTAACCGTCCCGGCGCGCCGCAGCCGCCCCAGCCTCCACGCCGGCGTCGAGGCGCGGCGGCCGAGCCTGACCCCTCTCCCCGCCGGCCGGCCCGACGCCGGCAGCCGCTGGTAGTAGCAGTAGGAGCTCCGGCGGCGGCTGGCGGTGGCCCAGCAGGACCGGATGCCCCTGCACACCCGGGAGCCGATGCCGATCGATCCCTCCATGTCTGTCTGCGCCGCGACGAAGTGGAAGTAATAATGAATCAGCCACCGGAACTGGTGAGCATAAATAAGAGCTCGCGGGGTTTGTTTGCTTCAACAAAGGAAGGTGGTGATGGCATATGGCTTGTCCCGACGCCCGGTTCTCGGGTGGGTGGCGTTTTTGTAGTGTGGGCGTGGTGACGTGTGTGCATTTGGCCATCCAGAATAACCACACGCAGATGGAATTCTGTGTGTCAAGGGCTCCACTAGCTGCGCGCTCGGTCCGGTCGTGCTAGTCTATCGTGCAGGGCTTGACCTGACCCGGCTGCCGTTTGCCTGCCGGGGCAGATGGGTAAGACCAGGGCCACACTAACCCTGATGAGCGAGTGATGACATGGACACCAACGGCGAGTTGACTTGATAGCAAGGAGACAGGGCGAGATGGCCGGGTTTTCAATTACGGACGGCAGCAGAGTTGATTTCATCGTGGCCACAGTGCCCTGTTTCACAACAAGAAGAATTCTTGCCAAGGGCAGCTGACGTGAAAGGTGTGTTTGTGACCGTGTGCCTTCGCCCTTCGGTTACCACCAGACTTGGTCAGTTTCAGGTACCCTATCTTGTATGGATGGGTCATTGCGCCGTCGCCGTGTTGGCCTGCTACGACGACATTCAAAACCTACGTGTTAGGCCCAACACTACCGGGTTATTGTATGGGCCTGCCGCCCGCTCCACACCCACAACACACATTATTTCTTGCTCGTGCAAATGTGCTATTGTGCACATAGTGTCTCCAGTCGCATGCGTCTGTCAACAAAATCGACATACATCTTCTCGTGACCCTCGATCCTTAAATCGTACGTGCAGGTGAGAAAGAATGGACTTGAAGAGGAGGGACCAGCACGCTTACTCACATACATTGTACACGTGTACAGATCACAGTATCCATGCTTGCTTCACAGAAGCCAAGCTCTAGCTACATGCATGATTCTTGAAAGTCTAATTCCAAAATATTCAAAAGATACTGATAATCAATGTTCAAACACGTCAAGTGCACACACACAAACCAAGCCAACACATAGCTAAAACCCGGCAGACACGAACTGGACTTTTGCCAACTGCCAAGCTCCAGCAACAAATAAAGCACGCCAATACGAACTCGTAGAACAATCGTGCCGTAGGACACGACACGCGCGACTAGCATACACGTCGTAGTTAACTTATATATCAAGCACCGAGCATGAGCAGCGACGCCGCCGCGACGGCGAGGAGCAAGCGGGAGCGCCCGTGGCCGCCGCCCTGCAGCCGGGCGCCGCCGGACTTGGACGCCTTGCCCGCCTCCTGCGGGTACATCTCCCCCGCCGGCGCCGGGTAGTAGCCCCCCTGCGCCGGGTACCCGTACGGCACCGGAGGGTAGTAGTACCCGGTCGTCGGCGGGTAGTACGCGGGGAGCGCCGCCGGCGGCGGCGGCGGAGACGGAGACGGCGGCGGCGGCGAGGGGACCGGGTGGTGGGACGACGGCACCTCCGGCGGGAGCGGGTGCGGGTCCAGGTCGCAGACGCACATGAAGCACCTGCACTCCTCGTCGGTGGGGATCCGGATGCCCAGCGCCGCCGGGGACGACACGGCCACGGCGACAAGGATCATCATCGTGATCTGGACCGGCAACATCCGGCCGCCGCCGCCGCCTGGCATTCTCATCATGGCTTTTGTTTCTTTCTCGGAATTAAGGATCAGCTGGTGGAGTCGTGGAGATGGATTTGGCGGTGGTTCTTCAGTGATCACTGCGCCGTGAATCCGTGGCCGTATATAGCTGTGAAATCAGAGTGCTGGTGCATCTGCATCGCCTAGTTTTTTGTGTTGCTGGTGGAACAACTGCTGGTTTCTTGGGTTGCCCGGTTGCGTGCCCAGCTGATCGCGCCCCAACTGAATAAACACTGAATATGTTTTCACTTTGAGATGGTGTTTAGTTTAATCACTTCAGTTCACTGACTTGTCCTCTTGATGGGTTACTGACCATACGAGATAGAGCTACTTCTATATTAAAGCAAAGCATAAAGTCGTTGTAGGGACATAGATTAGTTCAAAAATAGTAATGGAATGTTTATAGAAGATAAATGTCAAAATAGCATGTTCAAAAAAAGTAGCATGTACCGAATGAATCTGTTTCCGAAAGACGAACATGTATGATTTTCATCTTCCAATATTGTTTGATAAAACGCTGCTAGTCAATTTTTTTTTGTAAATTTAGCACGGGGTAGAAACTTTTGTGTAAATCCAGCGCGGAGTAGGGTAGACCTGAACACTTTTGAGCTATGCTTCGGCCAGCCAACGTTTGCCATAGGCCCGGGTTTGGTCAGTGAAAATCACGACCGTTAGAATTGGACCGGCCCAAGTCTGCCGAGAATTTATTTATTTAAGAACAGGAAGCTCAGATGTTTCTGAAATGAAACCTAGCTCTTTTGACCACCGACGAAATGATCAGGTCTAGAGTAGGGAATGATCTTCGGAACAAGGTCAAATTATGCGAGCTGCACATTTTAAGCAATACCTGTATGCTCGACAAATTCTCAATTTCCATGCTACTAACATCGGAAATAATATTATGAAACCGTCTTCTTAGAAATGTCTTTCCCATGTAGGATCTTTGATGAGCTTGCAAAGGCTGGGAAACTGAAATTTTCTCATACTATACCGCCGAATGATGAGTTGAAACGGCGAGCTTATTGCAAGTTCCATAATACCTATTCTCATGCTACCAATGATTGCAATGTTTTCCGTAGGCAAATACAATCGGCCATAAATCAAGGACGATTGTTGGTTAATGTAATGCAGATTGATGAAAATCATTTTCCTATACATACACTTGAATTGGTGAACCCGAAAGTGTTGATTCGGCCGCATCAAGCCGAAAAGGCTAAAGGGAAAAATGTGATCATTGGCGAAGAAAGACCTACGAGTTCAACAAAGATGCTATCAGAAAAGACCCCTCGATTCAAGTTGAAGACTCAAACGCTCGAGGGCAAGACAAGAGCAAAGACACTGGTTCTGCACAAACAATCAAGCAGGTATGGAAGCCAAAACAAGTTGTTTCATCATCAACTTGAGTTAAAGCAAGGTATGACCGATAATATGTTTATCGCCCTTAGAGCTTATATATGGCCGATGTATTATTCATCATTGTCCTTAGATAATTTTTGGTCCAGAAGGTTATTTTTTAGCACGCAAGCTTTGCTAAAAAACCGGTTTGGATCTGAATTTGAGTAGGTTTAGGACTCTGAGTTTTATACCATATTGTAACCGACTCAACGGGGTAAGACCATCCCACCCTATAAATATAAAGGGCCAAGGCCGATTGAGAGGGATCCAACATCATATCTCCAATCGAATCTATCAAATCTACTTTTTATCATTTTATCTTTACTTTTATATTTTATGTTCCGCATTATTTTTATCTCCAAACCCTAGCCCTTCCAACCCCCGTATCTTTTGTTCTTCTCTCGTCTCGACGACGTTTGAGGACGTTCTAGGTGGCCTGCTGACCCTAGAACAACCCTAGACTCTTAAGCTCCGACGGGGTCCCTCCCGAGCTCGAGATTTTAGGTTTTCACCGTCGCCCCATCAAAAGCGGTCTGACCGGTTTCATAAAGCGGTCTGACCGGTTTCGTTCCAAGGCATCGGCGACTTTGTTGGCGCGGTTTCATGTCAACATATTTTGGCGACTCCGCTGGGGACGAAAGCAAAGTGATCTGTTACTATGGTTAATCTACCTAAACCTAGTGAAGTTGATCCTGAAAACATCGTTAGGCCGACTGTTGATGAATTTATGGCCGATGTATTGTTCTTATGAGGCCTTCATAAAGGACCGTGAGGAGAAGGAAGCCCGACGCAAAGCAGCAGCAGACGAAAAAGCCACTTAGTGGTTTTTATCTCACTTCTCCAAGAATCGGAAGGGCGGTATCTCCAAGGACAAGGAGATAGTCTTCGTTTCGAGCGAAGACGAGCATGATGAAGAAAAAGACATTGTGAGTACTGCAACACCACCTGTTACTTTGGAGCAAATTAATCAATTATTAGTCAATGGTCAAAAACAAATGTTTGCTACTGTCCAAAACATGATTGATAACTCATTAGGCAAACAACCTTTGGTCAATGATAGTAATGCTCCTAAGTTTAATGTTGCTAGTACTTCACAAAATAATGTCATGCCTCCTGGATCATCGGCAACACACACCTCAATTTGGCATGCCGATGAACTATTTTGAAGGTCAAACAACTCCAGAACAGCGCAGTCTGAACAATGCGGTCAAACCGGTTGTACAAACTGGTCAGACCGGTTCTGGTAGACCGGTTCAAACCGGTCAGACCGGTTTTGGTACTGTCCATGCAACTAAGTCATAAAATGACAAGTGATTGGAAATGACAAGTGAGACAAGGGCTCAAGCATGTTTAGTTGGTCTCACTTAATAAGATACTTGTCAAAGGTTTTGGGATAGAACATGTGAAGAAATTTGAAGTTTCTTTGGGCTTGTTCCATAGCAATGGTTACATTCAAAATGAGACATGATTCTATGGATAGTATATGGTCTCAAGTGCATTGATGTTTATGGACAAGTTATCTACCAAAGAACAACATTCAAGACATGGATTTCAATGTGGATTTCATGATGATGCAATGCAAAGCAAAGCTTAATTTGGCAAGAGAGGATGGAAGGGATCAAGCTAGATGCGAGTGACATTCCTAGCAAGGTGAAGGGCAAATTGGTTTTGTAGCCGAGGTACCTTGTTTGGTGGAAAGGTCTAGCATTATAGTTTGGGTTTCTATACATCAATCAAGTCATATCAAGTGAAGCAATGCGAAGCATCTTATCTTTGTTTGATCATATATATTGGAATGGCTTATGAATTGATCCATGCAATGGAAATTCTAAGTCATTAGCTCAACATTGGATTTGCTCATCAAGACATGAAGTGTTGAAGCCCTCAAAGTTGAGAATGATCAAGTATGGCATCAATGAAGATATAAAAGCTTAAGTGGTAGATTCTATTTATTGTTTTAATCTTGAGTTTAGGAATGCCGTACTATCAAGAGGGATGCAACATTAGTTGTCTTGGCATACACCAAAAAGTGCTCATTAGATCAACCCATGTGAGATAGCCTTGAGAGATATACTCTTGGGAATTTAGTGTGCTGAAAGACCCCAAACCGGTCTGACCGGTTTGGGAAAGCGGTCTGACCGCTTTTGGGTTTGTGGTGCTGAGTGGACCCAAACCGGTCTGACCGGTTTGGGAAACCGGTCTGACCGGTTTGGGGCCCTGACATGTGTAACGGCTAGTATAGTTCGTAAACCGGTCTGACCGGTTTGGGAATCCGGTCTGACCGGTTTCCAACGGCTATAACGGCTAGTTTTGGTTGTGTGGGGTATTTATACCCCATACCCCTCTCCTTTGAGGGGTGCTGGTTGCCATTCCATTCTAACTCGCCTAGGGCAGTTCCAAGCACCAGCAAGCTCTCCCCAAGCCTCTCTTTGTGAGAGTTGATTGATTTTGATCATATCATTGGATTTGGGTTGAGGGATGTATGGGTTGTGAGCAATAGATAGCAATTGATAGTTCATATCAGCTATAGTGAGCATATCCTTAGTGTTGAGCACTTCCGGTGAAGCCAAGCATCCATTGGAGCATTTGTTACTCTTGGAGGTGATCCTCCTAGACGGCTAGGCGTCGCCGGTGAGCTACCTTGGTTGTGGTAAGCCACGGATTGTTTGTAAAGGCTGGCCTTGCCTCCTTCGTGGAAAAGGGCCAAAAGCTAGTGGTACCGAGGAAAGTGGCTTGGAGTGGATAAGCCCGCCTTTCGTAGGCCCTCAACGGAGACTAGGACTCATCGTGTCTTTGTGACAGCCTTAGTGGCAGCGGTGAGGTCCGAACTTCGGGAAAACATATCTTTGTCTCTTGTTTACCTTCACAAGTTCATTTCTAGCATATACATTCGCTTCCGCTTCGATCTACTTGGGTGTGCTCTAATTGTGTGCAGGGACTTAGTGGACCTGCTTGATATCATCTACAAGAGCTCATCATCAAGTTTGGTTTGTGCTAGAACTCGTAGAGGGGGTTAATTTGCATAGTTGGTTTTCTCTGTGGAAAACCGGTCTGACCGCTTTTGCAAAGCGGCCTGACCGGTTTTGGAAACCGGTCTGACCGGTTTCAGTGCTAACTGTGCGAAAAAGTTGTTTAAATTGCAGATTCACCTATTCACCCCCCCTCTAGGTGACATCAAGGTCCTTTCAATTGGTATCAGAGCTTGGCCTCACATCCAAGCTTAACCGCCGTGAGGAAAGATGTCGACCACTTGTGAGGTAACATATGAGATAAAACTGTGCAATTAGTTTTTGATTTCATATAC
>OAMR01000374.1:1145197-1179198 GCA_900205405.1 Echinochloa crus-galli | reverse complement strand
CCGGTTTGTCAAACCGGTCTGACCGGTTTGGCCCAGGCAGTTGCAACTCTTGCACATTCCTGTTAAATGAAGTGTTTGATTAATATTTTAAGCATATGAAATGTGGTATGTTTAATTGCTCTTCTGTGGAGCAAATTTGTATCATTTTCAGGGCATTCACCTATTCACCCCCCCCCTCTAGGTGACATCAAGGTCCTTTCAATTGGTATCAGAGCTTGGCCTCACATCCAAGCTTAACCGCCGTGAGGAAAGATGTCGACCACTTGTGAGGTAACATATGAGCCACTAGCTAGTGACGGCTCAAATTATTCAATTTGGTCTTGTAATGTGCTTAATGATCTTAGGACTATGAGTCCTATCCTTGAGAGGGTTGTAGTTGAAGGCATTGATCGTCCGAACGTTGATTGGAGCATATCCAACCCAACCGAAGATGAGATGAATTGCTTTCAACTCAACTCTCGTGTCGCTAACTTCTTATTTGATGTTGTGAGTGATGAAGTTAGAGAATCAATTCTAGAAGATGAAGCAACTCTTTTCGATGCTCATCTCATTTGGGCTCGAATTGAGAAGCTATACAACATCGAAAGCGACACACAAGACCAAACAAGAGCCGAGTCACATGAGGAGTGCACAACATCAACAAACACATGCACCAAGCCTCATGTGACAACCACCGTGGAGCCACAAGAGCAAGATGGCTCAATTGGCGCCTCCCTGCAGAAACCGGTCCGACCGGTTTCTCAAACCGGTCTGACCGGTTTGGGCAGGAAGGGCACAATTGGCCACAAGAAGGGAGGCCGACGTCGTGCAAGCAAAGTAACAAGCTCACAAGCTATATCATCTTCCAAAATTGAGGTACTCATGCTCAACAAATCCAAAGAAGAAGAAAGGGCGGAAAACTCAAAGGATGAGACTATCCTAGCTCTTCTCAAAGAGCTTGAGGAAGTCAAACTTTCAAACGCCGCTTTGGTTTGTAAGTATGACGCAATTGTTGATGATTATGCTTGTGATGCTCTTCATATGGCTTCCATAGAAAAAGAAAATAAAATGCTACAAGTGATGCATGAAAAACTCTTGTGTTCTCATGAAGAACTTGTAGAATCATATGCTTCATTAGAAATTGCTCATGAGGTTATAATCACTTCGGTAAAATCAATTGAACCTCAATCTCACATATGCACATGTTCTCCAATTCAAAATAACCTTTCATGTGCTAACCCATGTTGCTCTCAAGCAAAACGATCTTGATATGATGAAGTGTGTGTAGAATCTTGTGACGACCTCATTGCAAAGGAAAATGAAGAACTCAAGCAAGAGGTGGAAAGACTCACAAAGAACTTGACAACTCTCAAAGGGAAGAGCAATGCACAACCTTCTCAAGATAACCGTGAATTCATGGTGAAGAAGCTTGAGAAGGGATCAACCGTGCAAAGCTCTTGCAATTATCAAGTCAAGACCAACACAAGCCAAGATCAAGACAATGGTGAAAACCTTGATCGCAACAAGTGCTTAACAAGAAAAGAAGGCAAGCCAACTCTCTCCAAAAGGCAAAGAAATATGGAGAAGAGAAGATGCTTTGATTGCCATGAGAAAGGGCATCAAGTTGCTTCATGTCCAAGCAACGTGGGACTACACCGAGAGAAGCCCCAAGTCAAGCTTAACAAAGGATTTCTCAAGGCACAAGCAAGGCACAAGCAAGAATTGGTTACCGAGCAACACAAGAAGATGGTAACCAATATCAAGCACAAGACATGCTACACATGTCGGGAGAAAGGACACTTCGGTAAAGATTGTCCCAATGGTAAAACTACTAAACCCGACATTGTCCATTCGTTAAATGTGAAGCTTAGGGATTCTTCAAAAGCTTCTTGTGCCACCAAGGTGATTTGTTCTCCAAGGAGCGGCACAAGAGCCATTTGGGTCCCTAAGCATATTGGAACTAACAATATCGGACCCAACACGAGTTGGGGACCAAAGTGTGCTTGATGAGATTGTAGGGACTACGAGATGCATTGGTGGCTTGGCTTGAATGACAATCTTCAAAGATCCACTAGCAAGCCAAGAAAAATTGCTTCCGCTTCATACTCTATACTCAATGACATCTTGGTAACTTTGTGCTTAAATTGATCAAATTTGAGTCACTAGTGCCTTTGATAGGATCAAATGTCTCTAAGTCTTTGACTCATGAGACGCTTGATAGTGACTTAGATTTCTTTATTGAACTTCTATTCATATATGCCATGCGATGCTTTTAATGGCTCTCTAGTAGAGCAATATTGTGTCAAATTTGTAGGAAACCAATCTCCGATGCAAGAAACTCAAAGTGCAACTATTTGGCAGTACATTACCGTAAATTTACGCCCCTATCGGAAATATCCGTCGCATATGTCGTAAATCTACACAAGAACCGGAAATTTCCGATGAACACGTAATGTCTGGCAAAACCGATCTGACCGGTTTGCCAAACCGGTCTGACCGGTTTGGCCCAGACACTTGCAATTTTGGCACATTCATAAGAAATGAAGATTTTTATTAATGATTTAAGCATATGTCATGTGGTATGTTTGACAGCTCTTCTGTAGAGCAAATGTCTATCATTTTCAGGGCATACCACCCAAGATCCGACACTGAGGCCGGAAGATCCGACCAGATGATCCGGGCGGCTCTGTGACGCACTCCAACCGGCCGGATGATCCATCGGAAGATCCGAGGCAAAACCGGTTTGCCTCTGTCTGAGTGAAACCGGTCTAACCGGTTTCCCAAACCGGTCTGACCGGTTTGACTCAGGGAGTTGGACTTGGCCATTTGTGTGAGAAATCTATCATGTCACATTTTCTGATTTTGCTTCCATTCTTCGAGTTGGACATGAGAGTGATGACACTGTCCGGCCTTGTGCATCTAGGCCCTTGTCATGCTAGTGTGTGCATGTACATGCAAATGTATTAAGCTCTCATGCGTCCATTATATATTTAGTTAACATCTTCTTGGTGAATGGTGCAAGCTAAGTATGTTAATGTCGTTGTGTGCTTAATATACGTGCATGTGCTTGTGTGACATAGGATAGTTTTTTTTTTAAAAATCCAACTAGCATGCTAGGTTGTGTGATTTTTTGAAAATCTTTGTGTCTTTGGTCTTTTGACCTTTGTCAATCTATTTGTGACTATTGTTAAACTTGCTTGATTGATGGCTAGTCACAAATAGTGAGATTTCTCTCAAGTCTATAAATCTTTATCTATCCATCCTTTCCCATTTCTTTTGGAAGAAACGGAAGAAAATAGATTTATTGGAAATCTTATCTTTTCATGGACTATCTTGAGAAGTTGAAGACCATGCCTATCACATACACTCTCAGATCAAGTGAACAAGTTTTGGAGATCATTTCCACCCTTTTGGACTTATCTCAGTTGTCTGGGGCAAACCGGTCTGACCGGTGAACTTTTCTGTGGAAATTCTTGGATTTTAAAGGATAAATTTTATCATGATGTACACTCAGATCAAGGGAACAATGTTTGGAACATGTTTTAAGAAAGATCCAAAACTTCCTGGCAGTCTCCACTTCCTGGGAGAAACCGGTCTGACCGGTTTCCCAAACTGGTCTGACTGGTTTGGCCCAGGAAGGTGGCCCACTCGTTTTTACTGCCCTCCCGTGATCCTCTCTCTCTTTCCATACTCATTCACATCTCCTCTCTCTCTCTCCTCTGTTCTCCACCGCAAGAAAAGGCCCCCAAGGCGATTTGAGGATTCAACCAAGGAAAAGGTGTTTTCTTGTTGGATTTGGAATGTCCCAAGGCTGCTAGATCGAATCCCCATCAAGTTGTGCACTCAAATCTCTTTTCTCTCACGAGTTCAAGGTTCTCAAGGTATTCAAATCTTTTCATTGCCCGATCTACTCACTCGTTGAATATCTTGCAAAACCCTTTGGTAGAACATCTTCTGGCATGTCTAGGAACCTATCCCTAAGAGATGTATTGATTTGGTTGGCTACATTTTGCGCAACAAGGATTAGCATCGTCACTGCGCAAAGCGGTCTGACCGGTTTGGCAAACCGGTCTGACCGGTTTGGGCAGTGAGGGCCCAANNTCTACAGAGTTAAAACCTATCCGGATAGCCGTGTCCACGACATTGGACGAGTTACGGCTTGGTCACTTCACTAGTCCCCTGTTTTGGTGTAAGAATGTGTTTGGCGAATGTTGGGTTGAGAAAAGAGTGTTGGCATGGGCTATGACAGATGGGGAATCTGAAGATGAGGTTGAGGATGAGAACTACAGGGTTGAGTACCGTCACGGTCCGCAAGGAGATGATGATAATCATGAGGAGATGGCCGCAATAGATGATGAGGATGAGGGGGCAGATGATGATGACACTGCTGATGAAAATGCCCCTCTCATTCTGGAGATTTGCCGACCCACTGGCCCAGCTAGCAGGAGAGTTACTGATTATCTTGCCAGTGGGATGACTGATGTAGTGAGGAGGTTGAGGAGGACTAGTCCACTTGATGTGGATAGGACAGCCACTGACTACAGATTTTGGACTCTTTTTCAGCAGGATTTCTATGCCACAGCCATTATGAAGAAGACCAAAATCACATCAGATGCACAGTACATAGACTGGGAGTACATGAGCAAGCAAGACAATCCAGTATTTAATGAGATCATCAAAGTGTGTTCTGAAAAGAGAGTCAAGCATCTCATGGGTTTCAAGCATAACTGGAACAAGGAAGTCATTGCTCAGTTTTATGCTACTGTGTTCTTTGGTTATTAGGAGGAAGATGGAAGAAGAGAAAGAGTCATGCACTGGATGACAGAGGGTCAGCACTATCATGTCACCTATTCTGATTTTGCTTCTATCCTCAGAGCTGGACATGAGAGTGATGACACCGTTAGGATACATGACAGGGGTGTCATGGAACCATCAGAGATAAAATTCATGTATCCAAGAGATCAGCGTGGCAGTTGGGGGAAAGTGAGTGGTCTTTACACATACTATGGGACACTTTATAGATTGCTCAGAAAGACACTCACTCCTAGAGACGGCAACACTTCAGATATTTCCCTCTACATGAGAAATTTGATGTATTATCTGAGGATTGGTGAGGAGACTCCTCCATTTAGTGCTGCTGACTTTATTTGGCATGAGATCAAGACCATTTCTGAGAGTCCTCAGAAGATATGTGCCTATAGCCCTCTCCTCATGTTTATCATTGAGAGGGTTACAAGTTTGAAGATCAAGAAGGATACCCCGCACAAGCCTATTCACCCTCCTGTGCCACATAAGTTCAGAATGCCCTCTCCTCCACCAGCAGATGCAGATTTGACAGCCGGAGGAGAACTTGAGCAGCAGCCACAGCAGCAGACTCCGCTGCAGACCAGAACCGGTCTGACCGGTTTGGCCTAAGACAGCACATGTAATTTCTTTTGCATTCGTTGAGTGATATACTTGTCATATGCATCACACATTGTTTTATATTATCATACACACTTGTTGCACATGTTGGATGCTGAGATATATGGGGAGCTTTCATTTTTATTGTTTATATGTGCATTTGGCATTTGAGGCCGAATTTTTGAAAATTTCATTCAAAGCACATATTAAGGGGGAGCTCACTATACATCTCAGTTATTTAGAGCTTAAATTTCATATATTTTGTAAGCTTTAATCATGTTGTCATCAATCACCAAAAAGGGGGAGATTGAAAGTGCATCTAGGCACTTATATGTTTTGGTGATTTTGGATGAGAACATGATTAGTCATTTAACTTGTTTGCTTAAGTGTATGAACAGGAAATAACATGAAGCAAACAAGTGGTAAACATCCCATGCAATCAAACTAGAAGATGACAAGTAATTGGAAATGATAAATGAGACAAGGACTTAAGTGTATTTGTTGGTCTCACTTAATAAGAAACTTGTCAAAGGTTTTGGGATAAATCATTTGAAGAAATTGAGATTTCTTTGGGCTTGTTCCATAGCAATGGATACATTCAAAATGAGACATGATTCTATGGATAGTATATGGTCTCAAGTGCATTGAAGCTTATGGACAAGTCAATTACCAAAGAAGACATTCAAATCAAAGACATGGATTTCAATGTGTTATTCATTGATGATGCAATGCAAAGCGAAGCTTAATTTGGCAAGAGAGGACGGAAGGGATCAAGCTAGATGCGAGTGACGTTCCTAGCAAGGTGAAGGGCAAATTGGTTTTGTAGCCGAGGGAACAAGGAAGTCATTGCTCAATTCTATGCGACTGTGTTCTTTGGCTACTATGAGCAGAATGATGGACAGCGAGAGAGGGCTATGCATTGGATGACTGAGGGACAGCGCTACCATGTCACTTATTCAGATTTTGCTTTTATCCTTAGAGTTGGACATGAGAGTGATGACACCGTTAGGATACATGACAGGGGTGTCATGGAACCATCAGAGGTAAAATTCATGTATCCCAGAGATCAGCGTGGCAGTTGGGGGAAAGTGAGCGGTCTCTACACCTACTATGGGTCTCTCTACAGATTGCTCAGAAAGACACTCACTCCTAGAGAAGGCAACACCTCAGAAATCTCACTTTACATGAGAAATTTGATGTATTATCTGAGGATTGGTGAGGAGACTCCTCCATTTAGCGTTGCCGATTTCATTTGGCATGAGATCAAGACTATTTCTGAGAGCCCTCAAAAGATATGCGCCTACAGTCCATTTATCATGTTCATCATAGAGAGGGTCACTAGTCTCAAAATCAAGAAGGACCCCCCACACAAGCCACTTCGCCCTCCTGTTCCTCACAAGTTTAGGATGCCTTCCCCTCCACCTGCAGACACAGATGCATCAGCCGGAGGTGATCAGCAGCAGCCACAGCAGCATTCTCAGCAGCAGGCCAGAACCGGTCTGACCGGTTCTCCAAACAGGTCTGACCGGTTTGGGTCTGGCAGTGGTACACAGCCAGCAGGACGGACATCTCCCATTCGGAATCTACAGGAGCTCATCACCAAGTTTGGTTTGTGCTAGAACTCGTAGAGGGGGTTAATTTGCATAGTTGGTTTTCTTTGTGGAAAACCGGTCTGACCGCTTTTGCAAAGCGGTCTGACCGGTTTTGGAAACCGGTCTGACCGGTTTCAGTGCTAACTGTGCGAAAAAGTTGTTTAAATTGCAGATTCACCTATTCACCCCCCTCTAGGTGACATCAAGGTCTTTTCAAGTTGCTTATCAATCATCTCCTGAACCAATTACTAGTGTACCTCCTGTTCAGGCTGATCCTAGCCGAACAAATGGATTTGCTGGTAATTTTGTTCCTCCATATGCGACTATATATTATCCTACGGATTTGCTGGTAATTTTGTTCCTCCATATGCAACTATTTATCATCCTATACCTCCCCAGAGTTCAGGTTATTCATACGGTGCAGTGCCAAACAATGTTTATTCGCAACAAGTACCGTATGTACAGCCGAACCAGATACCACATCATATGCCGAATAATATTACTTCTAGTGTGCAAAGGCCAAATGATCCTTATCATGATCAATTGCTTGAAAAATATAAAAGGGATTTAGCTATTATGTTTAAAGAAACTTTTGGTGTAGAGCTTAAAGATAAGACTCTAGTGTGTCAAAAACCATATCCTGAGAGTTTTGATACTATACCATATCCTCACAATTTCAAGGTACCCGAATTTGTTAAATTCACTGGGGAGGATAGTAGAACTACATGGGAGCATGTTAGCCAATTTAATGCACAAATGGGTATTCATGGTAATCTTGATCATTTAAAATTCCGAATGTTCCCTTTGTCATTATCTGGTACTGCTTTCTCATGGTTTTCAGTATTATCCCCTAATTCCATTCATACATGGTCTCAATTAGAGAAAAAAATTCATGAACACTTTTACAATAGGGATAATGAATTGAGACTTTCTCACTTAACATCGGTTAGGCAAAAGAGTGATGAGCCTGTTTCTGAATATATTAGAAGATTTAGAGATACAAAAAACCGATGTTATAGTTTGGTTATTTCTGAAAAGGATCTTGCTGAATTATGTCTTAATGGTTTGAGATCTCATATTAAAGAAAGATTAGAGGGCTATGAGTTTCTAACCATTAATCAAGTGTTGCAAAGAGCTTTGGCCCAAGAAAGCCCAAGTAAGGATTCTAAACCTAAACCCGATCGTTTTGGTGTGCATGTTGTAAATTATGATTCTTCAGACGATGAGGGTAAAGAGGTTTATGCTGCTGAATTTGTATGGTCATCTAAAGATAATCCTAGCACTTGTGCTTCTCTCAAGCCGATTCGTAAAAATCGGCACGACGAAGTTAAATTTACCTTTGATGTATCTAAGTGTGATAGGATCTTTGATGAGCTTGCAAAGGCTGGAAAACTGAAATTTTCTCATACTGTACCGCCGAATGATGAGTTGAAACGGCGAGCTTATTGCAAGTTTCATAATACTTATTCCCATGCTACCGATGATTGCAATGTTTTCCGTAGGCAAATACAATCGGCCATAGATCAAGGACGATTGATGATTAATGTAATGCAGATTTATGAAAACCCTTTTCCTGTGCACACACTTGAATTGGTGAATCCGAAAGTGTTGATTCGGCCGCATCAAGCCGAAAAGGCTGAAGGAAAAAAATGTGATAATTGGTGAGAAAAGGCCTACGAGTTCAACAAAGATGCTATCAGAAAAGACCCCTCGGTTCAAGTTGAAGACTCAAACGCTCGGGGGCAAAACAAGAGCAAAGACACCGGTTCTGCACAAACCAGTCTAACCGGTTTTAGAACCGGTCTGACCGGTCAGTATGGGAAAATCAGAGACAAAGCGAGGCCGAGCATTGAAGAGCTCTTGGCCAAATATAAAAAGAAAGGGGTTGCTCAGAAACAAAAGAAGCTTCAGAACAAAGTCAAAGGTGTGAAGCCATGTCAGAAGTAGTCAATGAACAAGCAAGAATCAGTGGAGCAACTTGCAAAGGTGGTACCAGCAAGATCAGCAACAATCAAGCAGGTATGGAAGCCAAAACAAGTTGTTTCATCATCAACTTGAGTTAAAGTAAGGTATGGCTGATAATATGTTTATCGCCCTTAGAGCTTATCTATGGCCGATGTATTATTCATCATCGTCCTTAGATAATTTTTGGTCCAGAAGGTTATTTTTTAGCACGCAAGCTTTGCTAAAAAACAGGGGGCATATGTTGACGACCAAAATTGGCACTGCTGTGCAAACCGGTCTGACCGGTATGCACAAACCGGTCAGACCGGTTTAGTAAACATTGTCGAAATGCAAATTGAACTTCACCATTGTATAGCTCTCGTCGAGACGATCAAGATGCATATGTGGAATGCTTATTTTGGACTTCGGATGAGAGAGTTATGACTTCGGGAAGATTCTGCACCTAGGAAAACCGGTCAGACCAGCTTCCCAATTTGAGTAGATTTAGGACTCTGAGTTTTATACCATATTGTAACCGACTCAACGGGGTAAGACCATCCCACCCTATAAATATAAAGGGCCAAGGCCGATTGAGAGGAATCCAACATCAGATCTCCAATCGAATCTATCAAATCTACTTTTTATCGTTTTATCTTTACTTTTATCTTTTATGTTCCGTATTACTTTTATCTTCAAACCCTAGCTCTTCCAACCCCCGTATCTTCTGTTCGTCTCTCGTCTCGACGACGTTTGAGGACGTTCTAGGTGGTCTGCCGACCCTAGAACAACCCTAGACTCTCAAGCTCCGACGGGGTCCCTCCCGAGCTCGAGATTTTAGGTTTTCACCGTCGCCCCATCAAAAGCGGTCTGACCGGTTTCATAAAACAGTCTGACCGGTTTCGCTTCAGGAAAGCGGTCTGACCGGTTTCATAAAGCGGTCTGACCGGTTTCGTTCTAAGGCATTGGCGACTTCGTTGGCGCGGTTTCGTGTCAACAACATATAATTTCCATATGACAGAGTTAGTTTGACTTTAAAAAGTTCGAGGCTAAGACTCCAGAGAAGTAAAACAGAGTAGTACGTAGGATGGAATACAATCAAAGTTTAGCATGCCAATCATTGATCCAGAGTTCCAATACACACACGTCATCACGCCCTTTTCAGATGTACTCGTCGCACACTACAAATTGCCTCGCCCAAGCGCCCGCACAAGCTATACAGGACAACCTCAGTTCGTGATCATACACTCACCATATGTACAACATTGCTGCTTAGTGCTTAGCGAGGCTACCCCGACAGACAGGAAAACACGAAATCTTTTATTGGTTCCTGATGAGTGGTGAGATTCTCCCCTTTGTCCTAAAAAAAGGCAATGGTCAAACGGGCGACGCGATGGCGCGATGCATCATGCCCCTGACTGGGCTCTGATCCGTGCATTTGCACGAGTGCAAAAGCTGATGCTGTGCTGATCTCTGAACATGCGCATAATACAGCCGCCGTTAGCCCCGTCAGCGAGAGAAAGCTGTCCGGCTGAAGAACGCCGAGTCGCCGATCCCCTGGGGATGCATGCGTGTGGAAGAGTTACTCTGCTCCACGCCGCTCGCCGGGGCGAACGGCGGCTGCCCGCCGGAGAAGAAGCCGGTGGTGGGCTCGGGCTGGGGGCGCGCGAAATCCTGGATCATCCCGTCCAGCATGGATTGGAGCTCGCCCAGGCTGTACACGGGCTCCTCTCTGCCCACGGTGGCCATGAGCGAGGTCATCTCCTGGAGGAAATCATGGAACCCCTGAAAACAACCATTGTCATACAGGCACACGGTTAGAACCCTGCAGCCCAAGCGCATTGCCACTGGAGCAATCAGTGGCCAACAAAGATCCTGCTCACCTCTACGTCCTCCTGGTCGTCGTCAAGCGGGTCGTACATCCCGGCGTCGTACAGCGCCCTCCTCTTCTCGTCCGACAGCACTGCGTACAGGCGAAGCAGAGTTCATGTTAGCAACAGCGTCCAATGCATCGATACGGAGACAGAGTCGCCACGAATTGAACAAGAAGAAGAAGAATACGGGAATGGCTTCGGATGGCTTGTTTACCTTGGTAGGCCTCCTGTATCTGCTGGAACCTGCTCTTGGCCTCCTCCGCGCGCGCCGGGTCCGCCCCGCGGCCGCGGCCGCTGCCGATCCTGTCCGGGTGCCACCTCTGCATCACATCGCCGGCACAGCCAGAAACCAATCAGCATGTCATGCTCTGTTGTTCCTCCCAGTGCAGACCAACCGAAACCAAAGCGATCGATCGGAATCAGCGAGCACTCACCATGGCCAGGCGGTGGTAGGCGGCGCGTATCTCGGCGGCGGAGGCGCCCGGGTGGACGCCGAGCACGGCGTAGTACGACGTCCTCCCTTGCGCCGCGTTCATCGCGCACTTGCTTGCTTGCCGACTAATTATCCCAGACAACCAGCACTAGCAAGTCGTCTAGCAGTGTATCAAAATCTCTGGGCGCTTCGACCTCCTTCCCCTCGTGTCCTCGCGCGCTGCTGGTGGCGGTGGCTACAGCATCCGCTGTTGTACGGCAGGTGCCTCCCGGGGTGAATGCAATGGATGGAGGTGAGCTGATGGCGATGGCGGCGAACGAGGGAAAGCGGCGGAGGGAGCCAGGCTGTATATATAACGTGGGGAAGGGGAAAATATCTCGGGGGAGGATGATTGATGGGAACGAGAAAGAGGGAAAGGAGGAGAGGATAGACGAAGCCTTGCGAAGCGCGGGAAGCGGGAAGGGGAAGGCCGAGAGACTGCTGCGAAAATATCTGGCGTCTTGAACGTTCTGGAGCGGCCGGAAAAAAGCCCAGCCGGTCAGCCTGCAGCGCTGTCATCTCTCTTTCTTTTCCTGCGGGCGGGCCGAGATATTTTGCGCGGTCCAGGGTTGGTTGTGTGGTTCTTGTGGCCTCCGGGCTCCGGGAATCCTATATAGCTTGCACAAGTTTTTTGGGCCACCTAGCTTTCAATGTTTAAGATTCGTGCAGCTATTATTAACCCTCCGATCCCCTTCTTACTTCTTCTTCCTCCCAACGTGAGCGTGGCCGGCGGTGGCCAGCAGAGGGGCGGGGGCGGACGGCGGCGAGGGCGCCGCCGGCCGCGGGCGGTGGGCGAGGCCGGCGGCGGCGGAGGAGGGCGGACGTTAGGGTTCGGGGGTTGCCGGCGGTCGAGCTTGGGATGCGCTCCAATGGCCTCCGGCCGTAGAAAAGAAGGAGGCTCTGAAAGTGCATCCCATCACGCCTGTCGATGAGCTTCGACGAGCGAGCCCCACGGTGGGCGCCAAGTGTCGACGATTTGTATCGAGCACGTCTATCTGGGGGTACCCCAAGATTCGTGGGTCTCGCCTAGTTCTTGGAGCGACGAAAGTACACGAACAACACAATTTAGACAGGTTCGGGCCGCGAGTAGCGTAATACCCTACGTCATGTATGCTTGAATGTATTGCACGTGTGGTTGTGTTTTGAGGGGGTCCCTGCCCCGCCTTACATAGTCCGGGAGGCAGGGTTACAAGTCGGTTTGTACAGTCCTAGTCGTATACAACATGGATAACTACAATAGAATACTTTGGGGAGTTTTCTATCAGTACACGACTAGTTATTCCAATCTACTACGTCGTCTTGCACCATAGCGGCGGGGGCAGAGATTCGGCCGGGGAAGGAGATGGTTGCGGCGGGGGTGGGTGCTAATGGGTCTTCTTGGACCCTAAGTTCGCACCCTACCTGGCTTCCCGTGGGCTCGCCCGCCCGCCCCCGGCCTCTGTTGGAATCTTCATCCGCCTAGCCGATCCAGTCCACCACCACGTGATGAATGAATCCATCCATCTCATCTGTTGTAATAGAAAAAAAAATGTTCGGATCGTTTTGAATCACGGCACGCAACGCAAGTTACCGTCTGTCTGTTCACAGCCGTTCGATCCCGTCGTGCAAAATCAAATTCGCATTGTTGATTGATCGACCGTGTGCCGTGTACGTACTCTGTCGCGTTTGTGCGCACGCGCAGTTACAGCAGCGCTGCATTGCTAGTGCTTGTTCCGCACTTCCGCGACAGTCTAGTGCACGACACAGTTTCTTCTTGAACAGAAACGATGAGGTTGGAAGAAGCCACCGTCTCCTTCTCGCGCCATCCATCCATCCATCCATCATCCCCGCGTTCTGGCGGCGGGACGGCCGGTGGTGAAGCGCGCCGCGCGCGCAATCATACGGAGGCGGCTTGGCGCGCGTGGCGGAGTGGGCGTTCCAGCCGCGGCAACGCGTGCTAAAATATCAGGGGAGGCGGAATCTCTCGCGGCCACTGCGGCGAGTCGACACATGTGGGGGCCGGGCGTTAAAACTCAGACAGGATCACATCGCATCGCGGGAAGGAGAGAGTGAGTATCTGTTCCGGAGAAAGTTCACGAATCAGAACTCGTTTTCTCCTTCGTTCTTCTTGATGAAGCCACGCTGCATGGATTAGTACTGTCTTTTTTTTTTTGGATTGACGGGTCCAAGTCGATGGTGACTTGGCAGGTGCCCTATCAAAGGTTGCGCTAGTAGGCAAAATCTTAGAGGAGGCCGCGCTTTGGAAGAAAGCCGGTATCTTGTCGTTCAGTTTGTTAGACTTTCGGTAGCTCTTGTATTAGGCCCTTCTTTTCTTCCGTTGTGGCTTTGGTTGGGCGCTGGACCCTCGGTGTTGTGCTGTCCGTCAAACTCTCTTCTTCTTAATGATAAACGTGCTTCGCACGTTCTCTAAAAAAATTTCAAAGTAACCTGTATACTCATTCTAGCCTCTGTCTATCCTTAGGAAAAAATATTTAAACAACGAGACTCTGTCTCAGGTTAAGAAGAAATAGAGTGACTCACAATTTTCATCAGGTTTAATGGAAGTAAAGGATCAGTTTCTTTTAGAGAGGAAGATCCATAGTTCATAATGGGGACCAAACTAGATTCTAGGAAGACCTATAGATAGGAAATGAACCTCTTATGAGAAAATATGCTTCCCTGTACAACATTGTCAGAAAGAAGAATGAAGCTGTGTTGCCAAATTAGTAAGCATATCTCCTCTGAATGTTTCATTCAGACGTGCAATAGTTAGAGAAAAACTAGACCTTTGGCTAGACCTGGTAGGGAAAATCCTACGGTTTCAGTTAGGAGGACAGAGGGATTCTTATTTGGGGTTTAAATAAAAAAATCCTTAGGGATTCCATGTACAATGACTTAATGAGGGAGGAAGGAGTTTTGTGTCTCTTGGAAGTTAAAACTACCACTTAAAATTTAAAAGTTTTTATGGTATCTGAGAAAAGGAGTCATACTAACTAAGGATAATCTCGCGAAAAGAAATTGGAAAGGATGCACCGCGTGTTGCTTCTCTAGTTCAGAGAAAACCATTCAACATTTTTTTTCGTGTGCCATGTGGCAAAGTTTTTTTGGAATATCGTTTACATCTCCTTTGGTATCCAACCACCACTTTCCACAGCTAGTATGTTTGGTCCTTGGCTTATAAATTTACCATCTAAGTTAAGAACTCAAATTTTTATTGGCGTATCGGCTCTTTGTTGGACCATCTGGTTGAGTAGGAATGATGTTGTTTTCAAAAGAACAAAACCTAGCTCTTATGTGCAAGTCATTTTTAGGGGGACTTACTGGATCCGGTGCTGGTCACTGATATCTGGAGAGGAGGAGCGAAGCATCCTAAAGGTGAATTGCCGAAGGTTGGAGGCAACAGTCATTGAGATCTTTAATAAGTTTGGCTGAAACTTTAGAAGTAGAATTAAGGACTAGTTTCTTGCTGCTTTCGCCTTTTTAGTTTTGTCTTTGATGGATTCTGATTTTACCTATGAGGTGAGCAGTCTCAGTACTGCAGCCTTTGTAATCGTTGGATGCACGCTTTCAGAAGCTGAATGCGAAAGCTGAAACTTATTGTCCTTAATCTAAAAAAATAAACTCATTCTAGCTTGATGCAATCTACTTAATCCGATCATAGTAAGACTCTGTAGAATTTCATTCAAAACCAATAGACAAAGTTCTTATTAACTTGCACACTCGTATTGATGTCTCAATTGATTTAGGAATGTATGTATAATGGATCAAAACCATACAACTTCAGGGAATCCTGAGTCCATAATAAATCAGTGTATACTTTATGGTTCTATCTTACATGTCATGCTGTGCTTTGAGCTTCCTTTGATCCGTTGGTTCCTATTTGTGTACTAGAATTTTTGAATTTTTGAGGATCGAGCTCAATTAAAACCGAGTCAAAGTACTAATTTTAAAACTAAAATTAATTTGAACACGATCCATTCCCACCCCTTTACTGTCTCCGGTCCCCTTCACGTCATGGTGTTTGAATGCCGCTTGTTAGAAGTCGAAACTGCCTCTTCTATACACACACATTTGATGTTTTAATCATGATTCTCTTTATTCTTTTTATCCTGATTATCATTATTTATCGTATTATTAGAGTCATGTAACGCAACACATGATCTTTTCTTGTTTAAAAGTGTCAGCACATGAATTTTACATTTATTTTCATAAACATTATTATTGTGGTACACAAGAAATTCTCCTAATGCCAAATGGGCAACTGACCTACTGTGAGTTATCGTCTCTGCGACGCGTGCATTTTATCTTTCCTTTTTTGCCCACGCTGCAGGTCAAAGACGAAAGCCGATTTTCTTCTCCCAATCCCCCCTGGTTCCGGGCGATCGATCCCCAATCTCAGGACCTAATTTTGCCTTTATCTTTCCTTTTTTGCCCACGCTGCAGGTCAAAGACGGGAGCCACAGCCAATTTTCTCCTCCCAATTCCCCCCTGGTTGCGGCCGGCCGATCGATCCCCAATCTCCCCACCATGGCCGCCGCCCACCTACCCAGACTGCTCCTCCTCCTTGCCCTCGCCGCCGTCGCGCCGGCCCCCTCAACTGCGCGCCATGTCATCACCTTCGCCCCCAACCGCGGCGTCGGCCCCGCGTCGCTTGCCTGGGACCCCACGGCGCAGCACTTCGTCGTGGCGGGCGGCGGCGACGCTGTCCTCTCCGTCTCCGACGCCGGGGTCACCGAGTCGATCGTCTCCTCCGGCGCATCGGCTGTAGCCGTCGACGACCGCCGGCGCCGCCTCCTCGTGGCGTCCCCGGGGTCCGTCTCCGCCTTCGACCTCCGCTCCCCGCGTCCGCACCGCCTCATCCTCTCCACCACGATCCCGGACGCCGCCCCGCCGGGCGGCATCGCCGTGGACCCTCACACGGGTAGCGCCTTCCTCACCGTGGGCGCCCGAATCTACAAGCTCTCCGTCGAGGGCGACCTCGCCCCGCTCCCCTCCGCGCCGGCGCTCGGGTCCGAGCCCCTGGCCTCGCTCACCGCGCACGTGAGCCGCGGGTTCCTGCTCGTGGGCCAGCCCAGCACCGGCAACCTCCTCCGCGTTCGGACGGGGGAAAGGAGTGGCGGATCGAGGAGGCGGCGTGGAAATCGGAGTCGGAGGGGGAGATGGTGGTGGGACTCGTCTTCGTTGGCGTCGCCCTCGCCATCTTCATGTTCTGGAGGTTCCAGATGCGTCAGCTCGCCGGCAACATGAACAAGAAGATCAGATAGTAACAATGCAATGCCCTCCTTTCCTTTTTTTAGAAGAAAATCTGTAACCAATTGCTTTTTTTATGCACATGAGTTGGTGTAGGTAGACACGCAGTACTTATCTATGAACTGTGAATCTGTAATCTTACTTGGTTAGTTCTTGATAAGTTTTGTTATGATGGTGAATCCTAATTCTGGAGCAATGATGCTTCTGGTTGCCAATTGTACTTGCAGGTTTACACATTATAATGGAAAAGGTCATGCTAAAGTTTTGTTATGATGGTGAATCCCACTTGATGCAATAAACTATAATACTGGTTTGATAATATTTATACTCTGTTCAAAGATACTATGCAGTTTCTGAGTTGCATTTTGCATTATAGCCAGCCTTGGAGGAATGTGGTCTATGCATCAGGTCCGAATTTTCTAATGTGTTAAAAACTGGCAGCTATTGACATATCTGAAATTGTTTGAGTTCAGAAACTATTTTTAGCAGGTCCATTTTTTTTTGATGGGATAGCAGGCCCATATTATCCTGACCTATTTGTATACAAATTAGCCTACTCTGGTTTCTCACTTTCAGGGTAGAATGCTCCTGCAGGCTGCAGCTTATAATCAAAAGTATAACTGCTCACTCAGGCCTAAATTAGGGATGATTAAAGCAATTCTGGTATATTTAGTTGTGGTTTAGGTCATACATACATTTGGTCTCCGGTGCATTAGCTTGGGATGGTTTTAGGCAATTCTACTATTGTAATTGTGTTCAACAGCATGTGGGGCCATCTCAAGGTCACAAGGGTGTTGCATCCGTTTTAGAAATTTCCACCTATACAATTGTGTAATGGGAACACATAACAGTTAGGAATTTCCAATAAGCTAATGGTAGCAAACTTAAGGTGTCACCAACTGTACAATCTCAGGTTTTACAACACATATTTGAATTCTGAAGATTATTTTCAGACTCTGAAGATTTGTTAAAAATGCACTTCCTCGGGTGAAAAAGAAGAGGGATGAAAACTAGTGTTGTTTTGATGTGGATGTCTTCATAATACATTTTTTTGTTTCTTGTAATATGAGCCTTTCGATACCAATAGGTAGCATATATAGACGCTTTGCAAAAAGAAAAGAGAAGGGATTGAATTCCCAGTTCCCACGCCAGGAATCCATAATATGTAATTTCATATTATCCTCTTAAATGGAACCTAAGATAACAGAGGTGCACCCCATGAGCATATAACTATATAAGCTAAATGAAAAGGAAACGAATGCAGTCTCAAATGAAGCACGACAAGAAAGTGTGATACATGTAACCATATGGAAAATGAAGCACAGACATGCACATATCATACATGCCTCTTTTTGTTTGTGGTAGATATAAGCGTATAATTAGACCAATAGTTCTTTTACAAGGAATCAAAGCCATTAGATTATGCATACTTCAGGTGAGGCACAGATAAACATGTTATTTTAACCAGCTTGTGTTGTAAAAGTAAGCACTATACTTTTGTACGCTTTTCTTGAGGTAAACATCATCATCTAGTTAGAGCTAACAACATCATCAACATATATAAATGCCGCTATTGAAGTGAGGAGGCGCAATTTGGTATGTACTACCTCCGTATCGAAATATTTGTCGCCGTTGACTTTTTCTTACAACTTTGACCATTCGTCTTATTTAAAAAATTATCACAAATATGTAAAAGGGTAAGTCAAGCTTAAAATAGCTACAATAGTAAAGCATGTGGCAAACAAAATGGATGGTACTTGCATAATATTTTGAATAAGACGAATGGTCAAAGTTGTAGAAAAAAGTCAACGGCGACAAATATTTCGATACGGAGGGAGTATATGTTCTACCGGGAATAGAAAGGTAGCACAGAGCCACAGATACAATTGCTAAAATGTCTGCTTGTCATTATGCTCCTCATCGCCGGAAGCTTTATACGTATGACAGTGGCAAAACCAAGTTCATTTCTTCTAATTTTGACGCTAATGCTTGATCTTCCTGCAACTGCAAGTATCTGTTCTCCCTAGTTGAACTGTCACAGGTAGAGCACGCATATGCAGATGATGCGCACATATTGAACCGACAGCAGATTTTCAGCCCGAGCGGCGACCACCACGTGGCATTTGGCAACATCTTTCCCTCTCCGTCCTCAGTCCGCCGTGCCTTTCGAGTCGACCGCACCAGAGCGCCATCGAACCCGACTCGCCCCTATGGCCCGGACAGGATGCGGAAGCTGAACAAGGACATCCTGGAGCACGACCGGAAGCGGCAGGTGGAGGTGCGGCTGCTCGTGCTGAGGGACGCGCTCGAGGAACAGGGGTACACGGAGGTCGAGATCGAGGAGCGCGTCGAGGAGGAGCGCAAGGCCGCCGTGATCGAGGCGGCGGCGGAAGGCCGCCCTCGTGTCCAGGGCAAATGGTATGATCGTGACTGAGAAGTTCCTGCTAATGCTTTTCACTTTTGTTTTCGTCAGTTATCATGAATTCATGATATCCTCAATTAGTGTAGAATTGCATACGCAGCAGAGAACGGCATAGCGTAAATATTTTTAGTAATAATGTAGTTTGAGTTGGGTTTCGAATTATGTCTCTGAAGTGAAATTGTTGCTTAGTGTTTGGTTTCCGCCTGAATTTTTGTACCTTATTATTTATTATGCTCAAATGTTCATTCGAATTATAGTTCTGACTAGATGACACACCAATTTGGTTACATGTGCATAACCGTTTGTTATTCTGTTTGTATATGGCACTCCAATTCTTTTCCTGACAAGATGATAATTCTTCTCAGGTTCACAGACACGCAGAGCCACCATGCAGCAGCACTGAAGGAGAACCAGCTTCAGACTATGAGGGATGCTCTTGGGATAGATGCTGAGGATGTGCAGAAGAAAGGGGTCTATAGAAAGTGATGTGGAGCCTAGAGACGATGAAATACTGGCAGCAAGACTGGTAGGAAGAATGTAATTTAGATATGCACTGTGATCTTGACATCGTGAAGACGGAGATTGGAGAGTGTTTTGTATTTTTATAATTACATGAGATGCGCAATCTGAAGGAAAATGGCAGTAGTATGCCATTTGTTCAGAATCTGACTATGAGAACTGAGAAGTATGAAGTCAACATAGATTTCAAATCTTGATCATTTGAAAGATCGGAGGAATCAGCAAGAAGAATATATACGGTTTCGTTCTTGGTATCACAGTCTAGCATTCCAAATCATTTAAATGTGATGAATCATGAGAACCACTAGGTTTATTGTAAAATAGGGTGCCACATATTCATTGACTGTTAACAATCACCACGAGATAACCTGGATGTATATAGATCTTGCATCTTTTAAATTTTACCAACTCGTGATAAAGCAAGCCTGATATCAAAATTCACATTTTAGTAGCTTGATCTTTTCAATTACATAAAGTACCTATGGAAATCTTCCACTGTTAAAAACTGATGTCCGAGATGTGGCAAGTATGAAAAAGAGCCGTGCTGATGTAAAAGCGGTGCTAGGTTTATCAGAGTATTCAGGAGCGATGCCGAGCCCTTGTTTAGATGGAGAATAGGGGGTGGAGAAATGGGGGTTTGGAGTCGCGTCGTAATCATTGCGCCACTGTAACATTTTGTTTGTTTGTGTGAAAAATTATCTAAAAATTGATTAATTAGGCTTAAAATGTTCGTCTCGTAGAGTAAAAAAAAACTGTGCACCTAGTTTTTGATTTTATCTAGGTTTAGTACTTCATGCATGCTATGACATTTTGAGGTGATGAAATTTTTTTTTTGTATAGTAAATTTTGAGATTGCTTTCTGGGAACTAAACAAGGGCAGAGTCCATTGCCTCTGAACATGGCAGCAACACATGAACACAGATAAGCGATGGCGGGTCCATTGCCTCTGAACATGGCAGCAACACATGAACACAGATAAGCGATGGCGGGTCCATTGCCTCTGAACATGGCAGCAACACATGAACACAGATACTCGCCATATTTACCGATGGTTTATTGTCTATTTTCTTGATTAGAGTGTCGAAAGCTCCGGATACTTTGATTTATATTTGGACATCTTTGTCCAATCCACCGCAAATTTCAGAACTGTTTAGGCTTCAGTTTGATCGATGTTTTGTACTTTTGTTGCTCACAAATCGGCTGCACTCAAGATGTTGAGTCATAGCATGTTGGAACTTTGGTATATAAATGAGTCAACTGTTTTTTTGGCAACTAATATGACATGAAAATTCTGTTTTTTTTTCATTTTCCAGTCAGATTGACATTTGCAAAATGAAATATAACAGATGCGATCTGAAACTTTTAGATGATTTTTTCGGAAAGAAACTCAGGTTCATACGTCACATCCACTTTCACAAATATTAATCTGTACACGTGCGATGCTTCAAGCGTGCCTACGTTTACTATATTTCGTACTGATAAAATCTAAAATCTGTACACGTGCGACGCTATTAGCGTGCCTACGTAATTCTTGTTCTTATTCTAGTTGCTTGGTCGTCAGACAACAGCTGAAATACTGCACTTTTTTTTTCGAAAAGAAATACTGCACCTTTAACATTTTCTTGGTGGCAATTTATCATATATCTGGAAAGTTCTTTTTCTCCACGCCTAGATACCAAAAAAAAAAATCTTTTGCAATTATGTCCAACTTGGAACCATTTTTTGGGGGAGAAAATCCAACTTGGAACCATTTTTGGCGGGAGAAAATCGAGTTTATATCTGGCACTCCATCAAAAACGAGAACCCCCGCTAGAGATTTGCTAATATATATCGTTCGCACTTCCCATTACACCACCGACCACGACGACGGAGACGAACCATGGCCGCCAGCCTCCTGAGCAAAGTGTCCATCGCCGTGGCCGCCTGCGCGCGCCGCTTCACGCGGCGGCTCCTCCGCGCGCGACGGCTCCGGCGGCGCGGCAGCAGCAGCGTCTGCCCCGGCACCGGCAGGCGGCTCGCGCCAGCGGACGGTGGCGCCGCCGCCGGCGACGGCCGGGACGACGCGCTGTGGCGGCGGGCGATCCTGATGGGCCAGCGGTGCGAGCCGCTGGACTTCCCCGACGCCATCCACTACGACAGCTTCGGCCGGCGGGTCGACTCGCCCCGCTGCGGCAGCAAGAAGGCGGCGGCGGCGGGCTCGCTGTTCTGCCGCTCGTCGGACGCCGTCGACGAGGCCGTCACGGCGGTGAAGAAAGCCAGCCGCGCCGCCTAGCTGGCTACCCATCAATGCATCAGTGGTTTGCTGATGATGCCATGCATGATGCCGTGGTGGCGTCGCGTTCTTGATCGGCCGATCCATGGCGTCATGTGTGTGCTGAATTTGCTGGTGTAATTTCCTTTGGCATTTTATCGCAATGGCGTCACAGCCTCACAGGTCATATTGTGGGCTAGTTTGAGCTGTATGTACATATACTACGCTAATTCTTCTTTTGAGCAAAAGAATTATACAACCTGTTATCTGATCATGCTAATTCTTTTTTGAAAAACATGATGCTAATTCATACTAGGCCATAATATTCATTCCCTCTGTCGTTTGAGCCGGGCACAGGTTCAGAAGCCAGCCGGCAACCAGTTAGTTCGTTAGAGATCCATGGTACGGCCACAAGAAGAGTCTCTGCAACACTGAATTCTCTGTACGCGTACGAAAGGCAGTTTCTTCAAATAACGCCGCACGCACCAATAACACGCCTCTACATTCACAAGTTTTATTCAACAACAGAAGGACATAGTTAAATGCTCCAACAGGACAGCGCCACCAATAACACGCCTCTACATTCACAAGTTTTATTCAACAACATAAGGACATAGTTAAATGCTCCAACAGGACAGCGCCATGTTTTTTCAGAAATTGTAGCGTGACACGCACAGATTCGGCACTGATATCGTACAAGTTGACGGCCTAAATTTCAGCATCTGCTTCTGATTTCAGTTCTGCAATTTGTTGGCCAACGCAGTCTGAACTCGGTGTTCTAGACAATATTGATGTACAGGGTCCAGTGAAATTCACGCTGCACTGATGCGTGATGCTACCAACAATACATCACGCATTTAACCACTTCCATCGAGCTGTCCATGGGAGAGGAGATGAGCCAGATATTGCTGAAAAACACGGAACATGTATATATCAATTGTATATCAGGCATCAAAGAATATATTCAAACAAACATATGAACTTGGATGTCTCTTTCTGGTAAAATATAGATGTGTGGATGGCTAGCATGCATAGTGAAAAGAACCTGTTTTCAAGTAGTGGATGAATGATAAATCAAGTAGTGAATGAAAGATAAATGAGTAAATCCTTACAGCATGGTATGCATAGGGTGGTTTCCCTTGCCGGTCAAAATGCTTTGCCATGATGGAGAACTCGATTGGGCCCCAGTCATCTATTTCAAAACAATTACCTAATGCAGCCTTGTAAAGCTGCAACCACCAAATGAAATCAGAACCTCTCCTTGTGCAAGTTGGCACAGGAAATAAACAAAGTAGCACTTTTAACATCTGCATAACATTGACATCTACAAAAGCTCATGAACATATTGATAGCAAGATAAATATTCAGATTCCACACCTTTGCAGTGTCAGTTAGTAGCTCAGTACCAGCAGGGTAGGAGGCATAATACTGGTCGGCTCTTGAGATCCCAGCCCTTGTCCTGTGAAAAGCTCAAGCAGAGAATACTAGCAGGTGAGAACAATGGAATAAACAATGAGGTTATGGAATTTAGAAAATAGAGAGAGTCAATCTGATTCAGTGGCGACATACGTATTGCTTGTGTAAGCATAGGTAATGAGGGTGGTGAAGAAGTAGAATCCAGTATAGGATACCATACGCCGAAACTTCTGGATCTTTAAGACCTCCTTACATTGATAAAAGATATCCGTCTCACTTCAGCTTGATGCTAGTTCAAGGGAGAAAGGAACATCAGTTAGACACAAACTTAGTTCTACAGAGTAGCAAGCTGATAAGAAGCTGCATGTAGCATAATATTGGAAATCATTCCAAGTAATCAACAAAAGATCAGTATCTTAAAGTTGCACGAGTCCCAACACCAAGCAATCAAATTGACAAAGGCAAAACATTTACATTAAAATCTCCACAAAGCATGGCACCCAAAGCAACAATTTGAGCATAGTTTCTTCAGAAGGTCACAGAAACAGAATACTACATGGACATGCAACAGAATTAAGGACCACCTTACCAAGAGAATGTTTACTGTTCTTTGTTACCTAGACCAGATGCTTACAGGGTATGCAAATGGTGACAATATTACCAATTTTTTTATGTTCCTACTTGCGGTATTGCATTTTGGTTAAGCATTTCTTCTGCACCTCCGGCTGCGTGCACATTTAATAGGTAATCAGCTCCCAGAGACGCACTGTCAAATCTAACCAATCTGCAGAATTCTTTGCAAAAATGAAATTCCGTTTTTAAAAATTATTGTTCCCTGATCCTATAAACAAAATAGATTTTTATCAAGTAACCAAAGTACCAAACGGTGCATCTCATATGGTTATATCTAATGTAAATTGTACTATTTTAGCCATTGCTTTGAGAAATCATATCTGACCCCTAATCAATTATTCACTATACTCACTGGACTCACCAGAGTGTCACATTGATTCAACACATTGGGTGATCCAGCTCACATTGATAAATGATATCCACCTCACTACAGCTCAGCTGGTGGAGCATCAGTTAGACACAAACTCTACAGAATATCCAGGTGACAAGAAACTGCATGTAACATAATATTGAAATTCATGCCACATCAGCAACAAATTCAGTATTTTAAAATACGTTGCTAGTCACGACAAAGTGAAAAAGGCATTTCCATCTCCACAAAGCTTGGCAAGTTAAGCAACAGTTTGAGCATAGTTTCTTGAGAAGGTCACAGAATACTACATGGACATGCAAAAAAGGCAAATGACCACCTAACAAAGAGAATGTTTATGATTGCTATTTGCTACTTAGACCGGATGCTTACAGAATACACAAATGCTGATGACATTACCAAGGTTTTTCATGTTACACCTATGGTGGCGTGTGCATTCAACAGGTGATCAGCTCCCAGAGAAGTTCTGTCAAACTAAATCAATTTGCAGAACCTATGCTAGGATGAGATTCCAATTTCAAAAGCTATCTGTTCTATATCCTATAAACAACAATATAGATATTCATCAAATAACCAAAGTACTAAACGGTGAATTCCACACCAAGAGAAGGTCAAAGAATACTACATGGACATGCAAAAAAAAAGTAAATGACCACCAAACCAAGAGAACATTTATTGTTGCTATTTGTTACTTAGACTGGATGCTTACAGGGTCAGTTTCTCATGATGCACTTAAGTTTGGTTAGGCATTTTTTTTGCTACAACACCTATGACGGCATGAGCATTCAACAGGTGATCAGATCCCGGAGAAGTTCTGTCAAAGTAAATCAATCAGCAGAACCTACGCTATGATGAGATTACAATTTCAAAAGTTATCTGTTCTATAACCCTATAAACAACAACGTAGATATTTATCAAATAACCAAAGTACTAAACGGCGCATCCCACACCAAGTGTCTTAGCCATTGGTCTGAGAAATCATGGCAGGTCCCCAATCCTTGTTCAGTATATTCACTAGGCTCACCACATTGTGTTAGTGTCACATTGATTCAATATATTGGCTGATGCATCGCATGTCACATTGATTCAACCTGAACAATATAGTGTAACAAATGTGCGCAGTAAAAATTGAAAACTGCAAGAACATTTCTCTCAGGAATTTCCACAAACACCTCTCCTACGTGTCTGCTAAACGCCCCTGCATCCAGCAACCCTTTAATCTGAGAACACTAAAACTGCAACCATGTGCCGACGTAAGGTTGCAAAACTCCATGTTAATTCCAGAAGGTAGTATGATTTAATTTTAACCAACTCTATGGCTTTGAGGCATCCAGCTTTGAAATGCAAAGTCGAGCGCTGGACGAGGAAGAGGACAAGGAATATGGGTGCGGAGGCACAGAGAACGAACCTCCACCACCGCACGTGCTTCTCTCTTGCGGACAACCTCGCCCCTCGGAGGCTCCGCCGCCGGCCGCCGCCGGTTTCGCGGCGCCGCCGAGATCAGTGGGACGAAAAGCTTCCCGGACTCGGCCGGAGGAGACACCACGACGCGAGAAAGGGAACTGGGCTGTGGGTCCAAGTATGTTGAGTTGCGCTGGGCTTTAATGGGCTCGGTGCAGGCCCATATAGAGAGGATGGATAGCGGAGGTGAGTGATTGTGGGCTGGCACCGCCGCCACCGGCCCCTAGCATATGGAGTCAGCAGCCCCACCTCCATTCTGAAAAACCTGACGTAATCATTTCATTGCAACGGGAAACGGTTTTTTTAAAATAAATCAAACAGGACTACCTTTTGTTAGAGGATTCAGTAGCAAATCAAATGATAACCAATGTTTTTTTTAGCACTGCCAGTATTTTAGATAGTAGTGTATCATAAGACAGTACATCATTTTGAGTACCAATTTGGATCCCTAGGAGGTTTTGTTATTGTCAATGTATCTACTGCGTTGCGCGTATTTCTAGCTCGTGTTTTTTGATGATTCTTTTTCAAGATTTGCAACAGTCAACAGCAACTTAGTATTAAATGCTGGTCATCTATATTAAATGCCAAGATTTTAGATTCTCATTTTCCTAGGGGACACTCAATTAATTTCAAGCACAAGTACTTTCATCGATAAATAAGAAGCCAAGAAAATTATAGATTTCCAATTCCAGTCTACTCCTGCCCCTCACCTGCTACAGCCGCCTACAGCTGGGCCACACCACCGACCAGCCACCGCTGCCGTCCATGGCGGGCCTCCTCAGCAAGGTGTCCAGCGCCGTGGCCGCCTGCGCCCGCCGCGTCTCCCGCGCGACGCGCCGCCTCCTCCGCGCGCGGCGGCCCCGCGGCGACCGCAGGCAGCTCGTGCCGGCGGATGATCACCAGGAGCCGTCCGGCGACTCCAGCGAGGACGACGACGGGGGAGAGGGCGGCCTGTGGCGGCGGGCGATCCTCATGGGGGAGCGGTGCAAGCCGCTCGACTTCCCCGGCGCCATCCACTACGACAGCTCCGGCCGGCGGCTCCCGGCGGAGGACCCGCCCCGCGGTGGCGGCGGCAAGGCGGCGGCGGGCGCGGGCGCGGGTGCGCTGCTCTGCCGCTCGGCGTCGGCGTGTGACGTCGACAAGGCCGCCCTGACATACAAGAGGGCTTGCTAGGCAAGCGCAGCCGCTTCCGATCGCCGTCGATGGCTGCAGTTCGTGCTCGTCCGACGCCCATGGCGCTGTGTGCTGGGGTTTTTGCTAGATCGATACTCGCTAACTTGAGCAGATGTGTGTTTGTGTTGTTTGTGATGGTTTCTTTTGGATTTTGCAGTACATTTCTGGGTAAAATTAGAATGTAGAAGGGGATTAGTCGAATTGATCCCCTGATTTGGGTGTGTGAATGCATCTACCGGCAGTGATGGGGAAGAAATGCATAGGCAGTGTTTGGGGCTTTTTAGAGCGGGTTTGTTGTTGCTTTCCTGTCAATATTTTCAAGGAGCTATTCTATATCTCGTAATTTGTTTGAAAAATTAATCTACTAATCATATCTCTGTTCTGCAACTTGAAGACACAATATAAGTTTTGCTGCTTGTAACTTAAATTGGAAAACAAAAACCAACAATTTAAAAAGCAAGCTCACCATACGAAAATACCATGTTCTACAATTCACTTCACTTCATGGCCACCACGCACGAGTGCTTTTATTTTTGAACGCGTGATTTTCTGCCTAGCTGACTATAGCGAGGGCACAATAACTCACAGGCGCTGCTTCCTATGCCACACGTTGGCTTCTCAACAATGTTTTAGCACTCCGAGAGCAACGTGGTGCAATTCAAAGATCAGAAAAAATAATAACCACCAGGTGTTAAGATTCAGGGCTCACACCAGTGTGTACCATTGAGTTGCATCAGAAAAGAGATCACGAACTACTGCAATATGCATTTATAAGAAAAGAGTGATTATCCAACGGCAGAAAGGGCAAACTCATTGATTCAACTGGATAGTATCATGCACACACACAGAGAGACAGCCGCAGAGACATGTACCAAAATTCAGAATCTACCTGTGTTCGCAATTATGACATCATTTGACAGCCATCTACGCTCAACATGTCAGCAACATAGCCTTTTGTACAAGAGCCAGTGAAACCTAATTGTACTGACGATGCCAGTATTACAAATTTACAGTGCTGTAACCTAGAAACTACAGTTGAGCCACCCGAATTTCAACTAGAACACATCATGAGTTTAACCACTTCCATCGAGCTGCCCATGGGAGAGGAGGTGCGCCATATATTGCTGATAAAAAGGTAAGAGGTAAGATATAAGGCATGCAAATAGTACATGAAACAGTATCCAGATAAATATGGACAAAAATGTTTTCTCCAGATGAAATAAAAATATGTGAACGTTAAGCATGAGTGTAGGACGCACTAAATGAAAGCATGAGGGGAACTACTTACAGCATGATAGGCATATGGTGGTTTGCCTTGGCGGTCAAAATGCTTTGTCATGATGGAGAATTCTATTGGGCCCCAGTCATCTATTTCGAAACAATTACCTAATGCCGCCTTGTAAAGCTGTGAACCACCAGATGAAATCGAACATTACCACACTGTAAAGATTGTTTGTCACAGGAACGAAAACAAATTGACCACTTCTGGCTCTAGAAATTTGTGACTTGCATAACTTGTGGTCACAGATAATCACACCAAATTTCAGTGTCCATATCCAGACCTTTGCTGTATCAGTGAGTAACTCGGTCCCAGCAGGGTACGAAGCGTAATATTGGTCAGCTCTAGAAATCCCAGCCCTTGTCCTACAATAGGCTCAAACAGGAAATACTGTCAGGAAAGAACAAGAAGCGTGGAGATTCTGTAAACATGTACAAGGGAGGTGAAGAGGTGATTCAGCTCTGACATACGTGTTGCTTGTGTAGGCATAGGTAATGAGGGTACTGAAGCAGTAAAATCCAGCATATGACGCTATACGCCGAAACTTCTGGATCTTCAGGATCTCCTTGCACTGATAAAAGATGTCCATCTCACAGCAGCTTGATGCTTGTGTGAGAACAAAGAAAGAAAGAAGAAAGTCGGTTGACTGACAAAAATATACACAATTGCCAGTTGACAAAATAATCTCATCTGCAGCAGTCAGCAAGTTTCAACAGTTTAGGGTGCTTATCTGCTTCCAAAGAGCACAAATATTAGGGTGTGCAACGGCAATAACATAATCGGTGGAAAAAACTGAGAGGCAGTGGCGGATAGAGGCCTAGGGCCACTTGGGCCATAGCCCTAGGCGTGGGCCGGAATTCTCCACACTGTAGATCATTGTGGCAAAGAAGCCCACCATTTATTCACGAACTGGCCCATGGAGTGGCCCTAGGCCTTGGCCCAAATCCTGTCCGCCCCTGCTGAGAGGCAGTGTGGCTAAATAAATCTTGGCAAATAGAAGAACAAGATATAAGCATAGTTTCTTATAACACTAAAAGGTATTTTATGATATCCATTCATTCCTCGTCACACTATATTCTTAGACATTGAAAAGTGGTTTTGCAACAAACTAACACTGACAAGCAATGAACTTATGTCGAACACAAACCTGTGGCAATGCGAGATTGAGCACCGATCATCCCCAGTCCCCACCGTCAAAATCATTATATATGAAGCATAAAAAAACTACAGTGCAGCTTCCATCTTAACATTGAAGAAAAACCTAGCGTGGCAAAGCCCTACATAGGACTTCAGAAAAAAAAACCATTCCAGCATTTCCACAAACACCTGCTATGCATGGCCCCAACAAACTCCACGGAACAATACACATTGCCACTACGTACACATTCCAAAGGTTTTGGATTAGTAAGACAACCATGGGAAAGGCGAGAGCACCCCACGATACCAAAGTCCACCAAGCTAATTAAGAATCGCTGCTCTACATTCCCCATCAGTACAAATTCGAAGTCCCGAATCAAAGGAGATGAGTAGAAGGAAGTAGAGAGGGAAACTTTACCAAAAGGGCCTCTGGCTTCTGGCACAGTGCAGCGTCTTCCCTAGAATCTAGAAAGATCAGTAGTCTAGTCTCCAGCAACTCGCAAGCGGGCGGCGCCGCCGCGTTGTTGTTTTCCGCGCCCCCTCCCCGTGGACGTGGAAGAGTAAAAACACGCAGGAACGGAGCAACTCCAACGTGCGAAGCAAAATGGGCTGGGCTCTAAAGTATGGCACTAGTTCAAGTTGGGCCGGGCGTGTGGGCGTACATGGGCCATTACTTTTCTCCGTAAGAAAATATGGGCTATTTCTGTGTCTTCGTCTGTCCTTACTGTTCTTGGAGAAAACAATTCAACTCCTACCAGAATTAGGGGAAATATCGCATTCAAATGCTGGCCGAGTCTTGTGAAGAACAGGGCAAAAAAAAAGAAGTATGAACGAACAGTTTTTAACTGATTACATAATCAAGCGATTCTGAAGTCTTGTTGTGTGATGACGTAGTTTCTTTGGGTGTCTTCTACGGTATATATCACTTCATGTAAGACCAAGCAGTCGACGTGAACTATGCTTAACTTATTAAACATATAGATATTCATAATTTCACAATAGTGCCTCCCATGGAAAAGAGAAAAACAATAGAAGAAAACCAATGGCATTATTGAGAGCAGCGAACAGCATTTTCCAATTTGTTCTTTGTGATTATTATCATGACAACGCCATTCTGCAAACCTATGGGCTAAAGGCAACACGATTACAAGCTCGTGGTGCCAATCATAGGCTAGTTGTGATACAAAATTAAATTTGCGAAAAAAGACAGGCTTGACCAGTGCCCACCAAGTTCCCTAGTGACCCACAGTCCCACACATTATATTTGTAACGTACGATGTAGAGTACAACTGAACAAATTTTGTTGGTAGATTCTCTACGAGCCGTGCAAGATTCAGCAAGTCTGTTTGCTTTGCTTCAGCATTCCTTCTTGCGAAAAGAGCGAGTAGAGCCAGTTTTGCGTTCCAGCATTAGATTGATGTTATACCTACCCGTATCATGTGAAGCTAGCTTGTTGAGGCTTCTGTTTGTCATGATGTACCCTCTTGTCTGCAACTCTGTGTGTCTGTGTCTCTTATGCTTGGCGTGTCTTTGGATCCGCAACCGCTACTCACATTTCTTTGCCTTGCATTCGTCGAAAAGACGGTGGTTTATCCTCGGTTGTTGTTCAGTCTGTTCCTACCTGCAACACATGAGTTTTGCACCATGGGAAAGCTGTTATAAAGTAACTGCACTCCAATGTCCAATGTCAACTGACATAGGCATCGGTGGATTCAGGATATTTGAGTTAGGTAGATTCAGGATATTTGAGTTAGTGACGGAGAAAATGCAGGCAAAGCCGTACCGCTTGAAAACAATAAGCTTGCATAATTTGTTTAGTGCACGTAAGTGGAGGGAGCAATCCACATTGGTCACTCTGCTCCGGTCGTTTTCTATCGTTGACCAGCGTCGTTCCCGTATTGGTATTGCACTTTGCGCTCCGCGCACACACGCCTCTCCGATCCCTTTCGACAGAGACTGGTCTCCGATCACCATCTTATCCAGATTGACTATATTCCTTGCCAGGTAAGTTGATCAATCCAAATTGACCATGTTCAGGTTCGTCAATCAAAGGAAAAAAAACTGTGACATGGGAACTCAACAACTTTCCGACTTGAGAACTCAACAAATTTCTGGAAAAAGGACGACGAAACCAGTAGACTGCAGAGTAGACCACAGGTTTGCGGCACAACGCGGCCGCGTCTCACAGCAAGCGCCAACAAGGCATCGCTATCTCTTCTCCTCCTGGGCAATGCCAGCCTGCCAACCTGTCTGCTTTTTCGAAGAAAGAGAGTCACTCACCGTAAAAACATGGGCCAATAAATGTGATCCATATTTCTGAACACTGAATCCATTGTACAGTACTGTAAAAGAATCGAATCAATGGGATTGGAAGCTGATCGAGCGTGTGAAGCAACAGGAATCATGTGGCTATCACTTCCAGAGATAATCAAATTCCCACGGGAGTTCAAGTCAGCTTTCAAATGTCGACTAACAACAGGAAATGAAACTTTTGGTCGGAAACTCTGTCTAGTTGGTGGAGGACCAACAGCAATGGTGAAATTAAACCAATGTTTCCATCCTTTGAATGTCCTACTCCACTGACTACATTGGCATGTCCATTATCCTGATCATCTTGTCTATTAGAATCAGAAATCAGCTTAAAGAGTTGAAGAGGTCGTTCTACATGAGAATAAGGCCACAAGGCAACACATGCTCCACAAAATTGGCAATCTAAAACAGCTGATAATATATGGATCATAATGCTGATCTTCTCGACTAGCATCTGCAGATGCTCGGGAACCATTAGCATCATTAGGTGAGTAAAGTATGACCCGATCCTCCATCGTCTTACTTATTTGCTGTGGCTGGGCCAATTTAGATGTAGAGCTGGCATCTGAATTAGATTCCGTTCCACAGTCAATAGCATAAGGAAGTAGGCGGGGTTCCCATCGACATAAACTTATTATCTTCAGTGCCTGGTACAAAATTGTAACGCCCGTGTTTAATCTCTGGGAAAATCACTATTGAAATCACCCGGTAAAAATCGTTTTAAACTTTTCACGCCGAGCTCCCCTTTCCGCCGAATCCTCCCCGCCTGTCGTTCCCCCCCCCCTCTCTCCCTGTCCGCATCGCATCACCCTCTTTCCATCCCATCCCGCGTCGCCCGCTCTCGGGTCGACCGCCGGGTCCGTCTCTCGCTGGCCGACCAGCTCCGACGCCCGTCGTCCTTCCGCCGCGAATCCCGCCGCCTCTCTCCCCTTTTCCTCTCTCTCTTTCTCTTTTTTCTCTTTTTCTTCTTTTCTCTTTCTTTTCTTTTCCCTTTTCTCTCCTTTTCCCTTTTCCCTCCTCTTCCTCTGTTTCCTCTGGCCGGCACCGCCGCTGCTGCTCTGCTTCCACCCAACGCCGAGCGCCGCTCCCCTGTCCTGCTCATCGCCGGCCAAACCCTCCCTCTGCTCCACCTCTCTGCCTCGCACGCACGCCAACCCTGCTGGCCCGACCACCGCCGTGCTCTCGGCCGTGTTCGCACCAACGCGCCACGCCACCGCCCAGCTCACCAGCGCTGCCGCCGCTGCGACCGACACCCGGCCGACCCGCCCGCATCTCTGCAGCACCGATCGTCGCGCACACTACCCCGCTCTGCTCCGCTCCGGCCGCCCGGTCCCGCCGCTGTCCTAGCACCACCGCACCGCGCGCACGCCATCACCGACCACCGCACCACCCCGCCACGCCACCACCGTCCTCGCCAGCGGCCCCACTCACTCGAGCGCGCACGCCACGTCGCGACGAACGCAAACGCCAAGCACAGGGCCACCCGTACCACAAACTCGCCGGCCATCTTCGTTCCCGAACGCCGGACGCCATTAACGCCGCCCGACCTACCCCTCTCGTCGGCCCACTCCCTCATGGGCAGCTCACCCCAGACCCTCTCCGCCCGTGGTAAGACCCTAGATAGACTCGCCAAATCCCCCTCTCCCTTTTCTCCCAGTTCTCGCCCGCCGCCATTGCCCCTATCGAGGGCGAGGCCAGCGCCGCCGCCGCCGATCCCCTTCCCGTGTCCCCTGCTCTGTTTCGCGAAGAGGAGGAGGCCACTTTGCACTTAACCCCCCACCCTTTCTGCTTTTCCAACCCGCGGTCCAATAATCCTAAACCCTCTCTCTCTGGCACGTTTACACTTAACCCCCTGAGCTTTAAACAAATTAACCCGCAGCCCTTCAGTCACTATTCCCTCTCTCTCTGTTTATTTCGCCCAAGGCCCCTGAACATTCCGGTAATTACAAAAAGGTCCTTTTCCTTTAGAACAGCCCCTAAACTCCACTAAACTCGTCATTTCATGCGCCAAATTAATCCCGTTTGACCCCAAACTCCACCATAATGTTCACCAATATATTTCCGCCAAACCCAACCAGTCCATACTCAAAAATAATCATGCCATCATCAGTCACTCCCTTTTTCCGTTCTTTCTTTCGGGGCTCAATAAAAGCTTTTTCTTTTATTTATTGGGTGTTTGCTTGTGTGTGCCGTAGACTCCGCTGTGAACGAGGAAGGACTCGAAGAGGAGCAGTGCTACGAGCAGGAGTTTGGAGACCAAGACCCCGGGCAGGAATCCCCCGAGGGTTGGGAGAACATCAAGTGCAATCCCACCCTTTGATGCATACTGTTGTCCCAGTTTTTATAAACACAACCCATGGCCAGATTTATAAAACTTGCATAATTTTTCTGCTAAACCCGGTTGGATAGCCATACCTTGATTGCTATGACTGATTCCTTGACAACCTAGATTAATATTTAAATGTGACAATGTCTATTTAAATATTGGTCACTGCTAGAAATGCTTAGTGCCAATCAGATAGTGCCTCCAGATCTTCAAA